>JAPPVO010000003.1:28945594-29485160 GCA_030407325.1 Camellia japonica | reverse complement strand
ACTTTATATACATAACCATAAGTCAACCATACATTATATTATACCCACACACATTACAGTATCTAAGCACAGCCATCGAAAATACAAAACAAGTCTTAATATGTACAGGACCAACATAACTCGAATACAAGGCACTTCGAGAACCTCCACGTGAGGCACAATGGTTGGCTGACAACAGAACACTGGGCTAGACAAAGCCTTCGGGCTCAAACTCCAGAATTCACCTATATACATATATATACAAACAATGAGCTAAAGCCCAACGAATAACATTAAGTAAAGGGGTTAGTGAACGAAATCCGTACATAATCATATTCATAAAACAGAACAGAGGCATAATCAGTCTGTATCGGAACATAATAATGTACATCCATAGAACATATCACATAACGTCTTTCGACTAGAGTAATCGGTTCCAGATACCGATTAAACACATATCACCACAATGAAGTGGCTAACAGATCTCGTAACTTGTATTCATGGACCCCGCATTTCATGCCGTCCCCCATGACTTGGACTATCTATGGATGCCATAATAGATTCAAACTTGGGATGTTCGTTACATTAAAACAGATATCATAACAGAAAATCATAAGCTTATCACATTTCATTTGGAACATAATTCATATGAACGTTATCTTTACGATAACGTTACTCACAGTGGTTCCAGTAGGCGGTCAATCAATCTCCAGGCGTTGACCTACATCACAAGAGTACATAACACAAGCACATCTTACACATTCAAGTGGCCATTAAGGCTTAACTTTCATTACTTTGATTAGGTTCATTCTTAACACATTACTTAACACACACACACACACACACACTTGAAGCCTCGAGACTTAGTACATTATTCTTAGCGTGCTTCTAATCCATAACCTCATTACTATGGCTTAACTAACACTTAGGAATGCCTAAGATGCAATGAGGATGCCAAAAACATGCCTTGGAATGCTTAGGTAATTTTCTGAAAAAAGGTCTCTGCTCGAGCGTAGCTTTCCTTGCTCAAGCGGACATGCAAAGTGAGAGGGGTCGCTTGAGCGTGACTTCCCTCGCTCGAGCGACCTGCAAACTTGGAAAAAGTACTGGTTGGTCGAAATCTACGCTTGAGCTACAACTCCCACGCGTCGAGCGTATCGACAACATGCAAAGGGTTCGCTCGAGCGTCCAAGTGGTCGCTCGAGCGGAGAGCTCATGTCTGAAGAAAAAAATACTGAGAGTTCGCATTCTCCGCTCGAGCGCAGGTTTCCTTGCTTGAGCGGACTGCAAAAATCTGGGTTTCCAAAAACAGAGTTTGAGCTTCGAATGCCATTTTAATGGCTATGTTCATGCAAAGCTTGATCAAAATACTTGGAAAACTTTACTAAAACACAGATACATAGCCCTTTTCAAACCTTTAGCTCAAACTCGTGGATTTAGCAAATTTCAACTTGTAAGCTCATGCATGGAAGATTTTCAAATCATTTTCTTGCTTTCTTCAAAACATGCAAATGGTGATCTACACCACTCATGAGTTCTGAAGCTATGAACATAATTAAAACTTACATGCATGCAAGGACTCTAAGAGCAAATGCCCAAGACATGAATGAACAAGGTATAATCCTCCATAACATGCAGCACAAGCCATTTTCTGCTCAAAGACCCAACTTCATTTCAATTTCATGAAGATGGTTCAAAGATGAGTTGAAATCATGATGCATGGAAGCTAGCTGCAAAAGATATGCTAAGGACTCATACTAGAGCTTGATTTCAAAGTGTGGAGTGAATCCTCTCAGTTTCCTTCCTCTTCTTCACCTCTTGAGCTCACTCTCTCACTCTAAGGCCAACTCTTTCAACCCAGAGGACTAAAGAAGCAAGAGAATGCACAAAGACTCTCTCACTCGGCTGAAGTACACAACACCCACCTCACTTCTTGAGCACACTACACAGTGCACACACACATGCAAGCTTTCAACTCACACACAAGAATTTATCCCCTACACCCAATACTACAAAAAAGCCTCAACACATTACACACTAAATCACATCTTGGATCATTAATAGGATTAGGTTAGGTATCACTTGTGCATTATTTAAATCAGATATATAAGTAACCTTAATTTATTCATGTTGGCACGAAATTCAATTAATCCAAAATAGTCCCCATCAAGGTTCCATTTACTCTCATGCGATTTTTATCAAACCGAATCCATTTTTAATAAAATTTGCCATGGTGTTCTAAATGTAATCAATTTCGATTTCGAATGCCGATAAGGCTTTCAATTTTCATTTTAAGGCGGAATTCCCGACAAATATTTTATAAGTAACAGACAAAAGGCCAAATATCCTGCAGATTACATAGCAAACCCATAATTTATTTAATCCGCTTAAGTAACATCCTTAATTACTGATTAGTGGCTAATTACGGGTCAGGGTTATTACAATTTCGCCTTTATAGGAAGTTTGTTGTTGTTTATTTGATGATATTTTGGTTTATAGCGCTAGTAATGAATTGCACCTCCAGCACTTGCACCAGTTTTATCAGTACTGCAAGAAGCAAAATTTTATGTTGGTACCCACAAGTGTTCATTCTTAACATATATTGTTTTGTTCCTTGGTTATGTCGTATCTAAAGACGGCATCTCAGTTGATGAAAGCAAAATAACTGCAATTTGTGACTGGTCCATACCAAAAAACATTCACGATGTGCGAAGCTTTTATGGGTTGGCTTCATTCTTTTAGAGATTCATTCCTCATTTCAGTAGCATCATGGCTCCCATTACGGACTGTATGAAGGCTGGCCACTTCAATTGGACAGAAGCAGCGACAGAAGCACTCCAGCAAATCAAACAGAAAACTGACTTCAGCACCAGTCCTCATATTACCAGATTTTTCTAAACCCTTTGAGCTACACTGTGACGCATCTAAAGTGGGCATTGGGGTGTGTTTGAGCCAAGGGGTCGACCGATTGCATACTTTAGTGAGAAGCTTAGCAATTCCAAAAGCAACTACAACACTTATGATGTAGAATTTTACTCCATTGTCCAAGCCCTGAAACATTGGTATTCTTATCTGTCCCAAAGTGAATTCATTTTATTTTCTGATCATGATGCTTGAAGCACATCAACAGCCAAGACAAGCTTTCATCCAAGCACGCCAATTGGGCAGCCTATCTGCAGCAATTCACCTTTGTTATTAACACAAATCAGGGGCCTTAAACAAAGTGGCTGATGCACTCAGCCGCCGTTCCTCTCTCCTTACTACTATGAGAAATACGGTACTTGGATTCGGCTCCTTTCAAGAACTATGTTTGTTGATCCCTATTTTTCTTGTATTGCTACGGAAGTTCAATCCGGTCAGAGGTCAGACTTTCTTCTCCATGACGGATTCCTCTTCAAAGGCAACCAATTGTGTGTGCCTGCATCAAGCCTTCGTTTGAAAATTATCAAGGAGTTGCATGAAGAAGGCCATGTTGGGCGCGACAAGACTTTGCAGCTTGTGGCTGGTTCGTACTTTTGGCCTTCTATAAGGAAGGAAATTTCCAAACTTGTGGATGGGTGTCGCATCTGCCAATTATCCAAGGGATCCGCAACTAACGCAGGATTATACATGCTGTTACCTGTGCCCAGTCAACCATAGACGGATGTTAGTATGGATTTTATTTGGGACTCCTACGGACTCAGCGAGGTTGTGACTCTATCTACGTCGTCGGTGGACAGGTTTTCAAAAATGGCCCATATCATTGCTTGCAAAAGATGACGGATGTTGTAAACGTGGCCCAATTGTATTTCAGGAAATCTATCGTTTGCATGGGCTCCTCAGTCCATTGTCTCAAACAGAGACACCTGATTTCTTAGTCATGTTGGAGATGTCTGTGGCAGCAGAGTTTGCTTACAATTGATCTGTAAATCGAAGTTCCGGTTTTAGCCCTTTCTATGTCAATTATGGCTACCAACCACAGGCCCTGCTGGATTTAGTCCCTGTGCCAGATTTAAAGCGCATTAATGGAAAAACCGAAGCTTTGATTCACAACCTTCAGGAGGTGCACAAATTGACCCAGTCCAATTTACAACACTCCGTCGCCAAGTATAAATAGACTGCCGACAAGAAACGTTGATTGGTAGAATTTGAAGTTGGCAATTTTGTGTGGGCAGTTCTTACCAAAGATAGATTTTCGGCAGGTGAATATAATAAGTTGGCAGCACGCAAAATTGGGCCCCTCGCAATTTTGGAGAAGATCAATTCTAATGCCTATCGTTTGAAGTTGCCTAGTCACATTCATACTTCCGATGTGTTCAACGTTCAATACCTCGTTCCTTATCAAGGTGACCACTCCGACGACAAGGCTGTGAATTTGATGGCGAATTCTCTCCATCTAGGGGAGGATGATGTAGCATGTAACCCGTGATCTACATAGTAGCAGTTTTACCAAGTTCTATTATTTTATTGTCAACCATAGTAGTCGTTTTCTTATTGTCATATTTTCCTTTTAGGAAATTGCCTTATATTTCCTTCTATTTTTGCCTTATATTTCCTTATATTTTTGGTAGTTGTTTTTACCTTTTCCAAATCTGGTTGGGTCTATAATTTGCTTATAAATATTGGGTGTAAGCCTTAGGGCTCTTCAGTTTTTTGATAATTAATATATTTTGAGTTTTATACTCTTTTGATCCAACTTTGGGTATTCTTGCGAATCAACCATTGTTGAGCCTTTATTCTCGGTATTCTTTGTGAATCAACGAGTCTAGGGAGGAATCTTACTTCCGGTATTCTTGTTTGAATCAACGGATTTTAAGATTGTTACTATTTCATGTTTCGCGCTGCATCAGGTTTGGTCTTGAGGCTTGAGTTAGGTTTGGGCTGGGTCAGATTGGTGGTCTACTAACCTAATCTTTTTGGGCTGGTCTGCTAAAGATATATCTACAGATATGTATATTATAGTGTGTGTAACTCACACATTGAATCCTCATCAATTAGTCCATTACTCCAAGAGTAATTAGCATTGGTTGCTAGCCTTCATGGGCATTAGTTGCCAGCTTTCATGGCTGGAAGGTTTCTTCTCTCTCCTCCATTGTGTATAAAAGGAGGCCCATCTCCTTTGGGTTCAACAGAGAAATTTTGCTTTTAGATTATAGTCCAGTCAATCTCCTCTTATAATTTTCTTCTGGTGTGAGAGAATGTTGCCATTGTCAGTTCACCAAAGTTAACAGAAGAAGCTTCTGCGTTAGCCGGTTTAAACCGTCGTATCTTGGGAGACAAAAGTTGACGTTCCTCAGCATCCACGGTGAGGCGGCTAATCTGTTTTAAGGACACTGTGGTATCATACGGGTTTCAGTTTACTTTCTTTTTACTAGTTTTATTTTATTATGAATTTATGTAAATTCCAACATGTTATTATTCTGAAATTTAAAGTGATTGTTCAATGTGAATCTATTCATTAAGATCCTTTCCTATATAACTTTAAACTTCTAAGAAGAAAAAAACAAAACAAAAAACTGCTAGTCACATCCAAAGGCAAAGCCAGATCCGACACGGCAAAACAGTTGATGAATTTAAATAAGCCATTGCAATGCAGGCGAAAATAAACACATCTGTCTGAGCCTATCCTGGATAATGTGTTGCACACAGCTGTAGTTCAAGGCCAAGTCAAGGTTTGCTTCATAATTGGCGGACACAATGGGTGGCTAGGGGGGCCATACATCCATTTGAAAAATGCTATACGCTATATTTATTTGTAAATCTATAATTTCCAAAGAGATGGCCCCCCCAAGTTCTAACCTTTTTTTTTTTTGGCTGAAGTTTTGTTTGAAACCTTTAGCTAGAGTGATGTTTAATTTTGTTTGAGAGTGATGTTTATTACGACTTATTGTGGTGGTTTTGATTCTGGTTAAAATGATTTTTAGTTATGAATGTAATTTTTTTTTTTGATAAGCTAGTTATGAATGTAGTTGATATTAGTTACGAGTCAATATAACTATGATCAATATGAAAAAAACATTTATATGTTACTATCTTTATATTTTGTATAATTTGTAAAAATATTTTATAATCTTGTTTTGATACTTTTTAATAGAAAATTTAATGATAATGTTCAAAATTTATGCCGGTAAAAGTAAATATTTTAGTACAAACATACCTACAAAATTTTTGTAAAAATGCGATAAAATAATGAAATAAATTTTGTAGTTTATACACATAGTTTGGCCCCTCATCACCAAATTTTTGCATTCGCCAATTCATATACAAAACAACCTATATATTTTTTTTTTGATCAGCAAAGAAAAATTTCATTAATAGCATGAAATTAAGAGTATAGGAAGATGAAGTGCATCGAGAGAGATTCGAAAAGTACAAACTACCCCTACTACTGCTACTCGCACCCAAACAATCAACCCCTCAGCCTGACAATTTATTTATTTATTTATTTATTTTTTTAAGAAAAAACAAAAAACAACCTATATGAAACCGAGGTTGCTTTCCAAACTGACCATATGCTAAAAGATCTTTAGCATTGAGGCAATGTATTTGTCTAGTACACACACATGCCATTACCAGCCCCAACGTACATGTGGCATTAAAATGGAAACTTGGAATTTTGTACTTGAATTCTCATAATATTACAGCAAATCAACAAGTATATATGTGCTGATTATTCATAAAAAACAAACAATCTCATTGTTCCATTTTGATTTTTGGAGAAGCTCATCATGATTCATGAGCAGGTGTGCATGCAATTTTGGTTCCTCCAATTGAAGGGAAAGGACTGTTGCTATGTAGAAACATATATATGCACTTGCACTACCTTAAAACATCCGAAGACAAATATGAATGTCTTATCTAATCCTTATATCAACATATGCCTACCCTAGCTAGCTACTTTTGTTTCCAAATTCCAGCAAACTTACCGTAAATTATATTGCCTGTAAATTGTAAAAGTGCAATCTTCATAACAGATAAAATAACAGGTAAAGTAATTCAAAAGATCAAAATATATTACTGTGTTCTAAATTTTTCTTTTGAAGGATATGGGTTATAATATAAGTTGAGGAAACTAATTATGAACTAAAATGAGGAATTAGTAGAAGATTATTCCAAGATAACCTAACGTCTAACGCTGTGTTTGGTTGGGACATTTGGGAATGGATTTGGAAAGAGAAAGGAAAAAGGTAGGTGCAATCATATTTTACATAGTTTTACACACTTTTTTCCTTTTTTCCAAATCTCCCAACCAAACACAACGTAAGAGATCCAACAATTGTACATAACCAAGCTGAATGTGAATAAAATCTTTGCAAAAACTTGCTTGCATTGGTTTCTTCTCTTTTTTCTTTTTTTTGGGCATACAAAGTCGAATACAAACGGCACGTATGGCTGTCTAGCCAAAACTCAAGTGTTCAGTTTGTTTCTTATTATCTTACCAAAGAAACTATATATGGTTCTCATGCTCATGCTCATGTTATATTACTTTTGAGAGTAACTCAAGTAATATGGTCTGAGTGTTTAAAACAAGTAACAACCAGAAAGAAAAAAGAAAAAGAGAAATATAAGAAACTTGATGTTCTCCCATTTAATATTGAGTATTAAATCAAAACAGTTTTGGCTCCTAGGTTAGGTCCATCCATTTAATAGAACAATGTGTGATCCTAATACGGTACAAAGCAATGCAATACTCTAGAAGTATTCCTCAATTACAACCCAAACTAGAACCAGAGCCCCCAATGTTATCATCTATATTTTGACCCCTGCAGTATAGAATCAATAGGGTTTCCTTCAAATTTATGTACCAGTATAGTATAATTACTCCCATAAGAGCCAATATTGTTATCTGAAATATAGTTTGAAGCTGAAATAATTAATTAAATAACAATCCACTCCCATTTCCTTTAAATGCCACCAAATTAATATGTGCATAAACGATTACCACATTTGATAATTGGATCGACAACCGGTTGCATCGTGTTCTTCCCTACAAGCCGTGTTTGTTATATATGGAGTTGTGCTGCTTAGTACTCCAAAGCTGGAACATCATAATTTTTCTCTGATAAAAACCACCTATTAACCTAATCAAACTTTAATGATAATTTTTACAAAAAGAACTGTGGGAAAGAATGTTTTCTTTGGGTTTGTCTTGATTTTCTTGAGTTGTACTTTCCTCCAATCCTTTTTCTAAAAACTAGGGTTTTTGACAGAGAACCTGCTGCTAGTTCAGGCAATTCTTCAAACCAATAACATGGAATTTGGTTACCATAAGAGAAATTCAGCTTCCAAAAATGAAAACAATGCTATAGTAAACAAATTTATTTTAGTTAAGCATAAGCAGAAGTACTACTTGCACAACTAAATAATAAAAATATAATAGATTGCAGGGAATACAATACAAAAAAGAACAGCTCTTACAACACTAACAAAAGTAGGGTTAAATATATATTAAGATAAAACATGAACACAACTACCTCTCAAAATCCGGTGCTGGAAAGAGATGATTCACTGGTGGATACGATCTTCCTTCGCTGAATTTCAAACCATACAACACTTCTTCATTCACCGCCTTTGAAATATAATTGCCTATAAAGATAGGCCTATATGCAAAAATTACCATTTATAAGAAACATGTAAAATGGTGTTTTGGACAAGTACTATTGAAAGCTTGTAAGCAACACATAGCTTTACAAACTCTCCAAAAAAGAACTTATCATATATAAAAAAAACCATATATGTGTGTCTAGCATAAAGTACTTGTCTGGATTATTATTGTGGCCCTCCAAGCCTAAGCTCCAAATCTAATTCATCATCTTCTTGATCATCACTTCCAACAACTCTATTCCTCTCTTCATCTGGCACTGGACCAAATTGCAAGCTCAAACTCATCCTCCAATCATCTCCAAACGGATTGAAGCGATGAGGGTTTTGATCATAGAAGTCATATGAGGTCTTGCAGCCGATGTTGAAGCTGGAATATATGTTCGATAATCAACCTGTGCTTCCTCACGAGGCACATAAGAGTAGCGCGGTTGGTAGCTTGAAATTTGCTGGTAGATCATGGGATTTCCATAAATCTCTTGATGATGATGCTTATGTGAAATCAAAGCAGGTGGCCTAGTCTTGGCAGCTCTATCTTTCCTATGGATGTTCATGTGACCGCCTAAGGCTTGCCGTGGGTGAAGCCTCGCTTGCAAAACACGCACTCATAGGACCGGCGAATGCCACATCGTTGTTAATATTGTCTTGCTCTGGCTGATCAACTTCTTCACAACTGTTTGATGAATTCATTGAGTCTTCTTGATCTTGAATGGCTTCCATGGCAAAGCCAAAGGTCTTAAGAACGAGAGAGAGAGAGAGAGAGAAAAGGTTGGGGGGGTGTGAGGGAGAAGGAGAGATGAAAAGAAGGAGAGAGAGAGAGAGAGAGAGAGAGAGAGAGACAAGAGACAAGAGACAAGAGACAAGTAAAGGGCATAGAGAGGCATAGTCATAGTGACTTCAGTAGTGAAGGTGTGGGGGAGGGGGGGCAACCCAGACAAGGTCTTAGAAGTTTGTTGATAGATTCATTCTGTTAGCCGGCTACCAATGGATCATTTTTTAAACAAACAATGCCAAGAGTACATAAATAGAACACACAAAATTGTACAGAAGACATATTGTAAGGCTCAGTTTTGGTTAGAGTAAAATGTTAGAAATGAAAAAAAAATAAAAATAAAAAATTTCTAAGTTTGTTTAGCATAAAAGTGGTGAAAGTTAATTTTCTGTGTAGTTTATAATAGTATGTTAACTAAGCTTATACTTTCTTCCAAAAAAATACAGAAAAAAATACAAAAAAAGTTTAAATTTGTTATGATACTTATAATTAGAATTCTTATTTTCTTATAAAATTTTCATCCTAATTAATTTTATAGAAGAAAATATATATATATTTCTTTTATTTCACTTTCTATTTTCACTTTTTATTATTTATTTATTTCTAATCAAATAGAACCTTAAGTATGGTTAACACCACACTTATGATGAATTTCAATTACAGTATATTTTTCTATGTTTATTTCTATGCATTTAGCATTTAGCATTTTTTAAAAAATTCTTAATTAATTTATGTTACAAACAATATGTCGTCATAATTCAAAGTAATTTTGGTTATAAATGAATGTATAATGATTATGATTTAAGGTGATAGTTAAATCAAAGTATGGTTTGGTAAAGTGAGATTTAATATGACATAAAATGATCTTAATTATGAGACAATAAATAATGTTGGTTAAGAACGAGATTTACACAATCAACCTAGTTTTAATTATTTAGATCTAACGATTGGAAGTCTCCGTATTAAAGTATATGTTTTCAAAGTATATATTCATTTATCTATTAAAATATAATTTTTATATAATCTATGTTTTCTTTCTTTGAAATGTCTCCATATAACTTAAATTCGATCTCTAGTAGCTTTCATCTAGGTTTATTTCTAGTTACCGTGTCGTTTTGTCATCTCTTTCTTCCAATTTTATGTATATAATATATAATATAGGCATATCTATTACACACGTCAACCTTAGTAAATCTTCTTAACTTTCACATGGTTTGGTTCTTTTTAACTCAATCCACACAACAATGCTAAGGACACTCGTGAACTTATTTAAATCGTATCCAACGAAATGGTTCAATCTTAAGGTATTATCACCAGAAAATATTAGTAAATATTTCACTAGAACTCTTTATTATTTAGGTGACTTTTCATTTTACATAAATTGATTCTATTATTTTTTAAAATATCATAGGTTTTTATATACCCATAACATTTGTTGCCAAAATACATCAAGTTATATAACCTTCGGTGGTGCTAGCAAATGATTGGGTATCCTCCTTGGTGCAAACCTAGTTGGCATTGGGGGGCGTACTTTGATGGTTTTTGCACCTCCTTTCGTTTTTGATATTTTTTCATATGTAATGTATGCTTTCTTATCAATAAAGTGTTTTTTGCTGATAAAAAAAAAAAAGTTATATAACCTGCGAAATATATCATTTCTTCTTCAAAAATTAGCACATTGTCTTAAACATATACATAGATAAAAAATAAAAATTTATCAACTACGCACAATATTTAAGGAGAAAAGTTAGGGATCATGAAAATTCTTTCATGAAAATGATCATGAAAGAGTTATGATCCTTGGATTACCTTAATTAGTGTGTGGTGTTTTATTCTAAGTGTAATCCAAGGGTCACAAAGCTTTCATGATTATTTTCATGAAAGATTTTTCATGATACCTAGCATTGTTGTTATTTAAGTGATCTCATGTCAAGTGGTGTGACTCATATTTAAGCTCTCTCTCTCACTTGATATATTTATTGGCACTATTAGCATTATTAGTCAGATCAAGATTCTCTACAATAGATTTCTCTACAATAATCTTGTTGTGGTGATCCAACAATTTATGTTTTAAAAAAAAAAAAAATTACTTCGTTTTAAGGTGGATGATCTTAAAGTTATTGTAATTCAATTTAACTCGAATCATTGAATTATAACTTATTTTGTTGTGATAAAATAAAACAAACATAATAAAAATTATTATAACAAAAATCATAACAGAGAAAGCAGACTCTAATCTCAGCACAACTAGCCATCATAATTCATGTTGATAAGGAAAGATGTGGGAACCTTCCTTCCAACATGGGACGAGGAAAGAGAACACAGTGTTGCAATTTTGTAGTTATATGTTTGTCTTCATTTAAACCTATTAATTGCTTTTTAATTACATGTGAAATGGGGAACACAGTAGTAAGCCCAATGATCCCGTGTCTCTAAATATCTCTGTCTCTTTGTACCAAATTACTCATAATTATTGAATATGTCTTGAGATTTTCAAATATTGAGATTTTCATATGATCCAATGGTTGTGAGTGATTTAGGATAAGAAGACCGAAATATTTAGGGACAGGAGATCCTTGGTGTCACCACAATCAATATCATGATCAGTGATCACAGCAAGAGCAAGGTATACGCGTCACTTACTAATAATTTAATTTGCTTGGAGATTGTGATTAAGGTCTGTTTGGTTACAATTTTAATTAGTAGACACAGAAAATTTTGCAAGACGACTTATGATGAACAAGGCAATGATCTCAGATGCATCAAAATCAGTTTGTATATGTTTCTTACGCTACATATTTTTTATATTAAAAAAATAAAAATAAAAAAACTATATAATCTCACTACTAATAAACAATGAAAAAGTAAAATGCCATATAGACATGTAATTAACGATGTAATATATAAAAACACCTTCCCCTTACTCTTGGCAAACATTAACAACAATATTAATGAAAAACTTCAAACTTAAATTTGATTGTGAACAAATCAAGTTGTTTATGAACAATTTAAGTTCTATTCAATTATTAAATGAATAAGTCTATGTCAAATTTTTAGAGTAGTTTAATAATTAAAACCTGGCTTGGCTTGATTAATCTCACAAACATAACCTTATGTAAACCAAGTTTCATTTTTAATAATATATTAAATATATATATTTACTTATGCTTTGTATTTATTTGGATGGCAATGGATAACCTACCCTGTGGGTATTCATGGAGACCCAACTCAAATACATAGGTTTTTCCCTTTTTTCTTATCCATTGGGTAGGATAAGTGATATTCTTTAAATATCCACAGAGATGGGTTGGGATGAGTACCCACTAATTTTCCCATATGTTTTTTTTTTTTTTTTTTTTTTTTTTTAGATTCACAACCAACTAAAATATCATTCAATCTTTTCCTTTTTTTATTTATTTATTCAGTTCACAACCAACTCTTTTTTTTTTTTTTAAGATCCACAACCAAAGCTAAATATAACCTCCAATCTTTTTTATTTTTTATTTTTCTTATTTTTAAGGTTCACAACCATTTTTTTTTTAATTTTAAGATTCACCAAAACTAAATATCATCAATCTTTTTTCTTTTGTTTTTATTTATTTATTTTTTATTTTTAAGGTTCACAACCATTTTTTTTTTTAAGATTCACAACCAAAGCTAAATATACATTCAATCTTATTTTATATTTGGCTCACAATAAAATCAAATACACTTTAATTAACATTGTCACATTATTCTTGTCAAATTTTATGCATATCTAGAATTTTTTAAATTTATTTAAAAAAAATTAAGGACACTGTCTAGTGCAGGTTTCGGTTTGCTTTTCTATGTTATTTTATTTTGTTATTATTGTAATTTTCAGAATGGTTTGCTTGTTCTGAAATTTCAATTAACGAGTATGAATCTATTTGTTTATGTTATCACACAATTTATACAACATATATATATATATATATATGAATGTATTTGAAAATAGGAAAATTGTAGAGAATCGAAACAAGCATGAGTCGTGATTGGTTAGAAAATATGGGTACAAAATTTATTTGCTGGAAAAACAAAAAGGGATACAAAGTCTTACTAAATATTTTTTTAAAATAAAAGAATTTTCTTAGTTATGAACAGATTTAATTGAAATCAGCTTGTTTCCCAATTTATGCTTCATTTTTTAGATAGAAAAATATTTTTAATGAAAATATTTTTTATAAAAAATTAAAATATATTTTTTATATTTGGTGGTGGTGGTGGTGAAGGAATGAATGTGAAAGTAGAGATTGTGACATAGTGGTGGGGTGATGGTGGCAGTGATGATGGTAGTGGCTATGGTGATGGTAGTGTGATAGTGAATGAGAATAGTGATGATGGTGTTGTGAAATTAGTAAAAATTTAATTGAAAAACATTTTTTGTTTTTTAAAAGTAACAAACAACAAAATTCGTGGGGGACTAAAGGGAAGAATGGAGGATGATTGGTGTGGTAAGGCATAGATATCTTAAAATGAGTGGTTCAGATTTGTTAAAAGGTATAATTAGATTTTGGATAAATTAAAATGAATGGTCCAAATTTGCTAAGAGAAGATGGTTTAATGTCTAAAATGTCCGTGGCTAAGAGATTAACAAACATTCCTTGTTTATGCCCTGATGCAATTTAATATGGGTCTTATACACTTTCTTCAAACAGATTCTTTCACATTTTATTTCTTCAAACATGCTCTTATAACATTGTAAATAGGTTCTTATAACATGTAGGGGAGAGAGTGAGGGTGAGTGAGAGAGAGAGAGAGTGGTTGTTTTAATTTTTTTTTTTAATCTTCACGTTTCTTTTACATTTTTTTTTAATTACTAAAACTTATTTGATTGTCTCAAAATTAATATTGATTATTATAAAACAAACTTTTTAATTATTAATTAATGTGTATTTGATTTTGTTGTTGAACAAATAAAATAAAATAAGATGAATGTATATTTAGCTTTTGTTGTGAACCTTAAAAAAAAATAAAAAAATAAGTTGTTAACATTAAATATATTAAAAAGAAAGAAAAAAGATTGAAGGTATATTTAGCTAAAACCTTTAAAAAAAAAAAAAAAAAGTTGTTAACATTAAATATATTATATATAAAAAAAAAGATTGAAGGTATATTTAGTTTTGTTGTGAACATTAAAAAAAAAAAAAATTGTTAACATTAAATATATTAAAAAGAAAGAAAAAAGATTGAAGGTATATTTAGCTTTTGTTGTAAAAAAAAAAGAAAAAAGAAAAAAGAGTAGTTGTTAACATTAAATATAAAAAATAAAATAAAATAAAAATGGGGATTAAAGTGGGTTGGGGAAAATCCAAACCCAATAGGAAATGGGGAGGGTGGTACCCAGGGGGAATGGGGAAAATTTATTATAGGGGAATGGGGATGGGAAATTAATATCCACCCCATTAACCCACATTGCCATCCCTAATATTTATGTAAATTTATATATGTGATTGATGAAACTTAATTATGTGTCTTTTTATATTTTACCCATAGTTTTCTCACTTTTCATGCGCATGGTATATAATTTAAAATTATTTTTTTCAAATTTAAGCTTGGCTTGTTAAGTTATCGAGTTGAGTTGAGTTGAGTTAAGTTGAGCTTGAACTTAATTATTTAAGCTCAATTGGAGCTCAAGCAGTGCCAAGCTCAAACACTCTAAAACTCAATTTGGCTATCAACGAAGGTTGGCTTGAGTGGAAGGGCTTCTGGTCACTTAAGCAAGTGGTCTTGGGTTCAAGCCCTTATAGATGCAGCAAACCTTCTTGGGAGAGGTCCTTGCCTTGGCGCCTAACCATACCCCGAAGGATTAGTCTTAGGCGAAGCCTGGAGATACCTTGGGAAACCAAAAAAAAAAAAAAAAAAACTCAATATGGCTCATTTACAATCCTAGCTCAAACAAAGCTTAGCTGGAGCTCGTTTGCAACCATTGATGGCCTTGGATCTTGATATATGCAAGTTTTGTGGGTACCATTTAAAAGTCATATATTGTTAAAAAAATTAAATGCACGAAATTCCAAATACAACTATCTCACATGGGCAATTCGAACCAAAGTACATTGTTTTTAACTTAACAACTACCTTTTTTTTTTTCCTTTTTTTTTTTTTTCATTTTGAGAAAGAAAGGAACTGCATTTAGACAGGGAACAAAACAAACAAGCTCTCATTTGACTCATTGTGGTTGCTTCATCTGGATACTCCAAAATAAAAAAAGCTACAGGTCCTGCTAACATCCCAATTATAATCTCTCTTTCTCTCTCTCTCTCTCTCTCTCTCTCTTGCAGGCCATAAATAATAAATTATTCATAAGAGTAGGTTTTAATCCCAATTGTTATAGATGTCTTGTTGTGTTGGGCAATCCACATATACATGCATGGAAAGTGGCAGCACTGAGACATCACATACCATTTCTCTTTTTATCTCTATTCTAAATATATATATATATATATATATTTATTATCCAACATATACATACATATATATGACAGGTCAGCATCAGGCTAATATCTTTCACACCTGAAAGCCACCTCGGCTTCTACAATTAATTACTAATCATGATTTGTTCATACATTACATTACTATGTTCCTTGTCACCTCTTAAAATTTGTTATCTCAGCTTCCATCATTTAAAAAAAAAATCTTACCCATTCCATGCACGGGTAACAATAATAATATTATAATCCGTATTATTTAATAACAATTCTAATTAATTTTCCTTGAACAGTGGGAGCAATCGACAAAAAGGCACAAAGTGGTTGAAAAGGATGATTAAGACCCAAAAAATAAACATCGAGGATTAAGTAAATGAAGTTTGTTATCGTATTGGATTTGTCTCGAGGTTTACGCGTTAATGCTATGCATTTTAAGGTATAATTTAATAATAATTAGGGTTTGATTTTGACAAAGTCTACGTAGAAATTGAAGAGGAAGAGGGTTGGATTTACAGATAAGGACAATTAGCTAAAAGGTAGAAACATGGACACAACTACATCAGCACTGCTTAACATTTACCATATGTACAGTATTATATATATATTGGTCTCCTAATTTACTTTGATTAATTTTCTAGCTAGATTGATGCTACAAATTAATTACATTCTTCTTCACTTCATTGCCTGCGTATTTGTCACGGTTTAAATTAATTTGAAAGAGATTTCATTGTTCATTATTCTATGGTAAGATTAATGAATGTATTAAAAATTCAAAAGTTGAAATTTCGCAATGTTTTAAATTTCTTGATACTTTTCTTCTTCTTCTTCTTTTGTCTTACTAAATGCAAGAAGTTAGATCTCTGAATTCATTGTTCTTTTTTTGCTTCTTGTTTTTAAAAAAAAAAAAAACGAAACCCAAATTAAGTATCAATTTTTTTAATTTTTGAGTATTATTTCTTTAATACTCTTCACTCTTGGCAATCAAATGAGACTCGGATTGATTATAAAGCTTGTTACACTATGCAAAGAAGTTAAAATGATATTATTACACATACAATTAAACTATTTGAAGTTTTATATTCATTGCCATGAAATTATTACATTTTATAAAGAAAAAAAAAATCATTTTATATGTAATGCGACTACCAAAATGTTCAATCAAATCAATAATTATACTGACTACAAAAAATACAAGTGAAAAAAATGCAAATAGAGTAGTTTCTTCAGCGCGAAGCCTACATCCTTTGATCTGTATAACAAGCATTATTTTTTTCTGTTGATCATGTAATCCATTTTTGATTGCCATCAATTAACACTAACAACAAATTTTGCAAATGGGTTTGTTAAGACTTTTTATTTACATTTATGCTGGTTAATAAATAAATATGTGGACCCACCCAATCAGGATTCACAAAAAGTTGAAACTCAAGCCAATGAAGAATCAAACGAGTTGACCCAGCTGGGCATTAGATGACCCCATGGGTCCATGTCAAGTCCGGTTGATTTACTTAAATTCAGTTTCTTTGCCCCCTCAATCAAGTCTTCAATTTTTATTTTTTATTTTTAAATTTTATTGAGAAAAGAATCAAGTCTTCACCTTGAATGGTATTTAATAAATCTCCCTTTCCGGTCAAATCTGTTTTTCTTTCTTTTACTTTTTTTTTTTTAAAAAAAAATGAGCTTTGGATTCAAAAATGGTTGCTTGAATAATCAAAGAGCAAAACATTGTGATGAATTGTTGGTAAAAATAACAAAAATTATTATTAAAATTACAAGATATGAAAAGACATGAACACAACTCAAATGGGTGAAAGCACTGATTTCTCATTCTCTTTAAAGATATTCAAGTTATTGTTGTTCTGCAAAAATCAAGTAACTAGAGCAATAGTGTTTCACTAGCAACTTGTCCCCTCTAAAATAAAAATAGTCCAACCAAGTTGTATAACTCAAATATCGACATAGGATTTGTGGTGGTCCACATACTTAGATTGGAGGACTAGAGAAAAGCCTCTCCCATGAGCAAAATACCAAAATTAAAAAGCAGTAAAATGAAATCCACAATGATTGGAGAACGAGAAATCAGAAACACAGAACATGAATAAAAAGAAAACAGCAGAAATACACAATCATGTGATTTAATCTCATCTCTAACCTAAAATCATCATCCGGCAAAAAAGAACTGCCTACAGCGTTATTTGAATCTTCAGTCATTAGCACACCCTCATGTTGGATATTCCTGTCAATCAAAATATCAAAAGTAGAAGTCACCCTAGTTGAACATTCTTTAAGGTTCTGGTCTATTGGATATTACAGATCTTAATAAGTACTGAACACTAACCAATCTCAGTTTTGTGTATCAATTCCTAACATGGTCAACCCATCAACATCTAAAATGAAAAAAAAGAAAAAAAAAAATCCACAACGGCTATTGGAAGAGGTATGCATGATTGCAGTGGTAGAAAATGTTAAGCTATTTTCATCCAGATAAAAACAGACACAAAGTTGTTTGACCATAGTTTGAGAAATATATATCATCGGCAACATTGTTGCCTCCTAAACCACTTCTCATATCCACTTCTGGAAACACCAACCAGAGGCACATTTTGCAATGTTACACTAAAAATTATTAGATAATAGAATGATTGAAAGCCCAGCCAAGCTAAAGGAAGCAACAGATACTTACATTGGAAGAAAGGCTATGTGTTCTACACTTGTCATCCCAATAATCATGCCGATTCGATAGTTGTTGTATACTAAGCACCCTGTGGATGATTAAAAATTGGACCCAGTTCAGAAGAAAGGAACATGTGTAGCTTTAATAAATGATTTGTTTACAATTTTAGAAGTTGTCCACTTACTGAACACAGGTCATGACTTATTTCATCAAGTTCTGATGTATGATCTGAATCAGGGAACAGAAAAATCAGTATCACATTTACAAATTATTACTTTTGGATGATTAAAAAGGGAGAGTTTTCCAAAAAAACATTTCCAGAAAACTTACATTCCTTTGTTAAATGTAATTGACACAACAAACAATGCTGGAAACATTTGGGCACTCCGAGCATGGGATGCAAATTAGCCTGTCATGTATGCTTGAGCTCATCCCAAGCTGAACCTGCACACTGAAAATATCCCTTTTCTTTAGTAGGGGGTGTGGGGAAAAAAAAAGGGAAGAAAAATTACCAAATTACAAGAATCAAAACATCATTACCTCATCAGTTGCCTTGTAGCACCAATGTTCCAGTTCAGCCAATATCTTGTGGGTTGTTTGTGGTTACCTATCCTCTCAGGTTATGAGGGGTGAGTCTTTCTTTGCACTTGAAATGACAAGTTTCTTTGAACCAACCCCTCCCAGGTTGTGAAAGGGTGTTTTTCTTCAATTTTTTGCCTAGACACTCGGGCTTGTGAGTGGCTTTCTTTATAGACTTCGTGGATGTATCGCCTTTGTATGGTGGTTGGCTTACTTGGCCGTGTCCTTGTGTGCTCTTTTAGTTCATGTATTGAGCCTTACTTTATATTCTTCTTTTTGGTAATAAAATGCTTATATATATATATATATATATGTATCTAAAGGACAAAAATTTACAGATTATTAGTCAATAATATCCTTCACTGTTCCTTGTGAATAAGATATCAACAACTCCAAATGTTCCAACAAGAATCCGATACAACTCGAAACTATTCTTCAGTGACAACTCCCTCAAACATTCCAACGCTAAAATGATGAACTATTCTCAAACCATTCAGCCCATAAGGCTTCTACAGTTCAGATACTAAAGCAGATTTGATGATCTATGAGGCAAGACCAGTATATATATTGCTCCTGTCTAAGCAAACTATACTTTATCCGTTGGACTTCAAATTTACTTGTAGAGAGACTCGACTGTATATCCTTGAGCTTACTTTATTCATCAAAATACACCTTTTCTTAGCTAAGTAAGTTGTGGGCAAAATACTGGTGGGCTTTGAGTTACTGCTAGCAAAGGAGATACAGCTTGAGTTTTTTCTTTGTAGATCAAGGCATCTCTTGATACCTACACCTGGGCTTACTGCGATTCACAACTACGATTTTCTCATTAGCCTTTTAAAAAATTAGTTGCCTGGACATGATATTTGCAGCGATCAAAGCCACCATAGTTGACACACAGACAATGGAATTCATATGCCATGAACTTAGAGATTTACAAATTAGAAGTACCATCTGATTTGAACACTCAGCTGCAGAAACCTAGACTCCAACAAGGTCTAAAACATTTTGGTAAATATATGCTCATGAATATATTCTTCTAAAATTTCAATCTTTCCTTCCACAGTTCTCTCCCCACATGACAACTTAACAACCCAAGTAGATGAATATGGAACACAAGCATAGAATTTAATGAAGAGAACAAGGCACGATGGATATAAACTAAAAGATAAATGTTTATAAAGTAGAATAGACCAGAACCAATGAAAAAGAACGAAGACTTACCAAAGCTAGAAGAAGTGGAGGATGAGAACCTGATGAAAAGGGAATCAGACGATGCTGCTTTATGCGAGCCTTCCACTGGTACTAGTGTGGGAGGGGGAATAACATCTTTTCTTCCATGGAGAGAGATTTACAAAGGCATTTAAATATTATGTGGAGAATCGAAGAAATCAGAGAGCAAGAAACTAGATGGAACAGGAGAAAAACTTGGCTTATTGAATCATTCAAGTTGTCTACTCTATTCTTTAGAAATCAATATACCTAGGAACAAATAAGTTTGGAAGGACCAAAATCAAATCCTTAATGCCTAATTCCAAAACCCAAACAGATAGCAGAATGTTTGACACATCATACAAAGTCAGCAAGATGGCGGCAAATGGACAATGTGTCCCTTAAGGCACCGTATGCTTCTACATATCACACTATTTTGGTGGGTAGTATCAGAATGATATTAAGAAGAAATAGTAATTACAGCAAAATGAGATTGTTCGAACTCTTCATAAGCACCCCCAACAATTTCTGTTCTAAAGCTGAACCAAGTCAGACTTTTGACCTTTCTATTTGTCCCTGCACAAGATTCGCCAATAGTGTAATAATCTAGATTCTCTCAATTTTGATCAGGAGTTAACTTTTGATTGCCTAGGCTATATGCAAAATGTTATTTGTGGAGAATAAGCTATCATCACCATGGCTAATATCGTTAATTATTTTGCAAAGATTATTACACTTGATTCCACATATAATCATGTAGTGAAAAGATCATCTGAAAAACAGACTAGACGAAACACTGTCTTCAATCCCAAATTATAAGGGCTCAATACCCATTGTGCATCAATTAAGAAGTCCATTAGGCTTAAAGCAAAAATGGAATATCAGATTTTAAAGGGGTAGGGGTGAGTCCGTAAACTATAGAAGGAAGAATATGACACGTCAGGATATTATCAATCTCATTTTGTATAAAGCACAAGTAACAATCTATTGATGTGAGGTACCTACAGTATATGGCCAAAGCGCCCACATTTAATTGAACTAACAACTAGCTAGCAGGAACATAGATACAACAAATTGGAAGAGCAAGGTCCATCAGAAGAAGTCATCGAATGCCCCCTCCCGATCACTTTCCCAGTTTTCAGCTCCTGCACAATGCAACATCAAGAGAAAAAGATATACAGAATATAGTTACTTTCAACATGTCCTATTGAAACAAAACTGACATCCAACTTTGAAACATAGCTAATATTATCTATGAAGTGATGGGTAAAGATCAACACTAAAATAGAATGAGTGGCTGAATTAATTTTCTCATTTCTGGTAGTGAGAATTCCCTAAGGAATTATTGTATTCTCACTTGTATTATACCAAGTAGACAACAAGCTGATGGATTATGTTTTTGGTATCAACTAAAAACACAGTTTCTAGTGCAGACAGGAGACACTAAGAAAACTAGACTGACCTGAGACTTCAGCCGCCGAAAGATCCTGAACTATCAGCTGGAAAGCATGGGGATGGAGGGAAGAAAAGTTTGCTGGAGTTGAAGCAGGAGCTGGAAAAGTAAAATCAGAGTCGGTGGATGTAGTATCAGAGGAAACGGACAATGCATCAATCCGATCATCTCTAGCATTGAATCCAGAAGTTGAACTCGAGTTGGATGAGGTAGACAAGATCATTTTCAGCTCTGAGACTTGGTCCGATATGCAGTATACCATCCTGAGACACACTAGATCATATCTAGTATTAGTCAAATGAACTCCGACAAATTAATTAAAATATCTATCTCAAGTATCTAGATGGTTTGAAATAGTTTGTTTCTCCTAACACTCCACATTTTCTTCACTATCCTTCTTTACATTTTCTTGTTGATTTGTTTCTTTGTTTTCTTTCCTGCATCTTTCCATTTGACTGAATTTACAAACTTGATCCCAGAATAGAGATGAAACATACGGACCTAACTCAAAATATATGTTCTCCAGTGACCAAATGTAGGAAAATGTGCAATTATTGATTTCTTCATCAACAAAAGCAATGATAAAATTTAGAAGTATGGGGAAACAAAAGACCACAAGCAAAAGATAAAGAGATCAAAGAAAAGGTTTCACTGAAATTGCACTATTACTATCCCAAGGACACTAATCTAAATTGCTTAAAAAGGTTATGTTCCCATAACCCCACAAGACATACAGAGAGACATATTTTCAGACATGCCACCAAGTTACTAATTTACGCAGCAGTACATGATTGTTAATTTGAAACCTATCTATGTAGAAGCACAACTTCATTGCTAGAATTTCCTTGCAACAATCCCACCAAAGTCCACTCCATATGAATTAATTTGACTAATAGATGAAATTCAATGCACTAATCTGTCAAGTGTTAGAAAATACAAAAACAAATCTGCCTTCAGAAAAAACATGAATAGGCAAATGGATAAAAAAATAAAAGTATGAACAATTTACCATCTTGTTGCCAAAGTAGAACCTCAGACCTTGCAGTTATCAGTTACCAAAAAATACTTAGCAGAACTTGTTGAAAAAGATTCTCTTGAATGTTTTCATATGTCATATTTTGTTTAGAAGATTTTTGTACTTTTGTTATTTTTAGTCATTAGGGTTCCTCTCTATTTAATTAGCATTAATTTGTTAATTTATTTTCCTATTGTAGGTGTTGAGGATAATATACAATAGTATGGCATCTTTCTCTCTTTACATTGTATTATGTCACAAGGTATCAGAGCTAAGGTGGTCGGAAGCCATAGCATATTTATAAAAATAAACTATTCACATATTTAACATAATATATTTATAAAAATATAAAATTTTAAAATGTCCCAGATGGTGTCCTGCACTTTTGAAAATTGACGTGTCAGCGTGTTAGTGTTGGTCAAGTGTTCGTGTATGTGATACGTACGACACACAACACTTCCCGATCTATCAAATAATTCTAATTTCCTCCCTCATTCCTCTCCAAATAGATAGCAAAAAAGGACTTGCCAAATTTGTCAGTTCCCCTCTTGGAATCAACTCACTCTTTCTAACATTTACACGTTACAAAAACACCATCTGAAAACACAAAAAGATACACCTTCAATGTGTCACTTGGCCCATCTAAATCCATAAATTGCAATAATCTCATCTACAAATGGGAGATTCATGAGGAAGCTTCTTGGATTGCTCCCACCTCAAATCCACTCTAAGAACTCCCCCCAGCATGAGAACTGCGGAAAGCTGAACTGTCCTCTGGTGTTTTTAGAACTTGTAATTGCTATTTTCTTACATAATGTCAGCAAGTTCTGCATTGACCTTTCAGGTATATGTAAATCAGGTGGTTGATCTTACATCAGTACAAGAACAGAAAAAATGTCAGGGTATTTCCATTACCAATGAATCAAAATGTGAACTCCAGCCATAGGAAACTAAGTCTATTCAATATTGCCACTATGATTACAATTACATATACCAAGCAACTTACAACCATAAAACTTGAAATCTCAAGAACTACATTATTGGAACAACCAACAATACTCCTCACGTAGAGAAAAAAAAAAAATATACCTTCCCTTTTGTAAAGTCTGAAGAAGAATGGAAGGGATACAGTCGCTCAAACAGACCTCAAAAGAAATTTTGAAGCATTTGGATCTCATAGATATCAGATCAAAGAAGAAAATAATGCCATTTTAACCACATAAAGGCAGAATCCTTGATGGTAACCAATAAAGTACCTAATTGACCTAACATTTTGATATATCTTGCTCATGTGCACTTGATGAATTGTATATCCAATTTAAGTTCAAAAACTGTGAACTGTGATATATCAACCTAAAGAGTTTATGCACTAATGCTACCTGTTCAAAGATTCCTGAAGTTGATGAACTCTTCTTTCAGTTTCTTCCAACTTCTTACGCATTTCTTCATTTGATTCGAGGGCTTCTGCACATTTTCTTTCAGAATCATCGGCTCGTTGTTTCTCCGATTGCAATAAAGCCTACGCAACATAAAACCAGGGTAAATATTAAGGAAATAGAATTGGAAGAAGCCAGACAAGGTTTCATAAACTAAAAAATAATACTGAATAAATATTAACAACAAGAAGAAGGAGAAGATTTGTGTATGTAACGAGACATGCCAACAAAATGGACAAGCTAAAACAGAAAACTCATTGTGCAAATAAAACAATCTCATTTCCCAAAATGATCGTTCAACCTTACTTGTAGGAATCTTCTACTGGAATGGAACCTCTCAAACATATGAATCCCTATTCCACGAGATTACATGGAAAAAATTAACTCAAATTTGTTTATATTTACAAAAAAATAATTTGCAGTTGACCTCAAATTCTTTAGTCTTTATCGCTTTCTATAACTTTTTGTTTTTCAATTTCACTCCCTCTGGGATATCAATTTCTCAGCTTCTCTTCATTGGTGTGCAAAGAAATGATGACAAACTTGCAAAAGGTAGCGCTTAAGGCAACCAACAAGAAAGAAAAAGAAAGGGGAAAAATATGTGATGAGCTAAACCTTCAAGTTTTCCACTTCTGTAGCCAGAGTCTCAAACTTCTCAGTTTCTTGGACAAGTGGTGGAGCTTCTTTGACAACAGATAATGCATCTCCAAATGCCTTCCGTGAACCCTCACATTCCTTAACAAGCAATGCATTAGTTTCATCAACTTTGCTTTGCATAGCTTGCAATGAGTTTTGCAACTTTGCAATCTCCTGCCCTTTTGCCTCTTCCAAATCAATCTGTGCATGTGATTTTAAACTTTAGTTGGAAGCCAAAAAAACATGTAGCATGACTTCTGTTAAATAGCATAATCACCACAGTCCAAGCTATTGGAAATGAAAGTTATTAAGCAGTAAAGAAAACTTCTGCAGTGCTTACTTCTGTAGAACAGACATATTCGGGTTACAGCTCTTTTTCTTTTTAGGAGGTTTCCGAAGTCAGATTGTATGCTCATCATAAAAAAGTCATAGATCAAATTTTACATGTCCTGCGGAAGTTATAGTACTTATCATTTGCATAACATATACATATATATATTACCCTCAAACGTTTTTCCAACTGCAAACGCCATGTGAGTTCTTCCACCTGTTTCTCCAGCTTGTCCTTTGCTTCTATGAGTGCCCCTGTTTCTCTTGAGGCCTGAAAAATATTGCATTTGCACTCAAATATTAGAGAATTGCTAGATATACAAACTTCTACACTGACATGTAGGAACAATACCATTTATTAACTTCTATGCTCTATGAACACACAGACTACGCCCTGACTAAATTAGGTGTGTGCCAGTGTGTCGGTGTGTGTCTGTGTGAGTGTGTAGATGTATGGATAACTCTATTTTTGGTGTCCAACAAGAATGTCTACCTGTTAAGTGAGAATGCCTATGACAAAAATTATTGTGATTTCATTTATCACAAATATATCACATGGATGCCTTAAGAATGCATGGATGCTCATCATTGCCACTTCAAATGTCCCCAAATTAATTAATCATGCTCTCATGCTCTAAGCAGTGTATAAGCCTTACCAATCTGATCATATCTTATTCTTACAACTTTGTAGTTTGTCACTGATGCCCCAGAAATTGAGAGAATGACAAGGTGCATGTTGTACAACTTCAATAGCATGAGAACACTGCTACTTACCATCTTTAGTTTTCGAAGCTCTCTCCTGGCTATTCTCCCCCTCCATCTGCATTGTGTAAAAATTGATGCCCACTTGAGTTTCTTGTAGTATGAAAAATCTCTATGACCACGCCAATGGGCCTGCAGTTTTTTTTTTTCTCTTTCTTTTTAAGTAAAAGTCACACTTTGGAAACATAATGTGCATCAAGCTAAATCTTTCAAGCAATACAGAACCAACTATTCAATAACCTGAATAATAATTGACGCCTTTGCCTGCTTTCTACATCTGAATTGATTACGAGCAGCCATAGCCCGCAAACCCGTCTGCAAGACAAGCACTGAGAACTTAAGACTGATATAGGTCCATCTGGACAAGTGCCTACGCAAATCTGTCTGAATCTTAAGAGCAGCTGCCTCCCTTTTCATGTTCTCATATAATTTGCGCACAAGTCTTCCTAAAAGTCGTAATCAAATAAAAAAATAGTGGATCTTTATATATAATATATGAAAAAACAAGAAAATAGGCAGCTAAGTCCAATTGTGCAAGGAAATAAAAGAGAAATGAATAAAATTAACAACAAACTACATGTATGAAGAAGATAAATATCCTTCCAATAAGTGCATCAGCTGATACATTCGGGAACATGCTTTCAGGAAAAGGCAGTACTTCTAGCAAGGGAAAGATTTCATGGCTCAAAGATTTGCTGACACACCTCTCCATATACATTGTATGCATATAGTAGCCTTCCGCAAAGCAATGAACTGTTTGCGAGTAATATGAGTTCTACTCTGCTTTTGAATAGTCTTTGCTGCAATGTTACGTTTTTCTGCTCTCAGTGCATCTAGCTCAGCCATCTGACCGGCTCTTAAGAAAACCTTTGTTTTTCCTACCTGCAAAACCATTTACAAACTTTAATTTAAGAGGAATATAGAAAGCAGATGAATATAAACCAAGAAGCCATAATGATATTACACCCTTTTTTTAGCTATATATATAAAGCAACCTAAGGAGAAAGCATGAAGCACAACAATATAAACCCTGCTCCCTTCCCCCCAGTGCCATAGAGACACAAGAACACAAGGCAGAAGAAGTTATCTATTTTTTCATTGTTTCAAAAAAAAAAAAAAAAAAAGACTATGACTTGAATATATGTTTTAAAATTCTTATCTGAAAGATGAACATATGTGTTTAAAACAATTCTATGCAGCACTATAGCACAGATAACAATAAGGCATTATTAACATCTGATCCAAATTAAATAAAATGAAAATAACCTGTACCAGAACATAATTCAACAAAGAAACATAACTGAGTTCTAAAAGTAAGTACAATAAAAGGGAAAGATAGTTTAAAATTGTTACAATAAAAGTACGGTTAATTGCTTCCAAAAAGAACAAAAAATGTGTATATATAATCAAAGATGGCCAAATGAGATATAGCTTGAGATCATAGCGTGCACAAGTGGTAACAGTAAACTTTTGATTAAAACTTAACCCACGAGGTGTATGCCTAACAAGGATACCTCTCAAATTTAAAAGTCCTGAATGTTTTAACCACCTCACACTTAAATTAGCCTAAAAAATCCTTTAACACCTCAATTCTAATCATACATCAATATCAGATTAGAAGTTTCCTAACACCTATTTTATATAAACTGCAAGCATTTAGCCAAGGCCAATATGCAAACCAGGAGTAAACGAACAATCTGAGATTGTTATGATTGAAGTTTTTGGTTCACACAAAATAACCAGCTTATCAATATGTAAATGCAACTTTATTCTACCTGAAAACCTGTAAGACCCATCCTGTCCAAAATCTTTTCGCATGCGGCCTTTTCATCATTACTGCTCATACATGAAACAAGTTTAGATATAAGATTCTATCCATGTTAAATGATAAACTCAGTCTGAGCTTCCAAGTTGACTGAGCACCCCCAATGTTTTAAGCAAATGCTACAATCTCTATCAGTTTAGAACATCAACTAATACTTACTTCCCTTCCAAAACGTCGTGAGCAAGAAGGCCAAATCGATTTAGAAATTCAAAGAATGTCTTACGAGCAGGGTATCCAGCACAACTGATTCTAATTGCCTCTAGAACACCCTACATTGACAAAAACAAGCATGAAATACACAAGTTTTAAATATAATATTCATAGAGTAAGTACATTACCAAATTCAAGATTGTACTCACACCACAACGTAGTTGTTGCATGATGTTGACATTCTCAAAGATAGCCGGTTTAAGGAGATTATTTGGCTTCACACATCTAATGTAGTGGGGCTCTGTAGAATTTAGTGTTTCCATTAGTTGCTGAAGTTGTAGCTGCATGAATTGAATTAAAACATCAATTTAAACATCTTATAGCAGAAAGTATGTGTCAAATTCTTGATGATATATGGCATAGCCTTATTAAATTTACATTTCAATAACCAATTTATAGAGGAAAATCCTCAGGAACCGTAAGATAGACAATATAAGATAAGACACCTTAAAACGAGAACCAATAGATGAGAACTTAGAAGTCTTGGAAGAAGATTTAGTTGTTTCCTGTGGAAGTGGAGGGAACAAGCCTGCTACAAAAGAACATTTGGAAGAACACAACAAATCTTGATGTTCAGGAACAACATAGTCTTTGTTTTTGTCTAGAAACTGGTCAGATTGATATACCACCTAAAAGGAAAAGAATGAAAATGCTTTAATGCAACAGCAAACCCACATATATATTTTGTTTTTCCCGCTTAACACCAGCCCGTGCTAAGCACATTTCATTGAACTACGAAAAACATAGAAAGACTGGAATCTAACTCACCTCTCCAGCATAATGAGCAATGGTGAAATCTGTGAGAGATAATTTTGGCTTGATAAAACGCTTGTGAAGTTTGAATGTCTGATAAAGCTTTTGTGAAAATGTTTCATGAGTTGACTTTGGAAACATGCTGGAAACAGAAAAGTCCATACGATAAACAGATGAAAAGGTCAGTTCAGCTTTGACAAACAAGAAGCATAATAAACTTATACATACATGTGCATGCACACCAGACATATACATGCATGAATATGTAAACACATGCAAATATTAATATATATATATACACACACAAACTATGGACATGGGACATGAGAAGAATATAATGACATGTTGGCATTTCAATTTCCAAAAATTATGACTGGAACACAACAGCTCTGTTATCAGAATCTTACGATTCGCGATTCGATTCCCGATCCGATTCGCAATTTTTACAAAATCGATACGAATCTAAGGGTGAATCTATTTTGAAAGTGAATCTCTAGTGAATCGCACGATTCACAATCGATTCACGATTCGATTTACTTTTTACGATTCATGCAATTTTTAAAATTATTGTGTCCGACATATTTTCGACTCTATTTTTCCTCCAACTTTTTAGTAAAAATGACATAATACAACTTCTAATAGCGTTTAATACCAAAATAACCAACATATATACATGATTTGTTGTTATTTTAGTGATTATGAAGTTTTTAATAGGATCCAATTAGATTTAGTCAGACCCAACATATTTTTAACCTTTCTTCTCCTTTTTTTTTTTCCTTTAAAAAATTGTAATATATCTCTAAAGATGTTTAAGATTAAAATTACACTATGAATTATCTATTACTATTTTATTAAATTAAATATTACATGTATGAGATTAGTTATACTTTTTAAAATATTTTAGGCTTTAAAAAAAAAGATTCTAAATGATTCTTTTTTATTATTTGTTCACTGTTACTTAGAAAAGTATGTATGCTTATTGTCCAAATATCAATATCGTTATTAATTATTGTTATTTTAGAAATTGATAGTTTGTCTATTTGGTTATTATTTTTATTAAGAATAGTTGATAAGAAATATCTAAAAAGAAAAAAGGTAAGATGGTGATCTTACATAGGAACGTTTGTTAACTTCTTACTTATTAAACTACGTGTTTATCATTCAAAATAACATTATCATTAATTTAAGTCTAAATATTTTATATTCATAAGATATATTTAACATCTAAATTTGTAAATATATGTTTTTAAATAATTTAGAAGAAGTGACCGAATCTTTACGATTCACGATTCGATTCGATTCGCGATTCGGTACGAGACCATTTCGATTCATGATATGAATCCCGATTTGACAACTATGCACAACAGAGACATAATTATAAAGAAGTGTGTTTCTATACATGGCAAAGTAATAACAAACAATTCATTTTTGCATGAAAAACAAATGTATATTTATTATATGAAAATGATTACAAATTATATTCCATTTTCTACATTTATATGTTGGAAAAGAAGAGAGAACAATGCTAATCTCTCCTTTATGAAGCCTAAGCGTTAACAAATAATTTGGAAGCAGCTAGGTTTTAGGGTTTCAAAAATCAAAAAGGCCTAGCGGAGGAGAGATAAAAATGTATAAATCCATCTTTTCCACTTTAATATTGGGCAGCAATAATATTTTTTTCAAACTTGCACCAAGATCTTGGATGTGTCTCACGTGTGTCTTGGGGGTAGATCCAAGTGTCCCCCTCATGTCCAATGCATATGAATTTTATTATTGTTATTTACATAATAAACAATAAAACACACTTTTGGATGCATGTCCAACGCGTGTAGCCAAACCATGTATCTAAGAAATACCAATATCCTGCACATGTAAAACATGGACATGGTGACCCTATGAGGCATGTCCATGATTCCTAGCATACAAACGTACACATAACATATATACATGCATGCATAATGAAGAAAAGTTTTCTTACCAGGCTTCATCAAGCAAAGCAATGATCCCTCCAGGTTTCTACAAAAGCAATATGAATAAATAAAGTTACTTAAAGATTGATACATTGATCAATGAACTTCAATGTAATCATTCTAGTACCTAAATTATAAGTACGCGAACATGAATCCTTATATGGCAATCTGCTATTGTAAGGATTTGTACTATAGAGAAACTGTCTACCTTGGGATAGTATCCATATGATAAAAACCTCAAACAAAGAATACATAATATGACTATATCAGCAAAAGGATAAAAAGCTTCAAAAAAGGCACGCTGTCGGGCATATATCATAAAGTCGTATACGATTGTTTTGCTTATTGGGATTATCTATGTTCACTAAATCTACCAAATTTTCATTTTCCCAAATGATGTTAGTAAGGACATACATGCACTTATCTGAAACTAAAATATACTTTTCTAGTACAAACATGGCTATCAAAATTTCGATCAAGATCTTATGATCGTGTAGAAAATTCCTTAAAGGTAGGATCTTTCGATCCTGAGAGTTAGATCTTATAGAATCATAGAATCCCAATCTGATCCTAACCAATCTAATTTGTAAGCCTTGTTTCATATTATTTTATAACGCTTATGTTTGTAGCATAAATATTAATTTTATATGGTCCAAATGAATAAAGAATAAGTGAACATAGATAAAAAGACATCAAGGTCATGTTTGATATTCATCTTAAATGTTGGGCCCCACAAACATGATGTTTGGTTGTTTTAAATTAGACCAACATCAAAGGACTTCCAAACAAACCATTCACCAAACATACATCTTTTCATAAATGAAGTTCTCCCTACAAAGTCCTTTTACACGAAGGACTTTCAATTATAAGAAGCTACACCAAACAGCTGCTTTATACTTTTGAGAAGGGCTTTACATATGGTACTAGAAAACCTGTTTCAGAGTGAAGGAAAGGTTCATGTTACCGGCAAGCTCCCTTTGTTGGATAAACAATTTGCTCTTTATCTGGCAAAATGCATTCCGTTCATCTTTAATAACGGTTGAACCTTATTCATTTTCTTATTCAGTTTCAGATAATAATGACAAGTATTGAAATATGCATCTGCCAAAATATATCCAAAAAGAAAATAGCCTAGATTTCAACATTTCTACATACAAATATATTTTATGGTGTCCTACCAATTAAATGAAGAATGGCCCTTGTGGCCAAGTTGTCGCCCACTAGGCTGGTGTCTTTGGAAACACTAGAACTGGATGAATTCCTGCTTAAGTCCTTTTAAGGCAGGCAGTGATACCCTATGTAAAGTTCCTTGCCTATAGACTAGGTCCAGAGCAGAAATATATCTAACGAAACTAGAGTACATGAGTTCATTGAATGCCAAGCCAAGGGACTAGATTAAAGAAGGGAACCTTTTCGATAAGATCCAAGACATCTTGATTGTCAACAAATTCTATGTAGCTCCAGTCGATCTCCTCTTCTATGTACTCTTCTTGCTCCATCTTGAACACATGCTGAATGACACCACAACCTTCGACAGTAAGTTGAGAAAGTGGATTTGAATATATTATAAAATAATATGAACATTTACCTGGTTGAAATGTTGCTGCAGCTTCTCATTTGTGAAATTAATACAAAATTGCTCAAAACTGTGCCCATGAATATATTAAACCTTCAGTCAAAATAATTGAATAGCTAATTTCACTATCAGATCATACTTCTCTAAATACTGACCCTTACCTATTAGTCTTAAAGCTTTCAAAACCATAGATGTCGAGAACCCCAATCAAAGATTTCGAGTTAGGATCTTGCCCAATTGAGACATTAATTTTATCAACCAACCTGAATATAATAAAAATCAGGCAGCCTTAGCATCATATCAGCACCTCAAAAAAACTTTTTTGTTATTCCCAGCAACAAGAAACCTCCTGAGAAACAACCATATGAGTGAAAGCAATAATCCAAACAATCTTGTCTTACCAGTCAAACAAGCGGGAATACATTGTCTTAGCCAAGCCATCCCTGCTAAATGTTGCACCAACAGGATCAAGAGTTCTCTTAATAACTTCTTCTGGGGTGATCATTACTCGCTGTAGTAGTGCATCTTCAAGTGCAACAGCATCACACCTGAAACAAGAATTAAATTAACTTGTACAGGATCAACCACCAAAAGGAAGATATCAAACCATGAAAATGTCAATGATCTAGTCTCACATCAGAAGTTCTGCTGTTGTTTGGAGATGAAATTTTGATTTGTCATCTTTCAGAATAGATGAATCAATTTCTATTCCCTTGGCAAATTCAATGTTACCTAGATGAAGAATTGCAGCCACAACTCTGAAAATTGCATCCTGAGAGAAACAGAGAAGTTATTCCCAATTTTACTCTATTGAGCTAAAATGGATGCAGCAAAAATATTTTTGGATCCAAGGCAATACCTGTTCTTGCTGACTGACTCCAACAATATCCATGGCTCTCCTAGTGGTGAGATAATCATGAGCATCACTTACACCAACAAGTTCATAGCAATTTGATTGATTCAGATAGCGAAACGTTTTAGGACTTCCTAACTTATATTTCTCAATTTCCTGATGAGATTTGGAAACTATTAAAAGCATGTATTGACTATAAATTTAAGAGACCTTCATCAAGGGATCTGAAATATGAAAGAACATCTGGCGAAAAACCTACCTCTGGTGGTGCTGCACAAAGAAGGTAAAAGCAATGATAGTTGCGTTCTGTGTCTGAAATTTGGCAAACACGAGATCTCTCAAGAAGATAAGTTCTGATGGCTGCTCCTGAAATTTTTCCATGCTTATCAAATTGAAGCTCAACAAATTTACCAAAGCGGCTGCACCAATAATTAAAATCAAGTTAGTATTATTAAGAACAACATTCGAAAAATGCACCATTTTTCTATGTATGTGAAAGAGTGCAGGTTCATAGAATGACTAAGAGATTTCACCTGGAATTGTTATTTCGAACAGTTTTTGCATTGCCAAATGCTTCAAGAACTGGATTTGACTGCATTTGATAGATCAGTATATCAATTACAAATCCACAAAAGATATCCATAAAGAAGCCATAAATTTTCTGCAAATCACATCATGCATATTAATATTAAGAAGTTGAAGATGATTTCAGAAACACAAAATCTCAAGTTGGCAGGTTTGCATCCTGCATCATCTGCTTTCAGAATTATTTCCAGAAAAAAGATCCAAGTACATTAAAAGGTTCCTCATAATGCATGTCTGATGTTGAGGAAACGGATTAATTCCATCCAGCATCCTCCATCTAATAAGCAAGATTCTGAATTTGCCAATTCTCTCCTTATGTATTACCCCCTTTCATACTATGAGGAAATTTCTATTAAGCAGAATAGCAGATAGAGGACTGCAAAAAGTAAAGCAAATACATCACGAAAGTTCATTAGTCGTTGGCTTTGTAGGGTACAGAATTTCCAATATCATATTTTCTGGAAAAGGGCCTCTCAAAGCCACATAACAGTCCAGACTGAAATGTGACAAATTCCTCATATAATCTAAGCAAAGGCAATGTGAAGAACAGATCAGTTCCTGAAATGGTCGCTTATTTAGAAGTGTTCATTTATTTATCTCTTGTGGAGCTTGGATCTCATTATTTTGCTATAGGCCTAGGTTATGATGTTGATTGACCCTCTAGCTTGTTGGGTCGGTGGACCTTAATTAGTATGTTCACTCACCCAGCTGTTCACTCAAACATTGGGTCCAATGGGGGGTTTGGGGGGGCCTTCCCATGTGCTTCCGTGTAACCCTAATTCTATACTTATAAATAGATGAGGGGGCGTCTCTTTTAGGTTAAGAGAAAGTTGTATTTTTCTGATCATAGTGAAAATCACAGCAGCCGTGGACGTAACCTATTCTGGAGTGAATCACGTAAATCCTTGTGTTCTTGTGTGTATGATTTGTTTAATTCATCATTTTCTTTCTTGTTTGTTATTTCGTGTCTTACCGATCTTGGTTAGGAAGGGTCAATTCCTAACATAGCTCACACGGATATGTTTTCTCCTTTTACTAATGTAAGTCCATCTATCAAAAATGCTAATTGAAATGTGGACAAAAACAAAATAAATAATACAACTCTAAATTCTATTAATTTAACGTTAATTTTGAAGTAAGAAATGTCTGTAAGACATGATAATCGCAAGTGCACCTCCAACTGAAGCATGATGTCAATAGGAAGGACATTGATAATATTTTGTGTTGCATTTGGTGTCAACATTCAGAGTACCATCACACCTATCTTGAAGATAACCAAAACAAAAACTAGTATCCATGATGGGCATCAATTCTATGTATCTGTCTTATTAGATATATAGCCCCTGTTGCAGAATTCGAACTTCAAATGGTAGCCTCAAGGACTTTACATGATCCTTACCAGCACTAGCCCCATTGACGAGTTAAACAATAATAAGCATGAAACTAGAGTTAGATCACGCATCTTACTTCTAGAACTTGCTGCTCAACTGTCCTTCCTTCAGTGCCTTTACGGCCACCCAAATAGGCAAGGTAGCGCATAAGCATCTTGGTAGTTTCTGTCTTACCAGCCCCACTTTCACCACTGACCAGAATGGAGTTGCTTTTGCCCTCATAGATCATTTCCCTGGTTCATTTCAAGCAATTTAGTAGACCAGTTGAAACATCCTTTAAGAACAAACTCTACAGAATTTAAACAAAGTACAAGGTCACCTAAAAGCAACGTCAGCAATTGCAAAAACATGAGGACTCAGTTGTCCAAATGGTGCTCCCTTGTATCGTTCCATCATGTGATCATCATACATATGAGGAAGTCTTTGGAATGGATTAACGGCGATAAGAATACTTCCAGAATAAGTCTGTGATAATGTCAGATTAGGACATAATATTATGACAGAGCCGCCCATAGCTGCATTAATTCATTGCTTTCTCTCACCAACATGGACATTAAATAACTAATAATATAAACTAAAGGTGAAGACATCTTACATAGATTTCGTTGAGCTGATATCTAGTCGACAAATTCTGTAGAACTCCAGGCGCATGCAAATATGATAGCTTAGTCATGTCATCAACTCCACCAGGAGGAACTTCCATGTCCTTTGGATAAATTTGCGATATCTTTGCAACAACCTGACCATAGGAAGTAGAAGAGAAGTTTCAAGTAGATGAAGGTAGCCAAATTACAAAATTAACATAGGTATTCATTTACAATGTAAACCTCAAGCTGCACGGGTATTTATTATTTCACTTGAAAAATTAAGGATACATCCAAAGTGATACCTTTTTCCAACCAATAACAAGGGTTGGCAAATGAACTCTCATAGAAAGTGGTTATTTATTAGAACAAGATGAATAAGACAGTGCAAAAAAGTCGTGAAAAACTGAGGAATACATGCGAGGGCCAAAAGTACCCTTCATCAACCAGGATAAGCATATGATCTACAGTATAGTAAAATTTTGTCTAACACAACTGATTGACTTTCAAAATTAAAAACCAGACATCCCTGTATGAACAAAGAAAAAATGAACAACACAAACAGCGTATTTGGAAGAAATGAACTAATTCATTTACAATATAAGCAGTTGGAAATCTTCCAGAGAGTGAATTTATGCAAACACAATAATAAATAAATAATAACAAAACCCTGGAAGTATCCAATTTTCAGAAATCTTCCAGTAAAAATGACTACTAATTTAACATTTTAAGTCATCAGTATAATTTAAGTATCTGACAATGCAGATACAGCTACCAAACTGTAGGTTTCTCTTCCCAGTTTCATCTTGTATTCCTCGTTGATTTATGATTATTTGAAGCAAGTGAAGTTGTTATCTTTACCATAATATTAAACCTCTTTTAACTGTTTCAAGTATTATTATATATATATATATATGATAAATAATCAAACTTTATTAAGAAAGCATCAAGGCAATGCAAATAATACAAATGGAAAACCAACACCCCACACCGGGCGCAAAACTAACTAAACAAATCTTCCACAAAATCAACAAAAGTCAAAACATCAAGATCCACCAAACCCTTCACCCAACTATACAAAACCTTACTAGATATATTCATATCCCTGTGATACATGCATATCTTTCCCAAAGGACCTGTTTGTTTCTACAGAAGTCAGTTCCTGGAAAATGTTTTACTAATTTTTTTTTCTTCAGGATTCCATGTGATAAATATATTCTATTAATGAAATTTGTGTAAAACTTCTGTTGCCCCGTTTGTGGACTTGAAATAAATTTATGAAGAAAAAAAATCCTCTTCGCACCTGAATTACGCCTTCTAATCTGAAGAAAGGTTTTCCACTGGTAACAAAAATAAAGCAACAGACATGATTTGATTACATATGTTATGGAGGAGCATTGAATTCAAGCAAAGCTGCAGGATCACCAGTTAGTTTAGACTTTTTTCTCAACAGTTCAGCTTTATTGATATATGTAGCTCTAAATTTTCATGTCTGTGATTAGTTTCATAGACTTATTAAGGTCCAAGTCTTTTTTAATAGAGTCATGCGATTTTCACATAGTTTCTTGAATAGTATCAAGGGCTGGGGTTAGAAAGCTTAAGGGGAAACAAATTTCTTTAACCCTTCCGTAACACTTTCAGGTGCCCGTTCTGGTTAGTTTTCCCATAATTAGCATGCTAAGTCATTTTAGGAGCTCTCAAACCCTAGAATCCATTTATTTCTTTTTGTTCTCTTTTCCTTTTACCAGGGTTTTCTGTTTGTTGCTAGAGATCCACAAAAGGTATTCAGGCACCTACTGCAGCAACCAGGCAGCAATAAAGTCCTCCTACATCAATTCCAATAAAACAGAAATTCCCAAATTTAAAGAAGTTTTGTGATAAAATTAAAGTCTAAAATTTGATCAGCACATAAAAATTTGGACCTAGGTTATGCAGGCAGAACTATGAACTTCAGTTTCTAGAAATGCATCACATTGATACAATAACTAATGTCCAGTTGATGTAATATTTTTACCGTCTTGTCATTACGAGTATGGATCTCAACTTCCTGTCCGTTAATATTTGACACTTGTCCATCAATCCAAGCTTCATCTGGATCTTCAACCCAAACATGAGAACCTACAATGATATTCACTGGAGTGCCCTGCATGTGAAATTCAAAAGATTATCAAAGCTTAAGATCTCAAATTTGTACTGAGGGAAAATAAAATTCTAATAGCAAACAGGACATAGAAGATTCTGTATATGCAACCAAGTTCCATTTGTAAGATGTATCAATAAAAAACATGCATGTACACTTCAACAAACATATATCTCACACACACACACGCATATATATAAACGATAGAGAAATACGTAAGGACCAAACCAAACTAAGTATTGTGTCCCAATCAAGTGGGGTCAGCTACATGAATGCGTTTTCGCCATTTTGATCTATCAAGGGCTATATGCTCGATTAAATTAAATAAATTCATATGTTTTTCTACTACTGCATACCATATTAGATTAGGTCTTCCCTCCCTCTAACATCTCCATTTATGGTGATCATATCCCTCTTCCTTACCATTGCATCTATACATCATCGTTGTACTTGACCAAACTATCTTAACCTATTCTCTCTAGACTTATCTTCTATAGGTGCTACTCCTGCAATTTTCCAAATATATATCCATGCAGTTTTTAAATGTTTACCAATATATATCCACGCAGTCAATCTGCATTGGTGTTCCGTATATTTAAGTTGATATCTAAAATGTCAATATCCACCAACATCTCCAGACATCTAATGGCACTACATAAGTAAACAGCCCAAATGAATGCACCAAAGGCTATTTACCAACAGATCATGACATCTACCTACACTGGCATTAGTATACAACCAAAATAAACGCATCAAAACCTCTATTCCAAAAGCTTGAGAGATTTGAGTTCATTAGGTGGCTATCTACAATGACTTCTTCCTGGTAGCATGCTTGGGTCTAGTTGTTGAAAGACACCACAACAACCCAAGAGGTGGTATTGAGTCATTTATTATCCATAGATATCATTAACAATATTGACATATTGTAACCTCATATTTTATTTATTTTTTGATAAATACATATTGTAACCTCATATGTGTACTGAGTCAATCAATGCAGACAATTTGAAGTATCTAGCAAATTCATTATCAATTTAATTTTTACTTATATATTTCATTTTTATATTATGTTGATCATGTGTATTTTTTTTTTTATTTTTTTTATACAAGTGACAATTTATTGACGAAAAGGAACCAAGAGGTAGTGTTGCCTATATACAACTTCCACAACTAAAACAAGAAAACAACATAGGATCCTATACACCACTTTCTACTTGCAAAAACTACTCAATTAAGGTTGTGTTTGGATCACAGATTTGAGAGGGAATTCTGGAGGAAAGAAAAAAAATAATGAAAAAGTGGTGGGGTGGGGGGGATTAATTCATATTTCATTCACTTTTCCCTTATTATTTCATTTTCCTTCACCAATCCCCACTCAAAACGTAGAACAGTAAAAAATCTTCTCTAGATAAAAAAAAAGATTCCTTTATACCCTATAAAGACCAATGCTTCTGCTCTCCCCAAATTATCCACATCACACACAAACATGCCAATGTTTAAAGCCTTCATTCTTCTCTTTACAACTCTCCTTCTCTTCAACAATGAATGTCCACCATCAGTTATCCAAAAAAAAAAAAAAATGAATGTCCACCATCCTCTAGGAAAAAATGCAATTCACCCTAAACATGACCAAAATCACCTCTTAAAGCTCTCTAGCCATATGAAAATTAATAAATAGGTGGTTAACTGACTTCGGTTTGCACTTGCACATACAACACCAATACCAAAATGTGGCATTTGAGCATCAAATTACCAATAGTTTTACATAAGCTACCTTTTTTCTTTTTTCGATAAATAATAGAACGTTAATAGAAAAGCATCAAGACGATGCAAAGAATACCCAAAAAAACAACCCACAAACGGGCCCAGCAAAACTAACTAATCAAATCCTTTACAAAAACCAAAACATTAGGATCAACTGAATTCGTAAGCCAACTGTGCAATACCAACAAAAGCCTATTCTCTAACCAAGGAACTGACTAACACACATCCCAGAAGACTCGACTATTACGCTCCAACCAAATCAACCAAAGCAAACAAAGGGAAGCAAGCAACCAAGCCTTCCGACACCTCTTCCCAACCTTAGCTCCACCCCAACTCTATAACACCCAACACAGACCGAGGTTGCACCCAAACAATTGAAACAAATAAGCCTACCTTTGAAGGTGAATAGAGAGATGTACCTTGATGATCCACCCAAAACCCATAGAAAGATTTTACCTGAACACCCCAACATGAACAACACCCATCTCAATGCACCATCCTTAACGTCCACTATGTGTTGCAATCTTATGTAACCTTTCCAAGAGACATCACAACTCACCAACCTCCAAACATGGGATCAAATAATCTTGTAGAAGTACGCACACTATCATTATTGTGTGAATGAGTAATGTAAGAAGAGTTAAGAGTATCCATACTGCAACAAAATCCTGTAGAGGCTCTTATGTCCTAAAGCTACTAAGTGCATGATGTAAAGTAACTTTGTTGTTCTAACTGGTTTTTCCCTTTGGAATTTCAATGGATATACTTACAAGAGCACATCTTCACCAGATTATCTCGAAATACAATATCTTCACTCTGCGTGCAAGTTCAAGGCAGTCAGCTCCTCAGTGCATCTATTTCTCATTTTATGAGTTAATCTATTTCTTTTCAATCTATAGTGTTTTCCTTTTCAGATTGGCATTTCCACTCGAATGCATAACAAAATTCAAACACAATCAATTGGCCGACAATGAATTTTCAATCGCAAGGAAGTAAAATTACAGATCATATAAACTAACAATAGAAACTTATCAAATCAAACGAACATTTGGATCCGCATTGCCTAATTATGCAAAATATGAATCCAAAAACTTGACATACCATTTTTGATTGACGAGAAAAGCTCAACTACATGGATTTTGATATTCTTTGGAGACAATATACACTCCGATCCCAATCTTCCATTGAAAACAAGGTTGAAATTGCAGAATCAGAGATTGGGGATGGAGTTGAGGAGAAGATACGCCGGAGAGTGGACGGACGATGAGATGGATGCGGAGGAGGAGGAGGAGGAGCATGAGCAGAGCGTTGAAGTGGTCGTTGAATGTGGGTGCTGAGAGTTTGGTCTGTGTGCGAGAGTGTCGTTTGGTTTGTGGAGGAGGTGACATTTTTAGACAACCCTACAACTTCGGAGCCGTTGAGTACTCGCACAACTTGGACGCTTAGCCAGAGAAGAGCTTCTTGTGGCGCGCGCTCTCTCTCTCTCTCTCTCTCTCGCGGACGATTTTGGCGGTGGTAAGGAAACATTAAACAGTGTTTGGATGAACTCTGTATCTTTAATGCGTTATTTTATTTTATTTCATTTTTTGGTACGGACCACCAGCCCGGCCCAAACCGTGATAGAAGGTCTACTTTACCTTTTATTTTAGCCGGACCATCAGCCCGGCCCAAACCCTAATGCTCTTCTTTGCCTCTAATTATTTGTTTTTTTTTTATGGAAAATGCCTTGGACCCCCAGTGGGGGGTGCTGGGTCCTGCGTGAAGGCTCATGATTGGCCCCAAAAAAAATTATTTTTATTTATTTTTTGTTTTTGGCGAATGGGAAAGCTCCACGTCACTGGGGGTGCCACCCCCAGTGGGGGTCTGAAGCAGCACTCTTTTTCTATATTAGTTTTTTTAATGCATTATTTATATTCCTCCGTTATTTTGTAAATAAAATTTGGATTTATTTAGAGTCTTTGCGAACTAGATTATATATTTTTTTCAAATAATTGGTTGTGTTGTAGAATATGAAAACATGTCTTTTTTTTTTACTTTTGGAAACGATTGCTTTAAGCCATTTTATTCAGGTCCTCAACAATAAACATTTTATCAATAATTTTTTCTATTAGCATTTATTGTCTGGATATTAATTAAATGAAAGTGGTAAAAATTGCAAGAATATTTTTTTCCCAATTATATGATTGAAAAAAGTTCTTTTTTAATTATATTATTTGTTTAATTATATATTTTTATTTCATTTTTATTTTTAAGGATTTTAAATTAAAAGTCTCCACAAATTTTTTTATTAAAATAAATTATGAAACAGCATATTAAAAGTTAGCCTATATGCCAAACAACAATGATTCATCCCTCCTTTTCCCCCCATCCCCTTTGACCCCCCCTCTCTCTCATTGGTCCCCTTTTCTTTTTCTTTTTCTTTTTTTTCCTGCTCCTCCAATCACCACCCGCCACGTGACAAAGGGGGATGAGGGGGTGACCCCCAAAAGGGGGTCCCAAGCATTATTCATATGCCAAATTATGAAACATCTCCAATCTATATGTCAAATCCTACGTGGCACACCAACAATCAAATTTCACCTCAAATTTTTGTTCCGCCCCTTTTGTATTTGGCAAAGGTTGAGAGCATACCAAATTTCGCATCATGTCAAATATTTAATTATAGTACTTTTTTAGAAATAAAATAATAATATTTAAATTCATCTTTCAATAATAAAATTAAAAAAAAAAATTGGCATATATGTTGGAGAGGTTGAAGACATGGCATATGTCAATTTGTTACCCAAATCTTTAATTTAATTTTATTTTATTTTTTTGATCTGGGGAAATTAACAGCCAAAGGAAAAATAGAACTAATAGAAAATAAAGCAGACTAAGAAACACCCAACAAAGCAGCAAGAGCAGCTGGTGGGTTAGAGACCCAATCCTGGGAAAGATAACCATGCAGCGCCGCTTGTGCTACCCAATGGGCAACACTATTGGCAGATGGAGGACTCCATTAGAGGATCAACATTTCTTGAGAAACCAATCTCCTAATATCATCAAGGACTGTGCTACATCCCCTTAATTTTTGGCCCCCTAATTTTCAAACCAAGGCAAAAAAAAAAAAAAAAATTTTGGGCATTAGGGGGATTAGGGGGGGCTTTTTTAGGGGGACAAATCATTTTCCTATCATCAATAACCAATCCACACTCCCAAGGAGGAACTGTCTCAGACACACTGAGGAGGATGACTGATTTATTATCTCCTTCAATAGTCGCCCCTTGTAAACTGCAAGCCTGAGCAAAAATACAAGCCCATCTACAAGCTAGAGCTTCACCTTGGAAAGACGAGGAGATGTATTCCTTCTTAGTTAGGCCATTTAGAATCTGTCCCAAAGCATTCCTCAAAACCACTGCAATAGAGGCCTAGGAAGAGCCTTTCTTCGTAGCCACATCCCAATTGAATTTGAATTGACATTGATCTGGGGGCGTCCAGGTACCCACTCCCTCTGGGATTAGAGAAGGCCAGTGAGGAAAAGATACTGTTTGGCGATGCACCGCATTCTCAAATTCCGCCATTGCCACTTGAGCTCGATGCAAAGTCGAGGAGGGCTCCACCGAGAGATGGTTAAAGACATAATTGTTTCGGTCCTTCCATATGAACCAGCCAATCCAAGCTACTATACCAAGGCAGGAAGCTCGTTCTTCCTCATTCTTGAGTTTTTCCACCAGCCCACATGACCATTGCACAGTCGATTGAATGGTTCCGCATTCAACTTTGAAATTTAAATCACTCCCAAACCATACACCTCTAACCCAACCACAGTTGAAAAGAATGTGTTCCACCGATTCAGGTTTGCTGTGGCAGATTGGGCATTCATTTGAAGGAGCACACCGTCTCCGAAACAGATTCTCTTTGGAAGCCAGCACATTTTTACACGCTCTCCACCAGAAATGTCGAATCTTTGGAGGAACTTTGAGAGCCCAAATTAACTTCTAGAAACTGTTTGGAGGTCTAAAAGAGGAAGAGGGTCTCTGAATCCCCTGGTTTTGCGCCTCTGAAAGAGCTATATGATAGCCAGTTTTAACTAAATATACCCCTTTTGATTCAAAGTGCCAGATCATAGCATCTTCCTTAGTTGTCAAAGGTAGGGGAATTGACTTGATTGCTTCCACTTCCTCTTCAGATACCAGACTTCGAAGAACATCTACCTTCCAACTCATACGGGTAGAATCAATCACATCTTCTACCTTCGTGATCAAAGATCCATCAGGAATTGGAGTGGATATCTTGAATTTAGGGAGAGATGGCACCCATTTGTCGACCCAGAACTTGACGTTGGCTCCACTATGAATTTGCCATCGCAAACCTTCCGTAAGCACATTCCTTCCCTGCAAAATACTAGCCCAAGCCCAAGAAGCTCTACGCCCTTTTGCCGCTTCCAAAAAGGAGGAGTGGGGAAAATAGATACCTTTTAAGATGCGAGCACCAAAAGAGTTTGGGTACTTCACTAATCTCCAACCTTGGCGAGCTAATAGGGCCAAATTAAAAGCTTTGAAGTCTCGGAAGCCTAACCCGCCTTGAAATTTTGACAGCGCCAAAGAGTCCCAATTTATCCAATGAATTCCTCTACCTTCCGGGTCCCCTCCCCACCAAAATTTGCTAATATATGCATTCAATCTTGCACAAAACCATTTTGGAAAGGCAAAACAGGCCATGGCGTAGGATGGGATAGCTTGAACCACTGCTTTGATCAAAGTCTCTTTTCCCGCTTGTGATAATAGTTTTGATTTCCACCCTTGTAACTTTGAGAACACTCTTTCAATTATGAATTGAAAAGCTTCCGCTTTTGACCTACCCCAAAAAGAAGGTAAACCCAAATATTTTGCATTTGCAGTGGTAGTCTTTAGACCTGAGAGGGCACATATAGAGTTGCTGACCTGTGGCTGAACATTTGTAGAAAATTGCACACTTGATTTGTCAAAATTTATTTGTTGACCAGATGCCTTACAGTAAATGTCCAGAACCATCAACACATTTTTGCATTCCTGAAGGTCAGCCTTAAGAAAAAATAAAACATCATCCGCAAAAAATAAATGCCAAAGGGTTGGGCAATGCCTAGTTATCTTCATCCCCGAGATTTGATTATGAGTGAGACTTCAGTTGAGGAGTCTTGAAAGAACATCCGCCACTAAAATGAACAGATAAGGGGAGAGGGGGTCACCTTGTCGAAGTTCGGGAAGGAATAAACGAGCCTCTTTTCTCACCATTCGCAAAGATAGAAAAGCTCACTGTTGTAACACATTCCATAACCCAATTTACCCATTTAGAGTGAAACCCCAACTTTTCCAAGACAGCAGCTAAAAAATCCCATTCTATCCGATCATAGGCCTTGTTGAAGTCGAGTTTGATAGCCATATTACCAACAACCCCTGATTTTTTTAATTTGAGAGCATGGAAGGCTTCATGGGCCACAACAATATTATCTTGAATCATTCGTTCCGGGACAAAAGCTGATTGGTTTGGAGAAATAAGGATCTTCAGAATTGGCTTTAAACGATTGGCCAAGATCTTTGTGATGATTTTTAGAGTAAAATTACATAAGCTGATTGGGCGGTATTGGGATAATAACACAGGATTGCAGACCTTGGGAATCAAAATCAAATTGGTTTGATTTAGTTCTTTGAGCAGAAACCCTTCCTGGAAAAAACTCTGCACAGCTACGCAGATCGTTTCCCCCACATCGTCCCAATAAGTTTGATAGAAAAACCCCAGAAAGCCATCCGGCCCGGGAGATTTCACTGCCCCTAACTGAAATACTGCTGCCTTAACCTCTGCATCACTGACCGGTTGAATTAAACTCCCGTTCATTTTAGCAGTGACCATCGGATCCACTACTGCTAAGGCCTCCATAAAATTTCTGTTTCCTACACTTGTGAATAAAGAGGAAAAGAAACCCAAAAGATGCTGATTTATATCCGGTTCCGAGTTCAGCCAAGTCCCTTCCTCAGTTTGTAAACGAAGAATTTGGTTTCGTTGGCGGCGTTGAATCATCGAGGCATGAAAAAAATGAGAATTCTGATCTCCATAATTTAGCCATCGAATACGGGATCTTTGATGGAGGAACATTTCCTCCCTGGTCAGAGTTGTCTCAAGATCAGATTTCAGTTGGTCTTGGGCCTGCATATTATCCTCTGTCCAGGGTTGGGATTGAAGAGACAAAAGCTTAGCTTTAATAAGAGCAATGTTTAAGCTATTGTTACCGAAGTGTGCTTTACTCTACCTTTTAAGCCCATCTCTACAACACTGAAGTTTTTTAACTATTTGGAACATAGGAGAACCACCTTGAGTGAGAGCCCATTTGGAACAAATAACCTCAAAACAATCAGGATTTGTTGACCACATGGTTTCGAATCTAAACAGTCTAGGCACCCTCTTAAAAGGTACACAGCAGTTTAACACCACAGGGCAATGATCTGACCCAACTAGGAGTTCATAGAAGACCTGGGCACATGGAAATAAAGCGCGCCATTCCACAGTCACAACTGCTCTATCTAACCTTTCATGAATGTTAGCACATCCACGTTGGTTATTTGACCAGGTAAAGGGGAGTCCATTGAATTCCAAATCCATGAGAGCACAATCAGATAATAATTCTAGAAAGGATTGTAACTGACTCATCCTGCACTCTGCACCACTCATTTTTTCCTTCAAGAGCCCATTTCATTAAAGTCCCCAATACATAACCAAGGATATAGATTTTCAGAAGCAAACTTTCGAAACTGATCCCAGAAAACCCGACGAACTGATCTTTGAGGGGGAGCATAGACAAATGAAACTGCTCAGCAAGAAGAATTATCGGAGGTTATCACATCTCTAATCATGAACTTTGACTTGAACCGAATATCTATCTGAATTTCATCATTCCACTACAGGGACAGCCACCTGAAGTACCTTCAGGATCAACATAGCACTTCTGATTAAACGAGAGACGTCTACGAATTCTTTCCAAATACACCGATTTATTCTTGGTCTCCATAAGGAAAACCACCGTGGGGCGATGGGTTGCAATCAACCCTCGGAGGATCCAGATTGTCAGGGGTCGCCCCATCCCCTGACAGTTCCAACTGAGAATTAACATGGAGGTTGTGGTTGTTTGGGGCCAGCCACCAAGGCCCAAATTTCAGAGTCATCACTGCAGACAGATGGGAATGTACTCGGGACTTGTGAACAACACTCATCTGGTTCAGAAGGGTTTGGTGAAGACTGAGAGCAACTTAGTAATTCCTTAGGCAGAGTTAGTTTTTCTGACTCGACTTTCACTTCAAAAAGCCTAGACTTTCCCAATTTCTGACCATACCTTTTTGGTTTGATGGTGGTCTTCTTCGATCTCGAGTTGGACCATACAGAAGAATGCTTTTGGGACAAGGTTGTAGAGATTTGGGAGGGTTGAAGTGGGACATCTGTCAGAGTAGCACACTTGAGCAATTTAGGGCTCCTACCCTCATCATCATCTTCACAAGCTTTCCTCTTAAGAGTAAGCCAATTGAAAACTGTAGACATACAGTTGTCCACAACTTTGGTTCTTAAGTCATTATGAATGGGGCTAGAATTTGGGCTTACTTCCTCAATTTGTATTGGGCTACCAGACGGTTTGAAATAGTAGGCTGAGAGGAAATTAATGAAATTGGGTCCACTGGTTCTGTGACAAAATACCGAGGCCTTAAAACATTTTGTGGGTTAACAGGCCTGTTGCTGGGCCCAGTCAAAGCACCTAGAGCTTTTTTCACCCTCAGAGTATGTCTTGCCTTAATACTGTGAAAATCTCTTTTGAATAGGGAAATGTCTGGGGTAGATGTTTTGTCCTGATCCACCGCCTTGTGTACCACGTCTCCCTCTGGCTCAACAGAGTTACGGTCTAAAGATTTAGTATCTCCACCTGGCACCACAGGGTTACGTTCTGCTGCATCAGTACCTTGACCATGCGCACTAGCATTAATGGCTCTACTCATTTCCCCCCCACGCGCACAGTCGCTACGCGCCGGTGAAATTGATAGGCCAGAGTTGTTCACCACCGGTCGGTGCAGCGTAGCTCTGCTTCTGGTCTTCATTTCTTCCACCTGTTTCTTGTAGTGCTCCTCTAGCAACCCAGAACTCATTGTGATCCTAGTTTTCAACTCAGGTCCATACCCAGATGTTCTGCCTTCCTCCCGAGTAACAAACTTACAACTATTCCGGTCATGGCCTATACGGCCACAGTCAAAGCAGAAATCCGAGAGTTTTTCTATTTTGAAATCAATCCATAGCTCCTTTGTTGCCTGTGTAGAGGTACCGAACTATTTTAGAAAGAAACCCCTGGGTAGTGGTTTAGTAACTAGCTCCACTCGTATTCGCAGGAAACTTCTATTAAGGAGAAGTCCCTCACAATGCCCATCCATCCTTATGAGACGCCCTAATCTCTGCCCTATAGTTTCTCCATTTGTTTTTGTCATCTTTTCCATGGGTAGGCCATGTACCTGGACCCAGAAAGGGCTCCAAGTGAAGTCCATTTGAGATGCCAGACTCCCAAGCTCCACCGGTTTGAGGACCATCAGATTGCCCATAACCGACCAAGGGGCTACCTCCAAGACCCACTGTCTGTCCTCGTCATCTTCGAAGGTGAATAGAAACAAGTTATCATTCCATACTGATTGAAAAGGAATTTCTCACCTTCCAAGCCCCATGAATGATTGAGGAGACCGCCTGTTTATTCAAAGACTTTGATCCTAAAATTTTCCCCAGCAGACACCGTTGAGAAACTTCATCCCAGCATCAGGCCCATCCACCAGTTTAATGGAGTTCAACTCAATCTCCATAATCTCGACTGCGAAGGACACTTCCCAAAACTCCAGATAGGAAACCGTGAAAGAAAATGATAACTAGCACAGCTTAGTGCAGAAGCTAGGAAAGACCCAGAGGAGCTACCTAGGATAGAGAGCCTCTCATTCTAGAGAGAGAAAATAATCTTTAATTTTATTTGACATATCAAAATTTGGCATATAAATTAGAGATATTTTTTTTGAAGTTGTGCAAGAATTTTATCATTTTGAAATTCTTTCCTTGCCTTTTCAAGTCACAACTAATTAAAGAGTTATTTAAATGAGGAAGGTTATTTATAATTTTAAATCTATAAATTTATCTACAATTATGTGATTTAAAATTTATCTCAAATATTTTTCCGTATAAAATCTTGTATACTCTTTTTGGAAGTCAAGGGATCAAATATTGCCAAAAGAAAGTGTGTGAGTGAATTTCTGACCACACTGCCAAACTAGTATTCAACTGGAGAGTACTGGCGAATAGATTAAGCCCGAACGACCTGTCAACAAAAAGAAGAGTTTCCGGTGGTGGTTCGTCCACCCGGGGGCACTCCGACGATCAAGTCAGTTATCTCTCAAAGATAGCAAAATTGTTTAACTCACTATTCGGAATACAAAAAGCGTACCTTAGACCCATGACATGAGGGTGCCTCTCTTTTATAGCCAACACAAACCTAGTCCCAATAGACTCTGATTACTGCTAATCTTGGACTCCCAGTAGAATTGGGATAAAACTCTCTAAGAGTCTTATCTTTATCCAAACTGTAGTCTTCTCTCATTCTAGGACTATTGTCCCTTATCCGCTTATCCCGGATTCCGATATCTTCGGAGATAACCTCAACTATCCGAGATCACCTCGGCGTCATGACCAGGACACGTGGCACCTCGGCTGACACTTCGGTGTCACCTTGGCCACGTGTTGGTACTCGAAAAATATGTCCCCACAGAAAGATTAGTTAATTATTGGGTTAGGTGTATTTTAGGATGTCAATATGAAAGTACTTGACGATCCGTTGGGCTCACCATAGTTTCCATTTCAATAATTTAAACCGTTCACTTTTTAAGATTCGTTGAATAGAATATTCATGCAAAAAATTAAGATGATTAAACATCAATAGCTATATGTTTGAATCAAATTTATATTACAAAAAAATGAATGGTTATTCTTGAAATTATATTTGTCGATTATTTTTAAAACAAATATAATTCAAATATATAGCTACCGATATCCAATTATCTTATTTTTTACATGAATATTCTACTCAACGAGTCTTAAAAAGTGAATGATTCAAATTATCGTGATCGATTCCAAAATAGGCCTACCAAATCCAAACGTTCTCTTAAATTGAGATGACAATTTGAAAGAAATCAAACTGTTAATTATTTAGGGTAAACTATCAATAGGTCCTAATAGTTAGACTTAATTTCCATCAAATTTTATTGAAAATAAGCCTTAGTACAATCGTCATTAAAAATTATTTTTTGTGACAATTTTTTACATATATTGCTAAAACTGACAATTAGTGACTTTTGTTTATCATGGTTTTTATAAATTGTCATTAAAACTTACAATTAGTGACTTTTTTATGACGAATTTTTTAAATTGTTGCTAAAAGTTGAAAATCAGTGACACTTTTTTGTGATATTTTTTTAAGCTGTCGCTAAAACTTATAATTAGTGGCATTTTTTGTGACAAAATTTTTAAACTGTTACTAAAAATTAACAATTAGTGACATTTTTTAATAATATATGATAAAAATATCATTAATTATCATATGACTTATTGAATAATAAATTTACTTAATAGGACCTACATGAAAGTGCTCCAATTATTTACCCCCAACATTATAGAAACTTTGTTGGGTTAAGCTTGTTTTCTTTTATTATGTATTTTATTTATTTATTTATTTTTATGTTTGTAGCAATGTTTTGAAAACCAGACCAGTGAGTGAACCAGAAAAGGGACCGGGTGGATGAGTTACCGGTTCAACTATCGAGTCAAAACAGTCGAACCGTGACGTCATAATTAATATTATATAATTATAAATTATAAATAAATAATATATATATAAATACTCAAATAAAAATAAATATTGTTGCATAGTATTTATTAATAATATTTAATAAGGTCATAATTGATAAGAAAAAGTCACTTATTTTAAAGAAATTAAATTTTTTTTTAACATTCATTTCAAACAAATTGATTGAATGCTAGATTTAATTTTGGAGGATATGAAATTTTCAACTCTCCCTCCAATCAATATGATTCAAATAATTTGATTGAATTTCATATGGAATTTTATAGGTTCTCTTTCAAAAATCTTTTCCTATAAATAACAATAAACTTTCATAATCTCTTCAAGCTTCTAATGAGACTCCTCATGAGAGGAGACTATTGAAGTAAGAGTTTTTAGTTAAAATTTTTAAATATATATATATATAGGAAACAAAGAAAAGGAAAGAAGAAAAATAAAAAATAAAAAGTTAAAGATTTTCCAACCCTCAGGTCAATTCAAAATCGGGTTATCGGTTTTCCCCGTTGAACAGACGGTTCTTTTAATTTTTGTAATTTAAGCCAATTTTTAGCCTAATCCGAGTTTTGGGTTCTTCCACACTGGAACTAGGTCCGATTCGAGTTTTAAAACATTGGTTGGTAGTAAATTCATAGCTAAAAGTTGTTTTTGTTCTCTTCTTTAAAGTTTTGTTTGGATAATTTTTTTATTTTATTTTAAAAGAACTTGTAAAAACATGAGATAGAAATATGATATAAAAAGATTATAAATATGTCATTATTGAATTGAAATTATACATCAGTGGCTATTAGGGGGTTCGCAGTTCAATTGCGACCGGAAAATCTCTAATTCGCCATCCGTCCTTCGGATTGGCAGATTGGAAAAAATCAATCCGCATTTATCCGCCGAATTGAACGGATTGGCAGGTGGATGCGAATCGGTTTAGCGATTTAAACTTTTACAAATTTTGAACATAATACAATTTCTCAATATATTTTTTATTTTATTTATAACAGTCCAACTCAACATAACCAAAAGATTATCAAGTAATTTGTCAAATACCAATAATAATGCATTATCAAAACTATTTCATTACCTTTTTTTTATTTATTTAAAATATGTTTAATTTGATTTTTAAAAAAAAATGACAAAATTAAGCCTTATATTTTCCACACAAAAATACCAAATATCAACACTTGCCATTTGATAAAAGGATTTCCAAATTAAAAACATAACAGAATATCTAAACTATTTTTCAATTGAAAATAGAAACATAATATTTAAACAAATTGAAAACATAAAGTCTTGAAAACATAACAGAATATCTAAACTATTTTTCAATTAAAAATACAAATAGAATATTTAAACAAATTGAAAACATAAAGTCTTACAAATTACTAGCTAGGGATGCTTGCGGTTTGGCGGTTCAGTTGTGGCCAAAGAAACCTCAAATCCGCCATCTGTCCAAAACTAGACGGATTGGAAAAAATCAATCCGCAACTGTCCGTTCGTCATCATGCATCCATAAAAAATGCAGCAGATCGGTTCAGTTCGGTTCGGTCAATTTGAACGAATTAGAATATCTGCTGCTCACCCTTAATGGCTATAACGATGATCGATTAACAAAAATTACATACAGCAAATAAAAAATGCTTAAGATTTTTAAAACATCATCATTAAATCTAAATGATGTGAATTATTACATGTTAGTTATTAATTTATTTATGAATCAACCAATTAAAATTATTCATCCACACAATTTTTCTTCCAAAACTCTTCAAATAATGCGACAAGTAAAATTTTGAAAGTTGACTTACATTCAAATATTATTGGAACAATCTTCTGTGTAAGATAAATCAATTGAAACAAAATCAAATAAATAAAAAAATAAATTACTTACAGAGTTTATTTACCGAAACAACTTAACAATAAAAACGATCAAGTCAAGTTTGAGACACTTTGTCCTTAAGACAGATTTGCCTCGCTTCAGTGCTTACGGATAAATGGCGTCTATCTCCCAGATACAATGATCTTACACAGATTGTAGTAGCACTCCAAACAATCTGTACGACGAACTAGAACTTGTGTTCTATACTCTCATAATTTTTTCCTAAAAATAATATGAAGAATATATCTATGCAAAAGAACACAAAGTAGAGAAGAAGAGAATTTTCGGAATGTGTAAATCCTGAAAACTTCTAGTATTTATAGGCATAGAAGGGACTGTCCGAACAGGTATAATTTGAATTGAACATATACAATTTCAAATTGAACAGGTGCAATTTTAAATTTGAATAGATTTGCTGGAAAACTAGTTTGAATCTGTCCATAATTGCTAGGCAGTTTCAAAACTGTTCAAAGCAGTTTTGATCTGTTGGAAATTAGACCGAGAGAGACTTGATTAGACAGAAATTTGAATTCAAATTTGGTGAAAATTTTGAATTAATTTTATTTAGAAAAATTAATTTTTCTACAAGAATTTTTGAAAAAATTCAAATAAATTTTGTCCAAAAAATTAATGTTAGAACCAACTCGACCCACATTCACGCCCGGCACGACTCGGCTCGACCGACGACGTGCGCGCGTGTGGTAGTTTGAGCTAAGGCTCATTTTGTCCATAACTTCTCCCTTTTACAAACTTGAGGTGCCCCTTGGGGCCCAACCCAAGTATTCCCACCTAGAGCTTATAAATACATACAAGCTTTCTTCAAGTTTCAATGTGGGACAATTCATTTCAAGGAAACTCACATTTTACTTCTTTAATTGTTCATTCCACGAACCCGAAAATGACGTCAACTTCCCATTTACTCATAAATGGTTTTGACGAACTATTTTCACTGTGTGACTTACCATGCGCCGAAGAATACGTCACCTTTTTGGACCCACCCCAAAAGACGTTTGGAACCCACTCAAATTTGGGCTTAAAGTTGGCCCAAAAGAAGCCTATAAAAACATATTTTTCAACAATCCCCCACATAAATTTGAAGGAAAGAAAATTCAACAACATGATCTAATTACAAAGAGTATTGAAATTAAAAATATTTTGCAAAGGATAGGTAGCTTTTGGCTTTAAACCTTTCCTTTTGAGACACTATTAGATTTACTAGCTAACCAGTGAACATGATGTCTTGAACTATTCAACCATTTGTGTAAACCAAGACAATAGAACTCACACAGTATATTATCAGACACAGTTTAGTTCTCATTATTGTGTTCATTTTGGCCTTGCACAACCTGGTCTTTTATGAGTGCTCTAGAGAATTGTAGCTCTTCACAAATCTCATAGAACCGGCCTAGTTCACACTCATATAGGTAATCCTTACTTCGAGTCTCTTAAATACTCATCTTAAAAGATACCCCTCTAGGTTTTTCAAGATATAAGTGATCATTAAAAGCATAACTTATCCTAAGTCCCCTACATATAACACATGTTGCAGATATCACTCTCATCATAAGAATGGATAGGAGATAAACTTCCTTAGTGATTTCTGGCGAGTCATCTATAATTTGGTTGTCCCTTTGAATCTATATCTTGGATCTCTAGTCAACTAGGTTGGGTTGCCATTATGGCGACTTGAAATTAATAGGCTCTAATTACATTCCCCTAGATGAACTTTCCCTCATTTGCTCTTTGGTCAAACCTTTTGTTTAGCGGCCGCTATTTTTTGTTTGAACTTCTCAGTTATATATCATTGAGTAGTTAGTGGATCCACTATATTGTCTTTAGACAATATTTACAACTGAGAGCAAATATCCTACGGTATTAAGTCTTTGATTATATCGAGACTTACTTACTCTATGTTATTCCCATACTTAAAATTAATTAATAGACATAGAGATGTTCCTAGGATTTAACAAAGTTATTTTTATTTCTTCTCCAGCTTTGTCTTAGACAAAGAATTGAGATCCTTTATGGACTTACCATCGGAACCGTTACTTTAGTAAAATCCTTCAAACTCCCCCACATTTCGAGTACTCTAAGAAAAAATAATTTCTTTGTTAGGATATTACCATGTGAAAATATCAATACACCCACACAATTCTGATAGAACCATATTTTATTTAATCAAAATGAATATTTGTGACAAAAGATAATTAAATTATCTAATAAGAGTGAAACTCCCACATGAGTAACTATTTACTATTTCTTTTATGGATAATGCTTAGTGCAACAAACATCTATGTAACCCTGACATAATTGAATACTCACTAAAACATATAAACCAACTTCACTTCACAAGTGTCATAAGAATTAATGACAACTTAAGTCACAATACTCAAAGTTACTTTAAAAATAACTCACCTTGATTATTAACAAAATAATAATCGACACAAAAGATTCTTCAATCTTCTTTCAATTAAATGACATGATTGTTTAAACCATCACGATTAACCTTCTCTGGTATTAATTGCTGTTAATACTATTATCACAATCCAAAATAAAAAATCAAATGTTTTTGGCTAAAAAAGAATTAGTATTGGACCGGACAAGCCCAACCCAACCTCACACTACGCATCCGCTATAATGACCCCATCACGTAGAATGATTAGCACTTAATTAATTAAGGAGATTTGGATTTTAATTGCCAATTATTCTAATTTAATCTGAAATTTATGAAAATTATGGAGACTGATTCGTATGTGATTCTATTGATGATTTATTTTGGAATTAGAAATTGAAAGCCTAAATGGCTCAAGAAAGTGCAAATAGTGAGTTGAATTATTTAAATTTGGAGTATCGGACCATAAGGGAGTTTAATTAAATATTCGATTCAGATTTATAAAATTGAGATTTGATTAATTGGGTCCGAATTGGAGTTAATTAAGTTAAGAGGATTGGGAATTAAGATTATTATGAATTAAATTCATTCATGTGGTGCTTAATTTGAATATGTAATTTAATGACGAAATTTTAAGTCTGATCAGAAATTGAAGGCTTAAGTGATTTAAGAAACCAAAAAAATTGATGATGATAATGAGTTCAATGTAATATTTGGAACCTCCTTGTTTTATTTGGGACACTGATCGAAGTGGTAACATAATGGTAAAGTAGGAGTGAACCAAGAATTTAATTCGGATAATTTTTCCTACGAACACCCGTCACTCTTTTGCCCTTTTCTTTTTCACACTTTGAATTTGGGTGTGAGGCCAGAACCATTGGAAAGCTTATTTCCGGGGCTTCGATTTAGACACAAGAACCTAGAACGGAGTCCGGATGAGAGAGTTATGCCTGTTTGAAGTTTTGGAATCTGTGTCGGAAGCAAGTACGCTCGAGCGGGAAAAGCAACGCTCGAGCGGACTGCGCGAATTCAGCAAGTTTAAGGCACTTTTCTGGATCATTCTTCACACTTTCATCTCCTCTCTTTATCCCTCTCACCCTAGGTCCGAAAACCCTAGGTTTTGACTCAAATGCCTTCCATTTCCCTAAGAATTGGCCAAGATCTCTTACCAAAAAGTGAAGAAGGCTTGAAGCTCAACATTTTCAACCGATTAGAATTCGGATTTACAAAGGATTTTTCTCAAAGCTTTGCTCTCTTGCTTGATTCTTGAGGTAGGGGTCCTAGTTCTTCTTCAATACTTGCATTAATAGATAGATTTGTGGTATTTTGATTATATAAATGCAAAATCTACATTTTTGAGCATATAGTGTTATATCATGGAAATTGAAGGTTTAGGGTTTGAAGTATTAGGATTCAATTGTTGGGATAAGATTATGGATTATGAACCTTGGGTGTATAATCAATGGAAAAATTGGAATAAAAAGAAGTGGTGTGAGAAGTTTTAATTTTTCTTGGAAGTCTTGATTTTTCTTGAAAACCCTAAGTTGATTCATAATGATAATTAATGATTTCGCCCAAATTGAAAGTAGAATCATGAAATTGATAGGTTGAATTATATATATACAAGTTTAATTGGATTTTGGAAGTGTTTGAAAATTATGTTAAAAATTAGCGATTGAACCTTTATTATGGATATTGTAAATTTACATGCATCATCGATTTCTTGAGATTGAGAAGGATTTGAGATTAAATTCATGGAATTAGGAAGAAATTGGGTTTTGAACATAAAATGAGTTACATGCATGTTCATGATTATGGAAGCTAATTATTTTGGATTTGCTTTTGAATATCCTACATGAGTTTGAGTCTAGTTCCTACATGCATGAACAAATTCTACAAATTTTGATGTTCTAATTGTACATTTGATTTTGGAAAAGAAGTTTAGAAAACCATGAGTTCATGGGTTTTGATTTTGAAATTAAGTAAGGTTTTGATTTAAATAAATTAATTATTATGTTTCAAGATTTTGAGCAAATAATTTATGAATAAATAAGTGTTTATATTTTCTAAGGCACTTTCATGGTTTTGGTCAAGATATGCATGGATATAAAAAGAATTGAAATGCGTTTGGAAGCCATTTTTGAGAAGTTCGAAAATTTGAAATTTTACAGATCGCTCGAGCGGACTAATTGCCGCTCGAGCACAAATTGAAGGCTTCCAGTACTTTTTATAGTCTTTTACAGACCGCTCGAGCGACTAAAGGCTCGCTCGAGCGAACAACTATTCTCAGCATATTTTGGAAAGTTGCATTTAGTTCATATTTTTATTCTCATTTCTTCCCAAAGCATTCTAGACATGATTTATGACTTAATAAAGATTAGTAAGCTACCAATCAACATAAATTAGTTGATTAAAGAATAAGTCATTAATTTAGTGATACTTGATTAAGAAGCCAAGTGAGGAATTGGTTTATTTAGAAAAGAATGATTTAGTAATAAAAGGGATTTGTGAAATGAGAACCTGATTCATTTGACTAAAGAAAAAAATAATAAACATAATGGGCCTTCGAACTATTTAGACAGAAAACAAGAAAGTCAAGTTTGATCAAGGGAGTAATATTGTGCTTCAATGTGTATATGCTATGTGTTTGGGTAGGTCACGCGCTATTGTCTGCTTGATCTGTCTGATCTGCTTCTGCTACTAGCTGTGAGTAATAACTTTGTAAAGCTATGTTCAATTATAAGTATTTTCTGAATGATATAAGATGATCTGTTCCTGAAATATTATTTTCTGTATGAATGAATGGTTGTCTAATGTTTCTGAAATGTATTCGTGGCATTCTTAGCTTCAAATGATATCCGTTATCTGTTCTGTTACGTCCCAATTATGGGTCAACTGTACGTCTCATGAGCCAACTGTTATGGATCCTTTATGTATACGTCCCACTTATGGGCCGTCTGTACGTCTCATGAGCCAACTGTACCGTCTCCGTGCACGTGAGTCAACTGTATGCCTTTATGGCCGTCCCTTTATGGGTCAACTGTTTCTGCTAGTGCTAGTGCTATGATTAACAGCAAATTTTGATTATGAATATGATTCTGAATCTGTAACTGTTATGAACTATGATTTCTGAACATGATTATGAATCCATTTCTGATAACTACTGAATTCTGTTTTCTGTAACTGTTATGGACAACATTCATTAAACCCTTTACTTTGTTATTATTCACTGGGCTCCAGCTCACTGTATTAATTATGTATGTAGGTGATCAGGGGCGTGACCAGGCTTAGAGGCGTTTACTTGGAATCTGTTTTTGTCATCCAACCTATGTGCCTCCTGTGAAGGTTCTGGACATGTCTAGTGGTTATGGCTAAGTGCATAAGTTGAAGTTTTGTTTTCTTGTTCAGTTAGACAAGTCTTTATCTATTTTGTAAATAGGGCTAAGTCCCTTTTTGTCTAGCTTATATATATGTTTATGTATGATGATGTGTATATGTATATATGATGACGTAAGGATGATGTGTAGATATACATATAAAAAGTTTAAAATTTTTCCGTCTCATATAAGTCTGCACAACTCAATGAATATTGTATATTTGTTATTTGCTTCCGCAGCCCCTGACTTATATGTTATTCTGTTAAGAGGCCTTTGGTAATCCAAGGATTACTGGCCGGTTACGACGCTAAACCTATGGGGGCGGGTTTGGGTCGTGATAGAGTGGTATCAGAGCATGAGTTAATATCTCACACACGTGTCCATTGAGCATTGAAATGTCTAGAACTGATTTAAGTTTCATGCATATAGTAAGTAAATAAGAAGTTGTGCATTCAAGAATATGCATATACGTTTATGTAATATGTTTAAGTATTGAAACTAAGTATTATGAACTATTATGGATTTGTGATGATTATAAGGAACTGGAACGTGTTTAATTAGTTTAGCAATGAGGCTAAAAGCTAAGAATTATTGAGATATTGAGAAATTACAAATGTTATAAGGAAATCAGACTTTTTGACTAGAACATTGGGGAGTACAAGTATGTTGATTTTTGGAAACATGGTGTTATAAGAAATTAGAATCTTTAATGGAAGCCATGAAAGTTACATGAGTTATATGTCAAATTGGACTATGAGAATATTTGGGAAATTAAGGAATTTGATGATCAATGTAGTATGTGGAACTATGGTAATTGAGGACGAGAAAAGTTATGTGATACGTAAAATGGTACATTTTGGCGGGAACCTATTATATGGAATGTTAAACTGTAGAGTCTTATGCCTTTGTTGAATGACCTTGAAAGTTTGGTTGGAACCACGTTTGGCCAACGTAGCTTCGAATAAAAAATTCTTGGTAAATTCTATGGGAATGAATAGGTTACCCTACTAGTGTCCCTATATGCCTACATGTGTATGTCTATTTGTGTATAATGTGTGTTTTGTGTTATATTCTAAGTCAGTTGATATTAACCCAAGTGTTATCAACCGTCTATTTGTGTTTAACCCTTCTCTTCTGTCATTAGGAGAAGATGGTGAAAAGTGTGAATGAAGTGGAGGCTGAGTCCTTATCGGAGCGATTAGATAAAATAGAAGAAGTGTTAGAGAATATGATGAAGGCTATGCAATGCTATAATACTTGGCAAGATCAAAAGAAAAAGTTAGGCGTGGAAGCAAAAAGTAAACCAAAAAAGAAGGCAAGGAATTTTGTGGTAGGAGAGACGAGTAATTCTAAGCAAGGTTGTAAGGGTAGTAAGTTTGTCTCAGTATGTCCTATATGCCATAAGCTTCATCGGGGATTGTGTCATTGAGTTACCGGAGCTTGTTTCAAGTGTGGAAAGATGGGACATCAAATAAAAGATTGTTCTAAAGTCCAAGGAAGGCTCGAATGATTTAATTGGTTAAGGTTAGTACTCAAGTACAATTAGGAATTAGTAGGAATGTTTGAAGTTAAAAGTTTATATGTGTGTGATTTTATTTGAATTGGTCTTAATTAATGTTTGATAAAGATGAAACCATTTGTCTGACCATATCAAACTTAACCTGAGATTGTTTAAAAAAAAAAATTTTATTAGAGCATCGCTAAGACTTGAGCTAAATTAAAGACTAAACAATTTAGGCCAATGAAAATTTTCATACTTGATGTCTGAATAAGTAAGACTTAATTTGCCGAAATTATATCGTTATAGAACCATTGAAAGTATTGGAAGTGGCCAATTACAATATATTGAATTATGAATCTAGAAGAATTATCCCCCATCAAAACAAAAAAAAAAAAAAAAAAAAGGAAGGAGAAGAGACAATGTTTAAGTTATACTAGCATAGTAATATTCGTACATGAATGATTGATAAAGTTAGAAACCATTATTTGGATATTTGAGACTTGACCCAAAAATTGTCAGACTTAGAAGAATGAGATCAAGATTTAAAATGATTTGGGGAAAAACAGGTCAAATAAGATCACATTGATAACTTTAGAAGAGAAACACTTGTGGTTTACTTAAGCTATGAAGTCTATACACCTTTTACAAAAAAAAAAAAAAGAAGAGAAGAAGACCTAGTAATTTCGTATCTCAATAATGGTTAACAAGGAATGATAGTATAATCTTATAGACACATAATTGAATTTCGATTTTGAATCCTAACTTAGATAGCCTAACTCATTGTGAAGAAAGTGAACTCTAGTGTTAAACGGCAGAAGGATATCATAATGGGAAATAAGAAAATGAATTTTGTTAGAATGGCAAAAGTTAAAAATTTAGCCCTAAGTTACCATGTGACAATTAATCAAAGTCAATGAATATATCTATACAGATCTAAGAATCAGAATAAGTATGAAGACAATATAATTTGAATTGGCTTACTTATACAAGTGTAATCTTAAGTAAATAAGGAAGCTAATAAGATCGCGTAAAACAAGGATTTGTTGTGAAATCTAATCACCACTTTGAAACGATAGTATGAGAAAGATTGTCTAAAATTAAAAAAAAAAAAAAAACGATAATCTTAATTTGACAAAGTATATAAGTTCTACTCTGCTCTGTATGTCTGTCCAATGTTATTTGAATGCAACCCAACATATGTCACATTCGAAAAGGGCTAATGAATTTATGTGAAATATGCTTTTGTTATGACTCTGATACGCTTCTGTTTTGAATCCGATGTGTCCCTCTATTTCGGAATGACTTACATTAATTAGTATCCAAGATGTTTGTTTGAAATTGAGACCATTAATATGAGATTACATCTCCATATAATTCAGAAATTTCTGTGATAGATTGGCACGTGAAACCTTATTTGGGGATACTATGTTATATGCATAACTTAAGAACCTTTGACATGGTCAATGGAAATTAAATGACCGTTCTTTTGGGAAATAATGAAACACGAATTTCGTAGAAAAAAAAAAGAAGTGTTGGGACTATTATTGTGATAGCCCTGTTCCGTTTTATGTTCATTGGTCCTTATTATAAATATGATTATGTGATTGATATGATTTTGCGTGCCATTATGTAAAAATATGTGGTTTTGAATTTCTATCTGTTCACCGTAGGAATATCAGTTTGATTATTTGCTTTGGGAATTAAATTGAAGGCCCTATCGGCCACAGAAACTGAAATTGACTGCGCCATTGTGGTTGGCATAATTTTTAGAGCCTACGGTGAAATTTAATTGAAAATTGTTTCGGATCAAATTAAATGGATTAAATTAATGGGGTAGTGCTCAATTATTAAATTATTAGGAATTTTGATTAAAGGAGCTTATTTAGTGGGCCACTTTCACTCAAATTCTCTCTTTAGCTTCATTTGACTGATTTTGAACTCAAGAAAAGAGAGAGAGCCGACCTTGAGAGAGAGAAGAGGCATCTTGGTGTATTTTTGCTTATGAATTGTGAATTGGGAAGGCTAGGTGCAAGAGTTGGCCAAATTGTGAAGATTAAAGCTCCTTGGTGAGTAATCCATGAATTCTAGTTGTAATTTTGTGAGTTTAGAGTTGATTGATGATCAAGATCAAGGATTGTGCTATAAGTAATGGGATTGAGTTGGTTTTGTTGAAGTGAGGTCAATAGATGCATGCATGTAGGAAATTGCTATGAATTTCCATGTTTGAGCATAAGTGTATAATCCATGTTGAATTTTTGGTTGAAATCCATGTATTTGATCACCTCTTCACCAATTAAGTTGAGAATAATGTGTATCTCCCACATGCATGTGCAAATCATGGAAGTGTGAGTTTTGAATGTTTGAATTTAATGTATTGGTGATGAGTTTGGGTCAATTTGAAGCATGCATGTAAGTAATTCAAGAAATTGAGCTTCAAAATGTTGTAATTTGGTGTTTGTACCATGTTAGTACGTGTTTATGTGAAGTTTGAGCCATAATATGCAAGAAATGTTGGTTTGAATGTTGAATTTGAGCTTAAGAACACATTCTGGAAAACCCAGAATTCATGATGTTCGCTCGAGCGGGGAAACAGCCGCTCGAGCGTAAAATACGAGCTCCTAGTATTTTCTGCAGATATGACGTCCGCTCGAGCGCGGAAGTTCACGCTTGAGCGGGGAGCCATGTAGTGAGGCCTTCAGCTCGAGCGCCCAACTTCACGCTCGAGCGTAAATTTGATGCATCCAGTACTTTTGCAGACCTCATGGGTCTGCTTGAGCGGGGAAGTACACGCTCGAGCGGGGACTCTGGGTATGTTTGGTTTGAATTTGGGAGATGAGTTTTAGAGATAAAAAGTATGAAAAGTTGTTTGGTTTGGTTTTTTTCAAAAGATGTTTTGGAAAATTATTTTGAGAGAGAGTTTTGGAAAAAGTGATTGATTTGATGTGTATGAGAGAGAGATTTGTTTGGAAAACTTGTAAACCAAACAAGTTTTGGGAAATTTTTTTGCGAAAATTTGTTTGGTTTGATTACTTTTGAAAACTTATTTGTAGAGAATTTTTCCCAAAAATTTTTGGGAAACACAAACCAAACAAGGCCTCTGTTTCTGAAAATTTTAAAAAGGCATTCTGTGTTTTGTTTTCTATTCTCTTTCACTTCTAAGTACTCTTAGGCATACATTGAGCATTGTAATTGAGTTAAAGAGATAAGAATGAAGCCTAAAGAGGAATATGTGAATTAAGGAACAGATTGAATTATTTGTGACCCATATGTGTTATGTGATGTATAGGGTCAAGCTCCAGGGCAAACCAACCAACCGATCACTGTGAGTAATATCTTGACAAAGATATCTGAAATATGTTGTTGTCCAATTGCTTACTTCTATGTAAGTTTATAAGTTTGTTAATCTGATTGGTGGACAATGTTTGCTATGCCAAATGAATGGGCCAAAGGCCAGTTTGACATGAAAGTATGAATGGGCCGAAGGCCAGTTTGACATGAAAGTATGAATGGGCCGAAGGCTAGTTTGACATGAAAGTACGAATGGGCCAAAGGCCAGTTTGACATGGATGAATGAATGAATGGGCCGAAGGCCAGTCTGACATAAATGGATGAATGGGCCAGAGGCCAGTATGATCTGAAAGATAGAATAAATGGGCCAGAGGCCAGTATGATCTGAATGAAAGAATGAATGGGCCAGAGGCCAGTCTGACATAAATGAAAGACAAATGGACCAAAAGCCAGTTTGACATGAACGGATTGGGCCCGAGGCCGTTCGAAGTGTTTGGAATTGAAGTCACTTGATCTATAGCTATTTATATACTAGATAGAAATATGAATTGGGCCTAAGGCTGTCCGATGTATATTGTTCCAATGTATCTTCTTCAATCGATATTATTCACTGGGCTTTCGCTCACGCTCATTCATGTGTTTGTAGGTGAGCCAAGAGAGGTCCAGACCTAGCCTCAGTGAAGTCTGTGTGGAACAACCGAGGTTTTGAAGAGTCAGCCCTTGCATCTCACGCACGAGACTCGTCTTCGCCCTTTTGTTATGTATTTATATTTTGTCATGTTGGCGAAGACTTTGAATCCGTTGTATATAGTTTTCATGGGTTGACGTAGACTTAAGTGATCTTGTTTGTACAGAACCTTATGCTACTATATTTTCTGAAGTGAGTTATTAACATGTATGTGTATGGTTTGTTATGACGTGCCATGTAAGCACAGCTCTATGGACAAAGTTTTAAATTTTGCTTTCGTTTGGCCCCCTTTACTCTGATGAGTTATGTCTGGTTTGGTTTGAGGCCGTAGGTAATCTCATGATTACTGGCTGGTTATGTCCTTAACCCTTGGGGGCGGGTTCGGGTCATGACAGAGTGATATCAGAGCACGAGTTAATAACTCACACACTTGTCCAAAAGAGCAATAAGCGTCTAGAAAAGATCTAGGATGCATTCATGTGATAAGTATGAATTTGATAGTATCGAGAATGCATCTAAATGTTTCAATGTGAACAACTATGTGTTATAAGTTTGTGATTTGCTTGCATTGCAAATTATTTGAATATGTATGCTCTTTAATATACGCATACCTGTGAATCTTTTGTACAAAGTATAATGTAAATTTAATCAGATGGTAAGAACAAGAGGTGATGAGATAGAAGAGTCCTCTACTGCCAGAATAGATAGAATGGAGAGATTGATTCAGGAAATGACAGAAACATTGAGGCAACAACAGGAATGGCAACAACAGTGGCAGCAACCACATCCTCCACCTCCACCTCCGGCACCTCCTGTACCAGATAATTAGAATGATGATCGGATAATAGCTCTCACCAAAGAATTCAAGAAAATGAAACCACCACAGTTCCATGGTGGATTAGATCCGTTGAAGGTCGAAGTATGGGTTCTCGGCATCGAAAAATTGTTTGAAGTGTTCCCGTGTTCGGAGACATAGAAAGTACTTCTAGCCACTTTTATGCTAGAGGATGAAGCAAGGAGATGGTGGATGTTAATGCGAGAAAATCATAAAGATGTTGACTGGGTGAAATTTCTGGAAATTTTCTATGACAAGTACTTCCCACAATGTGTTCGGGATAGGAAAGTGTCAGAGTTCATGGAACTTAGGCAAGACAGTATGATTGTAGCCGAGTATGAGGCCAAATTCACTGAATTGGCCAGGTTTGCACCACATGTGATTGATACTGATTACAAGAAGGCGAGGCATTTTGAAGGTGGGCTTCGAAGCGACATATTAGAAAGGGTGAATGTCTTGAAGCTAGAAACCTACATTGGGGTACTAGACAGGGCCATAATATTAGAGGCTAACATAGCCAGACAGGCTAAGCCAACAACTGACTGGAAAGGCAAAAAAAGGCAAGGCTTCTTTTCAAAGAAGAAATTTTCGAAAAAACAAAACACGGGCTCCTCAAATACTTCGAATTCTTCCCGAGACACATCTCCTATGTGCAACATTTGTAGCAAAAGGCACTGTGGAGTTTGTTACCGTGTGTCAGGAGCCTGTTTCAAGTGTGGTAAACAAGGGCACATGGCTCGAGATTGCAATCAGAACAGTGGGAAACTAGTTGCTAGCTCAACTGCATCAATCCCGAAGCCGGGAAATACTATGAGACCTGCTATCACCGGGGATACCGTGAGACAAGAGAGAGTTTTTGCGCTTGTTCCGGGCGATACACGGAATGCTAACGCAGTTGTCTCAGGTACTATTTCTATATGTAATCAGGATGCTTTTGTGTTAATTGACTCCGGATCCACACACTCTTTTGTGACATGTGCATTTGCATCTAGACTGAGTAGACTTCTAGAATTACTGCCATATCTGCTATGTGTGTCTGCTCTATCTAGGGAATCTGTATTATGTGAATCCATATACCAATTTTGTGACATACGTATTGAGGATGCTATCCTATATGTAGATTTGTTGCCCTTGAACTTTAGACATTTTGATGTAATTTTGGGCATAGATTGGTTAACTAAATATTGTGCCACCATTGATTGTGTGACCAAACGAGTTGTATTTAAACCACCAGAACATACAGAAATTGTGTTTGTGGGTAATGGGGTAGTACCTCCACCTTATTTGATATCTGCAATGAAAGCATGCAAACTGATCAGGAAAGGGTGTCAGGGTTATTTGTGCTATGTGTTGTTTGAACAATCTGTGAATGTTGAATTGAACAGTATCCCTATTGTTAGAGAATTTCCAGATGTGTTTCCAAATGAATTACCAGGGGAATTGATAGACAGGGAGATAGAGTTCACTATTGAAACTGTATCGGGCACCTAGCCTATTTCTAAAACTCCTTACAGAATGGCTACTGTTGAAATGAAAGAACTGAAAGAACAGCTGTAAGACCTGCTTGACAAGGGGTTTATCCGACCTAGCACTTCACCATGGGGTGCACCAGTGTTGTTTGTGAAAAAGAAGGATGGAACCCTACGCTTGTGTATCGATTATCGGGAATTGAACAAGGTAACAATAAAGAATAAATATCCCTTACCCCGTATTGATGACCTGTTTGACCAGTTGCAGGGATCACAAGTGTTTTCCAAGATTGATTTGAGATCCAGATATCACCAGCTGAAAGTAAAGGCAGAAGATGTTGAGAAAACCGCATTCAGAACGAGGTATGGTCATTTTGAATTTCTTGTTATGCCATTTGGGGTGACTAATGCTCCGCAGCATTTATGGACCTAATGAACCGAATTTTTAAAACCTACCTTGACGAATTTTGTTTGGTTTTTATTGATGACATTTTGATATACTCCAAGAATAGACTTGAACATGAACATCACTTGAGAACTGTCCTGCAAATACTTAGGGAAAGGAAATTGTTTGCTAAACTAAAGAAATATGAGTTTTGGTTGGATGAAGTTGTTTTCTTAGGGCATGTGATCAACAAGGAAGGAATTTCAGTGGACCCGCTGTAGACGTCCCCGAACGCATCCCGGGGAAATGGAGTGCGAGTCCCCCCCCCCTTCTGGTTCGATATTGGGTCACTACAGTTCAAAGGACTCAAATGTCACGGTTCTTAATCTTGAACCAAAGAGTCCAAATCTGGCAAATCGTTTGGAAACAGATTTTTTGAAAGAAGTGCCAAACATGGACTGCTTTGCTAGATACAGAGTCGCCACCTAAATATTTTTTTATGGGAAATTTAGGAAACCCTGACTCGGTGCCAAAGGCCACGTGTCCGTCATCACCAAAGTTGCCTCGGCTCGGGAACTTGGGTACGATTGGGAAGGTCACTTCGTGAGCACCCCCGCTCGCCCGGTCAAAGACCGGCCTCTACTAATCATGATATCTTATTTTGAAAACATTGTGAGTTCTTGTTCCGGTTATTAGCCTAGGTTACTATGTGATGCGCACAGCATACAAGTATAGACTGAGTCGCCTGAATTGGAACAAAACATTTCATGTTTGTTTGTTTGAAAAATGGTTTGATGGTGCTACCCGCAGGTAGGCTAAGACGTGAATTTGCCACCCTCAGGTGGGCTTAGAAAACAGGATTTTGCCACTATCTAGTGGGCTTAAAACAAACAGTCAATGATTTGTTCCACTTCAAATAACCCAACCTCCACCCACAGGCATTCAAGGCAGTTATATCATATAAGCACATAGCCTCATGGCAAGCATGCTATTCATGGCAGCACTCACACGCGTGCAAGGATGCTAAAGCATAAAACTCACCGAGTACTCCAAGCCAAGAACAGAAGATCATTAGAAATCATGCATGATCCTAATTATACAGAAATGCCTAATGCAACACATGCAATAATGCAACTATAGCAGGCTCGGTTATTTTAAACATGGTATGTGGAATGCTACAACTAACACGTATTCAATTTGGAATTGAAATACAAATGCAGTTTGTATGATGCACCGAGCCCGGTGCGTGCAAAACAGATGAATGATGCAAACATGCTGTCATACTGTATGCTAATTGAAATATGCCCTATATCTAACCATCATAAGCGGGTAAATAAAAGGGAAGAAAGACGTGGGGTTGGAAGACATACATCACACTCACCCACACTTATTACAATTTTGCCCTCGCACAGAGGGTCCGAATAAATATACAGTCCGAATAATACAGTCCGAATAAATATACAAATTCCTAATTAATTAACAAATTAACTAAGAAAAACTGTAAACTAGCATGCAAGCCAGGGCATGCCTTGATTCTGATGAATGCTGTAAGTTTGGGCTGCCTTGCGCGGAAATCCACTAGGATGCCCAATTTAGCCTCTGTTTGCAATGTTTCTCGAAATGCGTGCCAGACTCCGAAAAGTTGTTGATTCTTGATATGCTGCAACAGAGAGCAGGAAAGGGGCATGGCAATGTATTTCACAAATATATGCATGCCTCGATCCTCGTGCCACCAATCACGCATCTCGATGCATGATGGCCGAGGAGTTGGATTGCACAACTCAATATAGGATGAATGCAAGTGAATGCTACAACAAAACCTAACTCCATCATGGGTAATCCGGAGTATCGGTGACTTGGGAATTGAGACCCGTTCCGTCACTCGGAGTACGAAACGTGCCTCGTTTCCCGTGCCCGGGCTAACTCCTATCCCGAACACGACGCGATATGCATGACATGCATGAAATGCAGCTAATATGCAATCCTAGCATGCACAATGCTATGAAAATGAGATGCCTCGAAATGCGTGCACGCGGGCACGCAAACCGAGGAAATGATCCTAAGGCATGAAATGGCATACGCAATGCAAATTGGACTTACACTAACACGAGTGGACCTCAGCCACACTCACATAAGAGGCCGATGGATGAAAATGGAGCGCCTCGAAATGCGTGCACACGGGCGCGCAAACCGAGGCGATAGCTGTAAGGCATGAAATGGCATGGAAATGATATGCAATGAGACTAAAACAAGATGTCTCGAAATACGTGCCCACGGGCACGCAAACCGAGAAAATGGCATACGGAATGCAACAGAACTAAAATGAGATACGCGATGCAATATGGGCTTACACCAACATGAGAGAGCCTCAGCCATACTCACACGGGAGGCCGTGAGGTAAAAATGAGATGCCTCGAAATGCGTGCACACGGGCACGCAAACCGAGGCAATGGCATACGCAATGCGATGAGACTAAAATGACATACAGAATGCAAAATGGACTTACACTAACATGAGAGAGCCTCAGCCACACTCACATAAGAGGTCGTTGGATGAAAATGAAGCGCCTCGAAATGCGTGCACACGGGCACACAAACCGAGGCGATGGCCGTAAGGCATGAAATGGCATGAAAATGATATGCAATGAGACTAAAATAAGATGTCTCAAAATGCGTGCCCACGGGCACGCAAACCGAGAAAATGGCATACGGAATGCAACAGGACTAAAATGAGATACGCGATGCAATATGGGCTTACACCAACATGAGAGAGCCTCAGCCATACTCACACGGGAGGCCGTGAGGTGAAAATGAGATGCCTCGAAATGCGTGCACACGGGCACGCAAACCGAGGCAATGGCATACGCAATGCGATGAGACTAAAATGACATACAGAATGCAAAATGGACTTACACTAACATGAGAGAGCCTCAGCCACACTCACATAAGAGGCCGTTGGATGAAAATGAAGCGCCTCGAAATGTGTACACACGGGCGCGCAAACCGAGGCGATGGCCCTAAGGCATGAAATGACATGGAAATGATATGTAAACATGCAAATAGAATTTCAACACTGAAATGTGGGGGAAAACAGTCCCGAAACAAGGCCAAAGTGCACACAAAGCATGGAATGATCCCGAAATGCGATATTAGGCGCCCGAAATGGCCTATAGCTATGCAATGCATGCACGATATGGACATGGAATGAAAATACAGTAGCAAGAAAGCCCCAAGACAAGCATTTTTCAGTCATAAAAAGGGCTAAGCAGCAAGCACACATAGGATTAAGCGAGTATGCAAAAATGGCTCCGTAAGAGGGGTATTGAAGCAAGTGCTACATGCGATGCCTAAATGGAAAAGTACCCTTCTACAACACTGATGAGGGACTAAAAATATGCACATTTAAAGTTTATGACCACCCTCAAATCAGTATGAAAACTTGCTAAAAATGTCATGCAAGAACTAGGATACATTAGGCTATAACATGAGGTACCCCAAAAATTCATCAAACCAGCAAAGACCCTTAATGAAATATGTCAAGAAGATCAAAATATGACTCTTTCCAGTTCTGATGATGGCCGAAAACAGAAGCTAGATAAGCTTAAAAAAGCATGCAAAAATGGGGGTCAAAGAGGGGTATAATGACAAGTATAACATGGAGACCCCCAACAAGGTTGATCCCTTCTACAATGTTGTAGAGGGACACAAAATAAGCTTACTCACAGTTCATGACATGCTCCAAAACAGACTAAATGTAGGTCAAACAATCCATGCAAATTTACGGTAAATATGAGAGATTATGAAGCAAGTGCATGATAGAGAGGTCAAACAGGGTTGAGCCCTTCTTCAATGTTGAAGAGGGGCTCAAAATAGGCCCTCTAACAGTTTACATTATGCTCGAAAACAGATCACTCTCAGGCTAGAAATAGCATGCAATATTGTGGCATATAAGATGATATTGAAGCAAGTGCAAGTTAGGGATCTCAAACAGGGTTGAGCCCTTCAACAAAGATGAAAATGAGCTCAAAAGAGGACCACTTTTAGTATTGGTCGAAGCTCAAAACAGTATAGAAATAGGGCCAAGAAATGAATAAAAAATGAGCTAGAAAAGAGGGGTGGAGTACTTACCCTTGTAGACAAGTCTTGGATGCCTTTTTGCTTGAAGAATGGATGCCTCCTAGCTGCTGGAAAGCTCTCCTAGCTGCTGGAAATAGAGTAGTGGTGGTGGTGCTTGATGGTGATGAAGAGATGGAACCAAAACTTGAAGATTTGAGAGAGATGGAGAGAGATATGTATCTAAGCTCTTAAGAGAGTTTTTCTAACCCTAGCCTAAGAGTTGGGAGGCTCCTTATATGGACCAAAGAGGAGGGCAAAGGTGGAGGGAAATGCACCCAAGTGTTCCCCTCCAAATATCCCCGGATACAGATCTTTTCTGGGGAAACAGCTACACAGCTGTAAGACACACCTCCCAAGGAGCATGGCCGGCCAGCTAACTTTGTTGCAGGTGGCCGGCCGGCCACCCCCTATGGCCGGCCGGCCAAGGGTGAAAATGGGCCAAAGAAATGCTGGCCGGCCACCAGATGATGGTGTCCTCCCAGGTTTCCTCAACACAACCCTGTGGTTCAAATCTGGCAACTCTAAAACAGGAGAGAGAATAGGCCATTTTTCAAAGAGGTTCAAAAGGAAAATGGAATTACTGGCCGGCCATGCACTTTTAGGGTCCTCCCATGTGTGTACATCACAAATATGTGGTTTTGGCTTGAAGAAAATGCTCCTAGGGTGGTCAACACTAGCCCGGAAGTGAGAAAAACGGGCGCCGGGGGGTGCCGGAAGAGCATAACAGGTTGCTGAGACAATTGCTGGCCTCCCACCCTCCAGTGACCTTCCTTATGATGAAACAGAGGTACCTGCCAAAAATGAACAAAAACTGATGCAAAACGAATGCTCGGGGGCCAAAACACGCAGTTCAGGGTCCCGAAAATAGGCCGTCAAGCATCGAAAGTGGCATTTGGCCACGAAGTGGGTATCTAAGCCCCCAGTGTCCCTCGAAAGGGAGTAAATGAGATGCATGCCAGAAACCGAAGGAATCGGAGATGGGTAGACGGTCCCGAACCGAGGCACACGGCCTGACGGCTCCGAAAACCGGGAACCGGGCTCCGAATGGGCAAAATGGCCTACGGCCACGAAATGTAGCTCACGGCCACTGAGAGATGGTCTATGGGACCTCTCCCTCCCCTCAGGAAAGAAAACAGAGAAAACCGAGTCCGGTTCGCAAACCGAGGCAAGGCACAGAAGAGAGTTCGGAAGTCCGGAGGCAGGGCGCACGGCCCGACTCTGAGACTTCTGAACGAGCACGATATGCAATATCACCGAGCGCTCAATCGGTGACGTCTGAGTCTTAAGGTCGGTCAAAAATGGGGTGTCTACACCCGCAGAAAATAAAGGCAATTGTGAATTGGCCTACACCGACTAATGTGACAGAAGTTTGCAGCTTCATGGGCTTAGCGAGTTATTACAGAAGATTTGTGAAAGATGTTTCCAAGATAGCTATACCTCTTACCCAGTTGACACGCAAGGGGCAATCATTTGAATGGAACGACGAAAGAGAGTATGCCTTTCATGAACTAAAAACGAGACTGACCACTGCACCAGTATTGACATTGCCCACAGGTACGAAAAATTTTGTAATTTTCAGTGATGCGTCTTATAAAGGTTTGGGTTGTGTATTAATGCAGAACGAAAAGGTTATTCCCTACGCCTCCCGACAGTTGAAACCACACGAAAAGAACTACCCAACACATGACTTAGAGTTGGCCGCAGTTGTTTTTGCTTTGAAAATCTGGCGACATTATTTGTATGGGGCAAAGTGTGAAGTCTACACGGATCACAAAAGTTTGAAATACTTCTTTACACAGAAGGAGTTGAATATGCGACAGAGGAGATGGCTTGAACTGATAAAAGACTACGATCTTGAAATCCAGTACCACCCCGGAAAAGCTAACACAGTTGCTGATGCCTTGAGCAGAAAGTCAACGGGGAGTATGGCCTGTTTGCTTACTGAACAGAAAGAGATCTTGCAAGATTTTGAGAAGTCTGAAATTGAAGTGGTAATGTGTGAACAGGGCGGATTGATAGCCGCTATTACAGCCGAGCCGACAATCATTGGAGAAATTAAACAGAAACAAAAAGAGGATGAATTCCTCAAGAAAGTGATTGATGAATTTGAGACAAGTCCAAAAGCAGAGTTTAGTATTGAAAATGAAGTGTTGAAGTTTCGGAACCGAATGTGCGTCCTAGATATTCCAGAACTAAAGAGAAGGGTTTTAGATGAAGCCTATAAATCAGTGTTTGCTATGCATCCGGGTAACAATAAAATGTATCGGGATTTGAAACAAACCTATTGGTGGCCTAAAATGAAGAAAGAAATTGCAGAATATGTATCCAAATGTCTTCAATGTTAGCAAGTTAAAGCTGAACATCAGAAACCAGGCGGTCTACTTCAACCTCTCCCTATTCCTGAATGGAAGTGGGAGCATGTGACTATGGATTTCGTTGTCAGCCTACCTCGTACTCCTCGAGGTATGGATTTTATTTGGGTTGTAGTTGATAGACTGATTAAATCTGCACATTTTCTACCAGTTAGAACTACGTTTAATGCTTATAGACTAGCTACCATATATGTTGATGAGATTGTCTGTTTACACGGAGTCCTGGTATCTATTGTGTCGGATAGAGATCCAAAATTTGTTTAAGATTATAGAAGAGTTTGCAGGAAGCTATGGGGACAGAACTAAGGTTCAGTACTGGATTCCACCCACAGACAGATGGGCAGTCAGAACGAACAATACAAACTTTGGAAGATATGCTTCGGATGTGTGCTTTAGATTTTCAGGGGAGTTGGGAAGACTATTTGTTACTTGTAGAATTTGTATACAATAACAGCTTCCACTCCAGCATTGGTATGGCACCATACGAGGCTTTGTATGGCAGAAGGTATAGATCACCGATTTGTTAGACAGAAGTCGGAGATAGAGCTTTACTTGGGCCTGAAATTGTGCAAGATACCTCTGAGAAGATCAAAACTATTCGGCAAAGGCTCAAAACAGCTCAGGACCGACAGAAGAATTATGCAGACGTTCGAAGAAGACCTCTTGAGTATGAGGTCGGTGACCATGTGTTTATTCGTGTGTCTCAATGAAAGGTCAAGTCAGGTTTGGAAAGAAGGGCAAGCTGTTGCCTTGCCCCGTTACATTGGGCCGTTTCAAATTTTAGAAAGACTTGGCCTAGTTGCTTACAGAGTTGCTTTGCCACCAGGATTTGAACAAATCCATAATGTGTTTCACATGTCGATGTTGAGGGGTTACCTCTGAGACCCGTTTCATGTGATTGATTATCACCGGGTAGCCATTGATGAAAATATGGAATACGCCAAATGGTCGGAACGAATCGTTGACCGGCAAGTGAAACAACTGAGAAGCAAGTCCATCCTAATGGTGAAAGTGGAATGGAAAGAACATTATGGGACGGATGCTACATAGGAAAAAGAGGAGGAAATGCGAATGCGCTATCCACATTTATTTCCCGACGAAGGTAAAATAAGTTTGGAGGACCAAACTTCCTAAAGGGGGAAAGACTGTGATAACCCTATTTCGTTTTATGTTAATTGGTCCTTATTATAAATGTGATTATGTGATTGATATGATTTTGCGTGCCATTATGTGAAAATATGTGGTTTTGAATTTCTATCTGTTCACCGTAGGAATATCTGTTTGATTATCTGCTTTGGGAATTAAATTGAAGGCCCTATCGGCAGAAACTGAAATTGATTGCGCCATTGTGGTTGGCATAATTTTTAGAGCCTACGGTGAAATTTAATTGAAAATTTGTTTCGGATCAAATTAAATGGATTAAATTAATGGGGTAGTGCTCAATTATTAAATTACTAGGAATTTTGATTAAAGGAGCTTATTTAGTGGGCCACTTTCACTCAAATTCTCTTTTAGCTTCATTTGACTGATTTTGAACTCAAGAAAAGAGAGAGAGCCAACCTTGAGAGAGAAAGAGGCATCTTGGTGTATTTTTTCTTATGAATTGTGAATTGGGAAGGCTAGGTGCAAGAGTTGGCCAAATTGTGAAGATTAAAGCTCCTTGGTGAGTAATCCATGAATTCTAGTTGTAATTTTGTGAATTTAGAGTTGATTGATAATCAAGATCAAGGATTGTGCTATAAGTAATGGGATTGAGTTGGTTTTGTTGAATGTGAGGTCAATAGACACATGCATGTAGAAATTGCTATGAATTTCCGTGTTTGAGCATAGTGTATAATCCATGTTGAATTTTTGGTTGAAATCCATGTATTTGATCACCTCTTCACCAATTAAGTTGAGAACAATGTGTATCTCCCACATGCATGTGCAAATCATGGAAGTGTGAGTTTTGAATGTTTGAATTTAATGTATTGGTGATGAGTTTGGGTCAATTTGAAGCATGCATGTAAGTAATTCAAGAAATTGAGCTTCAAAATGTTGTAATTTGGTGTTTGTACCATGTTAGTACGTGTTTATGTGAAGTTTGAGCCATAGTATGCAAGAAATGTTGGTTTGAATGTTGAACTCGAGCTCAAGAACACATTCTGGAAAACCCAGAATTCATGATGTCCGCTCAAGTGGGGAAACAACCGCTCGAGCGTAAAATACGAGCTCCTAGTATTTTTCTACAGACATGACGTCCGCTCGAGCGCGGAAGTTCACGCTCGAACAGGGAGCCATGTAGTGAGGCCTTCAGCTCAAGCGCCCAACTTCACGTTCGAGCGTAAATTTGATGCATCCAGTACTTTTGCAGACCTCATGGGTCCGCTCGAGCGGGGAAGTACACGCTCGAGTGGGGACCCTGTTTCTGAAAATTTTAAAAAGGCATTCTGTGTTTCGTTTTCTGTTCTCTTTCACTTCTAAGTACTCTTAGGCATACATTGAGCATTGTAATTGAGTTAAAGAGATAAGAATGAAGCCTAAAGAGGAATATGTGAATTAAGGAACGTATTGAATTATTTGTGACCCATATATGTTATGTGATGTGTAGGGTCAAGCTCCGAGCAAACCAACCAACCGATCACTATGAGTAATATCTTGACAAAGATATCTGAAATATGTTGTTGTCCAATTGCTTACTTCTATGTAAGTTTATATGTTTGTTAATCTGATTGGTGGACAATGTTTGCTATGCCAAATGAATGGGCCAAAGGCTAGTTTGACATGAAAGTATGAATAGGCCGAAGGCCAGTTTGATATGAAAGTATGAATGGGCTGAAGGCCAGTTTGACATGAAAGTACGAATGGGCCAAAGGCTAGTTTGACACGAATGAATGAATGAATGGGCCGAAGGCCAGTCTGACATAAATGGATGAATGGGCCAGAGGCCAGTATGATCTGAAAGATAGAATGAATGGGCCAGAGGCTAGTATGATCTGAATGAAAGAATGAATGGGCCAGAGGCCAGTCTGACATGAATGAAAGACAAATTGGCCAAAGGCCAGTTTGACATGAATGGATTGGGCCCGAGGCCGTCCAAGTGTTTGGAACTGAAGTCACTTGATCTATAGCTATTTATATACTAGATAGAAATATGAATTGGGCCTAAGGCCATCCGATGTATATTGTTCCAATGCATCTTCTTCAATCGATATTATTCACTGGGCTTTCGCTCACGCTCATTCATGTGTTTGTAGGTGAGCCAAGAGAGGTCTAGACCCAGCTTCAGTGAAGTCTGTGTGGAACAACCGAGGTTTTGAAGAGTTAGCCCTTGCATCTCACGCACGAAACTCGTCTTCGCCCTTTTGTTATGTATTTATATTTTGTCATGTTGGCGAAGACTTTGAATGTGTTGATATAGTTTTCATGGGTTGAATTAGACTTAAGTGATCTGTTTGTACAGAACCTTATGCTACTATATTTTCTGAAGTGAGTTATTAACATGTATGTGTATGGTTTGTTATGACGTGCATGTAAGCACAGCTCTATGGACAAAGTTTTAAATTTTGTTTCCGTTTGGCCCCCTTTACTCTGATGAGTTATGTCTGGTTTGGTTTGAGGCCATAGGTAATCTCATGATTACTGGCCGGTTATGTCCTTAACCCTTGGGGGCGAGTTCGGGTCATGACAATTATAGTCAATAGACTTGAAAGAGCAAGAAGTCGTATTCGTTATTAGTGATGCATCAATACTTAATTCTGAAATCCTACATAAAACAACAATAGGAGAATATTTCAGTGTATTTGAAAAAGCAAGGAGAATCATGAACTTCCTTTGAATTAATCTACAACTACTTAAGAAAATGAGAACTGTAGTTAGACAAAGTTGTTTAAGTCATGTGATTGATTAATTTAATATTATCGTGTTGTATGTTTGATGTTATGGGATCAATGTCGGGATATATTTTGATGTCGACATAGACTACGACGAATCACCAATTTGGGTTATTAACTGTTGAGTGATTGGGAAAATAAGTTCAATATATGTGAAGGAAATCCAAGGAAAAAGGAAGTTACGTGGGAGGAAATGAAATGAAACCAAATTATACAACTGATTTTCGGTATAAGTATCTTAAGTTTGGAAGACCAAACTTCCTAAGGGGGGAAGGCTGTAACGACCCCATCACGTAGAATGATTAGCACTTAATTAATTAAGGAGATTTGGATTTTAATTGCCAATTATTATAATTTAATATGAAATTTATGAAAATTATGGAGACTGATTCGTATGTGATTCTATTGATGATTTATTTTGGAATTAGAAATTGAAAGCCTAAATGGCTCAAGAAAGTACAAATAGTGAATTGAATTATTTAAATTTGGAGTATCGGACTATATGAGAGTTTAATTAAATATTCGATTCAGATTTATAAAATTGAGATTTGATTAATTGGGTCCGAATTGGAGTTAATTAAGTTAAGAGGATTGGGAATTAAGATTATTATGAATTAAATTCATTTATGTGGTGCTTAATTTGAATATGTAATTTAATGACGAAATTTTAAGTCTGATCAGAAATTGAAGGCTTAAGTGATTTAAGAAACCAAAAAAATTGATGATGATAATGAGTTCAATTTAATATTTGGAACGTCCTTGTTTTATTTGGGACATTGATCGAAGTGGTAACATAATGGTAAAGTAGGAGTGAACCAAGAATTTAATTCGGATATTTTTCCTATGAACACCCGTCACTCTTTTGCCATTTTCTTTTTCCACACTTTGAATTTGGGTGTGAGGCTAGAACCATTAGAAAGCTTATTTTCGGGGCTTCGATTTAGACACAAGAACGACCTAGAACGGAGTCCAGATGAGAGAATTATGCCTGTTTGAAGTTTTGGAATCTGTGCCGGAAGCAAGTACGCTCGAGCGGGAAAAGAGACGCTCGAGCGGACTACGCGAATTCAGCAAATTTAAAGGCACTTTTTTGGATCATTCTTCACACTTTCATCTCCTCTCTTTATCCCTCTCACCCTAGGTCCGAAAACCCTAGGTTTTGACCTCAAATGCCTTCAATTTCCCTAAGAATTGGCCAAGATCTCTTACCAAAAAGTGAAGAAGGCTTGAAGCTCAACATTTTCAACCGATTAGAATTAGGATTTACAAAGGATTTTTCTCAAAGCTTTGCTCTCTTGCTTGATTCTTGAGATAGGGGTCCTAGTTCTTCTTCAATACTTGCATTAATAGATAGATTTGTGGTATTTTGATTATATAAATGCAAAATCTACATTTTTGAGCATATAATGTTATATCATGGAAATTGAAGGTTTAGGGTTTGAAGTATTAGGATTCAATTTGGGATAAGATTATGGATTATGAATCTTGGGTGCAAAATCAATGGGAAAATTGGAAAAAAAGAAGTGGTGTGAGAAGTTTTAATGTTTCTTAGAAGTCTTGATTTTTCTTGAAAACCCTAAGTTGATTCATAATGATAATTAATGATTTCGCCCAAATTAAAAGTAGAATCATGAAATTGATAGGTTGAATTATATATATACAAGTTTAATTGGATTTTGGAAGTGTTTGAAAATTATGTTAAAAATTAGCGATTGAACCTTTATTATGGATATTGTAAATTTACATGCATCATAGATTTCTTGAGATTGAGAAGGATTTGAGATTAAATCCATGGAATTAGGAAGAAATTGGGTTTTGAACATAAAATGAGTTACATGCATGTTCATGATTATGGAAGCTAATTATTTTGGATTTGCTTTTGAATATCCTACATGAGTTTGAGTCTAGTTCCTACATGCATGAACAAAACAAATTTTGATGTTCTAATTGTACATTTGATTTTGGAAAAGAAGTTTAGAAAACCATGAGTTCATGGGTTTGATTTTGAAATTAAGTAAGGTTTTGATTTAAATAATTAATTATTATGTTTCAAGATTTTGAGCAAATAATTTATGAATAAATAAGTGTTTATATTTCTAAGGCATTTTCATGGTTTTGGTCAAGATATGCATGGATATAAAAAGAATTGAAAATGTGTTTGGAAGCCATTTTTGAGAAGTTCGAAATTCTGAAATTTTACAGACCGCTCGAGCGGACTAATTGCCACTCGAGCGCAAATTGAAGGCTTCCAGTACTTTTTATAGTCTTTTACAGACCGTTCGAGCGACTAAAGGCTTGCTCGAGCGAACAACTATTCTCAGCATATTTTGGAAAGTTGCATTTAGTTCATATTTTTATTCTCATTTCTTCCCAAAGCATTCTAGACATGATTTATGACTCAATAAAGATTAGTAAACTACCAATCAACATAAATTAGTTGATTAAAGAATAAGTCATTAACTTAGTGATACTTGATTAAGAAGCCAAGTGAGGAATTGGTTTATTCAAAAAAGAATGATTTAGTAATAAAAGGGATTTGTGAAATGAGAACCCGATTCATTTGACTAAAGAAAAAAAAAAAAAAAAGCATAATGGGCCTTCGAACTATTTAGACAGAAAACAAGAAAGTCAAGTTTGATCAAGGGAGTAATATTGTGCTTCAATGTGTATATGCTATGTGTTTGGGTAGGTCACGCGCTATTGTCTGCTTGATCTGTCTGATCTGCTTCTGCTACTAGCTGTGAGTAGTAACTTTTAAAGCTATGTTCAATTATAAGTATTTTCTGAATGATATAAGATGATTTGTTCTTAAAATATTATTTTCTGTATGAATGAATGGTTGTCAATGTTTCTGAAATGTATTCGTGGCATTCTTAGCTTCAAATGATATCCGTTATCTGTGCTGTTACGTCCCATTATGGGTCAACTGTACGTCTTATGAGCCAACTGTTATGGATCCTTATGTATACGTCCCACTTATGGGCCAACTGTGCGTCTCATGAGCCAACTGTACCGTCTTCGTGCACGTGAGTCAACTGTATGCCTTTATGGCCGTCCCTTTATGGGTCAACTATTTCTGCTAGTGCTAGTGCTATGATTAACAGCAAATTCTGATTATGAATATGATTCTGAATCTGTAACTGTTATGAACTATGATTTCTGGACATGATTATGAATCATTTATGATAACTACTGAATTCTGTTTTCTGTAATTGTTATGGACAACATTCATTAAACCCTTTACTCTGTTATTATTCCTGGGCTCTAGCTCACTGTATTAATTATGTATGTAGGTGATCAGGGGCGTGACCAGGCTTAGAGGCGTTTACTTGGAATTGTTTTTGTCAGCCAATCTATGTGCCTCCCGTGGAGGTTTTGGACATGTCTAGTGGTTATGGCTAAGTGCATAAGTTGAAGTTTTGTTTTCCTGTTCAGTTAGACAAGTCTTTGTCTATTTTGTAAATAGGGCTAAGTCCCTTTTAGTCTAGCTTATATATATGTTTATATATGACGATGTGTATATGTATATATGATGACGTAGGGATGATGTGTAGATATACATATAAAAAGTTTAAAATTTTTCCGTCTCATATAAGTCTGCACAGCTCAATGGATGTTGTATATTTGTTATTTGCTTCCGCACCCTGACTTATATGTTATTCTGTTAAGAGGCCTTTGGTAATCCAAGGATTACTGGCCGGTTACGATGCTAAACCTATGGGGGCGGGTTTGGGTCGTGACACCCGTGCCCAAGCTCAGCCTGTCCGATCGACCGGACAGACGGATGGCGCGCGTGTGTTTGTTTTTGGTCCAATGGGTCTAGCCCATTTGCCCATATAAGGTCCCGGTGTTCCATTGGGAATGGAGAGGGAGTTCCTAGTCTATAAAAGTAAAAACTTGGACCCTTATGTAGTATCAGACCTTTTCCCGAGTGGGTACCGAGTGGTGAGATTCCTAGTAGAACTACCCAGTTAAGTGTGCATAAGTTGAAGTAGTTCTAGGATGGGTGACCACTGAGAAGAACAAATCTGTGGGCGTGGCCCAAAATGGACAATATTGATGACGTGTGAAGGGTTGGGGCATTACAGCCCATAACCTCTCCCTCTATAAAACTTGAGTGCCCCTTGGGGCCTACCCTAAGTTCCAAATCAAAGTCTTATAAACCCACACAAAGTTTGCTTATCAAACCAATGTGGGACAATAACAACATGGATGTCATAATCACTATCACAAATTAATTGTAAATTTCTCAAGCTTTTGAATAAAATTCTATTTAAATACCATGACACTAAAATTAAATCAATCAAAAAATAACACACATCACACAATATGCCGTAAGAATTTCACGGCAAAAAACTCATTTCAAATTAATTAGAAATGTTAAAAATTAATACGCCTATGAATCAACAGTAATTATTACGCGAGGCATGGCAAAAACTAGACATAATAAATATCATGTCTATAAAATAATTGTCTAATAACGATTAAAAATCTATCTCATTCAGAATACCCACTGCACCATTAAACATGTATTGCAGCACACCAATTAGCATAACACAGAAACCAATTCTGTTGGTAAGACACTTGACTTACAAATCTCTTGCAAAATATTAAAAATTAGGCTGTGTTTGGTAAGGCTCGCGAACTATTTCCACTCTCTTATTTGCGCTAGACGTATGGATACAGGTTTGAAAATACAATTCTACCACAGAGTTCAAAATGATATTCGAATTCCCGTTTGGCACATTACTCCCTCTATTCAATCTCCACTGTAAAAAGCTTCCAAACGTACATATTTTTCTTTCTCTTCGGTCTTCGCCATTTCTGAAAAACTTCACGTGCAAAGAAAATAAAAGTTAAAGATCAAAGCTCAAGATTCTTCACGGGTCTCGTCTTCTCTCTTTGAATTGAATTGTGAGTTTCAAATCGTTACCATGCCTGGGAACCCCCTTTCCATCCATAAATTAGTCTCGAAATTATATATGGGTTATATATATATATATCTCATTGATTTGCACCTTCATCCCTAAATTTGTCCCCAAATTAATTTGTCTCAGGCCAAATACAGTTCAATCTCCTTCTATTGTTGCTGTTGTTGGCGTGGTGGTCTCGGATTAGAGGTTTCACCATGTTCAGATCTCACTTTTTTTATTCTAGGCATAATTTACAATGTGAATGGTGGGTTTTGGAGGTGGGAAATTACAGTGTGAATAGTGGGTTTTGAAGGTGGGAAATTTTTGATGTGTAAGGAAATGGAGTGAAAATGTAAGCAATAGGGAAACGGAATGGAAGAAGCTTCAACTGACGCTTGGGCTGAACTGAAATTGATTGACCGGCTGGATAACCCACCGGTTGACCTGGAGGTTGACCGGTGGCAGTGAGGTTCTGTGAGTGATCTATTTGGCTGATCTGTGATGGCTCTGTTGGCTTCTCCTCGCCAACCTTCAAATGTGAGAGCCTTGTAATTTACAACTCACTGAATTTTTAAACGATTTTTCCTCTGTGTTTGTCTTCAAACTGGCTTTGGTATAGGCTTTCTTATAGACTCAATTTCAGTTGAAGAAATTCTTGACAGTAGGTGTAGGTGGTGGACGGTTGTAAGATTCATCTATCAATAATGGAAGTGGTTGAACATATGCATGGGTTTGGTTGTTTTGCAGAATGGTAATGAATGTTGATCAGCTCACTTCGTAAAGCTTCACCAAGCCTCTGACTCATCTTCATCAATGAAGATGAGTTTCATCAATGACGGGCACTGTGCAAAAATTAATAAATCAAATAAAATTGAATTCTGTGTGATAAATTAAGTAAATGTTATAAAAATGATATTCAAATTTTTTTTCACTCCTATATCATTTGTTAATATTTTTTGGCCATTTATTTGAACATAACAAAACAATAAACAAAAAATTATTTGTGCCAATAATTATTAAAATAAAAAAAGTATTTTATCTAAAAAATATGAAAAGAAAAATAATTCGAACCAAATACACAAATCAAAATTTGTTTGACATCAGTAATTGAATATTTATTTCAATTATAAAAAAAAAATATGAAAAGAAAAATAATTCGAACCAAATACACAAATCAAAATTTGTTTGACATCAGTAATTGAATATTTATTTCAATTATAAAAAAAAATTTCCTTTGTAATTTTTTCAATTAAAAAAAATGATTAATGCAATTTTTTTTATAATTAACATTTTAAAATTTTAAATTTTTTAACATTTTAAATGATTAAGTAAATGTTAAAAAATATTAACATTTTAAATTATTTAAATTTTTGGAATATTTAAATTATTTAAATTCTTACGATTTAAATTTTGTTAATATTTATTTTAATTTTTTACTTATTAAATTTTTAGATTATTTAAATTATTTAAATATTTATGACTTAAATTTTTGAATATTTATTTTGAAAAAAAAAATTATTTCCTTTGTAGTATTTTCAATTAAAAAATTGATTAATGTTATTTTCTGTTAATAATAAATTTTTTTAATTGAATTTTAAAAAGAGTTTGGTTATGATTGTTGATCAGAATTTTCAATAGTGTGAAAGTAGTGTGTTTTGTTATGAGTTATAACAATTTGCATTAAATTTTGAAAACTCTTTCCAAAACTCATAACCAAACAAATTTTCTTACTTCACATGTCAAATCAAACTTTCAAAACTCAATTCCACACTCAATTCAAAACTTAATTCAACACTCTATTCAAAAACCATAATCAAACGAATTTTTTACACTCAAATCATAATTCCACAACTTACAAACTCAAAATACAACTCATACTCTCAAATCATATTTACAAAACTCTACCAAACGCAACCTATGTATTTCATACAAAGCATGGAAATTTATGTTTTACAAACCCAAGAAACGTTTTTATTTTTATTTTATTTTATTTTTTACAAAACTATTTAACCAAAACAGAAAAACTGTATAAACATCCGAAACATATGATAACCATACATGAAGGAGCACAAATAAAGCCGATGACAAACAGTTTTTATTTATTTATTTATTTTTTTTAGAAAACTCAAAAACTGTAAAACCAGATTCTAAAATTTATATATAAAACTCAGAAACCAGAAACGTTTTACGTTTCTAAAAAGACTGAATAATGTATACAACGGATTACCCAGAAAATAGAATAAAAAATTTGTAATTAAACAAATCGGAAAATACATAATAAAAATTTATATTGAAAATTATCCAATGATATCATGTATTCAAACCAGAACAAACAACTGAAACCAGGGGCGGAGGCACTCAAGGGCCAGGGGGGTCACGTGCCCTCCCTGGGTTTTTGGAAATTTTTTTTTTTTGTTTCAAACATAAAGAAAATATTTTAAATAAAAAAATTTATAAAAATATTATTTAAAGTGAAATATCAATGACATTTTTAAAATTATGAGAACAATAATGGTTATTTTGATTGAAAGTAAAGAGACTATGATAAGTTATATTATTATTTATAAAAATTTTAATATAATGGTGATGTCTATAATTATTGACATGCAAATATAATTAAGCTCAATGAAGATATATGAAATTTATTAGATTGTTACGTACATTTGACCTGTAGAGTTTGTCCTCCATATGTTTTTTTCCATTCATAACTAAAATGACCACTATATAAATTACAATCAAGTAACGCATCTTCAATTATAAAAAAAAATAAAAAATTACAATAGGTCATAACTAATATCAAAATGAGTCATAACTAACTATTACTTGATATATAGTAATAGCCAAAATAACAACCACAAGAAATGATAACTAAATTATATCTAACACTATAATGTGTCATAACTAAAGATCACGAAGATCATAATTACGACATATGATAGACATTTTTTTTATGGTGTGTTTTATAGAATTTCTCTACTAAAATATATTATTTTTATCTCAACTTATCTTCTTTTTTAATTTTCCAATCTACCTATAAATAGTTACTCCCCAATATTTATATAAAATTTAATCTCAAATCCTATAATTTAAAGTTCACATTTATCTAAATGAACTCTTAATATTTAAGTTTAGTAATATCTAATTGTTGTTTATTATAAAAATAAAATAAAATAATTTGCTTGGTTAGAGTTTTCCAAAAATACTTTTCAGAAAATTTTACTTGTTTTTTCGGTTTTTTTTTTTAATTTATTTTTACTGAATTTTTTTAATATTTTAAGCAATTTTTTTTTTAATTTTTAGACATATCTAACATAAATATATCTTAAAAAGTAAAAAATTTGTGAAAAAACCTTTTAAAAATTCACTAAATACCACAAAAAAAAAAAAAAAATTCTGTACATTATTTGTATTTTTATGTATTTATTAATTTTTTAAAATATTTTTCACAAATTTTTACTTTTTAAATACATCTAAGTAAAGTGCATCTAAAAAAGTAAAAAAAAAAAATTTAAAATTTTCAAAATATTCACTAAAAACAAAAAAAGACGAAAACCAAAAACTCAAACTAAACAGACTGATGTTATCATTAATTTGTGCCCCCTCTCCATCAAATTCTTGACTACGCCACTGACTGAAACTAAACACAATATTGCAATAACAATATAACAATGTTGAAAAGTCACACCGATTCAACATATTCAAAAATTTATGTTAAACCCATGAAATTTCTATTCTTAGAAAATCAACCAGAATGATTTAATCAAAAAATTAAAATTTAAGATTAACCCATAAACTCTTGTTTAATCAAAAATCAGAAAGTAATATGAATTGTCTTAAGATTGTTGGAAAAAATCTTATGTGTACAGTTGTAACATGCAATAATTGCACCAAATATATTACCAAATTATATTAAAAAATATATAAGCTAAATATTACGTAAATTGTTTGGGTTAGACCAAACCAAACTATATACTGAGAACCAAAAATATTTACAGAGAAGCTAAAAACTTACAAACAAATTGTGAAAATCTGGAAACGAAAAATAATTTGATCGAGGTTTGTGTTGGACACAATTTTCTTAAGATAAATTCGTCACTCGCTACGGTGTTCACAAGTTTTTATTGGACGTTCGTCTCCCAGGATATAACGATCGAACCTTGCAAAAGCAGCACTATCACGGTAAGTCTGGTGAACCTTACTGTGCAGAATTCTTTTACAGAAAAGATAGAGTGCAGAAGAAAAGAAACACAAGACGAATTTTATCAAAATGAATGCAATGGGGGCTTATTTATCTAGATGAATTGGTAGCTCTTCGAATAATTATGGTGACTTTTCAAAAAAGTCACATTTTTTCCATGACAAGGTGTAACCAGAAAAGATATGATTGTTCTTTCAAAAGAATTCGAATTCTAAATCGAATCATGTTCAATTTTGACCCAAAAAATTAACGAATTTATTTAAATAAAATCAAATTTTATATTAAATAAATATTGTCTTAAAACCATTTTCAAATGGTGCATTTTTTAGTTAATTTCTCATTTAACTATTAATGGTTTCCAAACTATTTTTCTAACAAATATATCCTCAATTTTTTTTATATACACTATGTCTTGCCACCTCATTATATATATATTATATTAAAAATAATATTTTTTTCATACTTAGATTTTACATTATAAGAGAGATTGTGGAGAAATTTTTTTTTGATGGGAATATAATACTGTTGCTTGTGTGGTGTGCACGCTACCCATTTAAATTCGGGCATACAAGACGTGGTCGGGATTGCATGGCAACAGGGATCTGACCATGAGACTTGAGAGTCGTTCCTACCGGCGGAATTGAATTCCTTTCTGTCGCGTAAACCACGGCATTCATAACCTGCGACCAAAACTTCAAACATTCGAAAGGCCCAAAACACGTTCAAACAAAATATTAAAATATCATATTGCTATAATTTAATCACATTTTCTTAATGTGGAACTTATCATATATATGTATATTATTAAAAATAATATTTTTTTAAAATTTAGTTGACAAATTATAAAGATTTATTTTTTTCTAAAAGAGTCACATCAATATATATTTTCTTAGTTACATACACTTCTACACAAATCCAAATATAATTTAAAGTATACTAACTTTATCTATTTTTTATAGGCTCTATTTGACCAATATTTCTTTTCCATATATTTTTAATGATAAATTGAGATAATTCACAAATTCAATACCAATTATGCGTTTCACTTTTTTTTTCCTTCTTAATTCTTTCAAAGGTATTATGATTATTTTTAATGCTAAATTACTTATTTTTATTTTTCTTACTTTTCCGTGTATTATTCTATACTCAATATTAATCTATATTATCTATCTGTATATTATATAAGAAAATTGTTGTTTTTAGTGAGGAGTTTGTGAGAGTTTTAATATCTCATACTAATTTTCTTGATTTTCTTAATTTTAAATAATTAAGAAAATCTCCATTGACTAACTTTTATTTGATAATCCCACATCGGGAAAAGAATAAAAAAAATGAATTGTTTTACTCATATAAAGATAATCTTATACTCCCATCCCATTTAGTGAGGAGCCTTCTGAGAGTTTTAATATCTCATACTAATTTTTTTGATTTTCTTAATTTTAAACAATTAAGAAAATCTCCATTGACTAACTTTTATTTGATAATCCCACATCGGGAAAAGAAGGAAAAAAATAATTATTTTACTCATATAAAGTGAATCTTATACTCTCATCCCATTTAATATTATTGTGTTGTGCATGTTTCAATTCAATATATTTTAAATTTTAAAAATTTTAATTAATTAATTATGACCTACCCGATTAAGCTAAATCACTTTTGATTTGATTGATTTGTTAGTTTTACCACGATTTTAGCGGTTTTATCAAAATATATTGATTAGATTTGTTTGATTCGAAATAAATTAAAGATTGATCTGATTAAATATTGAAAGACTGAGATTGTTTGATTAGAAATAAACTTTCTGTCTAAATAATTGTTAATTTTTATTTTATAATCCCACATTGAAAAAAGAAAAAAAAAAAGAACTAAGTTGTTACATTTATCTAAAGTGAATCTTAATAGTGTAGTATTGTGTATACTTCAATTCAAGATAGTTTAAATTTTAAAATTAAAATAACATTTAAAAGTTTTGATTAATTAATTTTTGTATAACCGTTTGGGAACAAGCTAATTTAGTAACTTTTTGGCTATTTGGCTAAAATATGAGCTAAAAAAAACTAGTATGTTTGGGATGACTTTTTGGCTTTTTACGAAAAGATGTGCAAAAAGTAGAGAGAAAAGAGAATCTTTGACTTTTTGGTATGAGTTGTTGGCTTTTTGGCTAATTTAGTAACTTTTTGACTTTTTGGCTAAAAAAGAGGGTTCCCAAACGAGACCTAAGTTGGTCATTTGACTCAACCGATTAGGCTGAACCATTTTGAGTTTGACTGATTCGCCAGTTTAATCACGATTTCTCATATTGATCTTATTAATTTTAAACAATTAAAAAAAATTTCATTGGTTAATTTCCATTTAACCATATAAAAATAAAACTCTAATTAGTTTATGACTTATTTTATAATCCCATATCAGAAGAAGAAGAAAAAAACAAAGTTTATTTCACTATCTATATATTATATAAGGAAAATAGAGTTTTTAGGGAGAAGTCTTCTAGGAGCTTCAAAATCTTATTTTAAAATTATTGAATTTTCTTAATTTTAAGTAATTAAGAAAATTCTTGTTGGCTAGCTTCTATTTACCTTTTATTTTACAATCCCATATCGAGAAAAAAAGAAAAGAAAAAGTGAATTATTTTATTTACATAAAGTGAATCTTATGCTCCAATTTATATAAATTATTGAAATTTCTTAATTTTAAGCAATTAAGAAAATCTCCATTGATTAGATTCCATTTAACTTTTAGGGGTTGTTTGAGATGTCCTAAATAAGTGCACTTTTCGATTTTTTGGACTAAAAAGTTGAGGAAAAAAATATGGTTGTTTGAGATAACTTTTTGACTTTTTACGAAAAATGTATATTAAAAAATTGTATAATTTAGTGTATAGGAGAAGGGGAGAAGAATAGGCAGTATGCTGGGGCAGAGTAGTGGGCAGACTAGCATATAGGATATGCTTGCCTCTTTCTCGGGCATTGAATTGGAAGGGTGATGTTCGGCCCGTTGAGGCCCTCCACAGGTCTCTTTTTAGTAATCGGAACCGTTCAATGTGTAGAACTCGTTAACTACTATATATTTGTGAAAAATCACGTTGATCGGATATCGATAGCTATCTGATTGGATTAATTTTTTGTCAACCGTTAACTATAATACCATCTTTTTTTTTTTATTTTTTATTTTTATACAAAACTGATTTGATAATGTAATTAGCGATATCCGATCAATGTGATTTTGTTACGCATATAGTACTCGACGAGTTCTACACATTGAACGGTTCAGATTATTAAAACGGGACCCGTGATGGGCCTCCATGGGCCGAACAACACCGTCCTTAAGCTTGTTTCCGCCTGTGTAATTTGTTCTCACCAAAGTTAGGTAAAGGCAACTCACGTCAGAATGAGTTGTACCTTTTTCATGTAAAAATAATTTTTTTATAATTTTTTTGGTAAATAGTGATAACTTTTTGACTTTTTATCTTTTTTTGAAGATGCCAAACCAAGCCTTATTTTACAATCCCATTTAACTCGGATTGCTACAATCCCCCATTTATATAAGTAAAATGAGATTTTTAGTAAGAAACCTTATGATCAATATCTCATACTAATTTTTTTATTTTTTATTTTCTTAATTTTAAACAATTAAGAAAATCCCGATTGGTTAGTTTTCATTTAATTTTTATTTTACATAATATAAAAAATTAAAATAATTATCATATTTTTATTAAATAATATATTATTTTATCCCGTGCATAGCATGGGTGATATGCTAGTTCATATTATAGATTTGTCGTTTAAATTTTATAGTAATTCTATATATGAAATTATATTTCATTTCCTACATTATTTTATATAATCACAATTCACAACAGGAAAAACCTTTAGAACAATGATATTTTTAAGGAACCTCTAAAGTTTGGATTTACTCTTTGAGTTACTTTTTCAATCATTGACCACTAAGTTCTTTTATGTTTTGACATCATATTACAGATGTTAATCACTTCATACACTGAGATGTATCTATTGTTTAAATGTTTTCATTATTTTTTCATTTTGGGTTTAGATATTGTTATGTGATTTTTTCTTGGTTAGTTGTTATTCAATTTCTTTTATATAGTTGATATTTTAATTTGATTAAGAGTGTTTATTTTATATTCTTATAATTATTTATATATATATATCACTTAAAATCATTATATGATAATCTAATTACAATATTTATATTTAATTTTTTAATAAATTTTACATAATTCTATTTCTACATATTTTTATTTTCCAAATGAATATAAAAGAAAATTAAATGGTTAGAATTACTTTTAATTTATGTTCCTAATTCTTATTCTAATTTAACTATTATTTTTAATATTAAAATGAGTATTTATTTTACTATTTTATAATTATATATATCAATTTTATATGATATTTACACTTTATAATATATATGATAGAAAAATTATCAAAGTACACAAATAATTTAACTAAAATTAATATATATATATATAAGATATCAGCAAGTAATAATTTTATGGAATGATATCGCCAATATTAAAATAAATAATTAAAATCATACTTTAATTTGAATTAAAAAAATATAACATTCTAACTTGCAATGAAAAAAAAAAAAAAACAACAATAACGACAACGACAACGAATTTGAGAGTTGAACCAACCGTGGCTTTGTAATACCACAACGACATTCAAAGCATAATTTTTGTTCGTCCAAATTTTAATTGTGAATTAAAAAAAAAGAAAAGAAGATAAGTTGATACTTAATCTATCTCCAATGAGGAATTAATTAAGCATACTGATGATGATGTTTTTAAAATTATTAGTCACAATAGTAGACATTTTAAATTATAACAAAAAAAATCATAAAAAATCACATTAATTATTTTTATATATCATTATATTACTCTTTTCTTTTCTTTTTTTCTTTTTTTAATGTCAACAGAATTGCTTTTCATTTCTTTCACATGCCCATTTTGCATGCTTCCATCGTGTTCGCTGAATTACCAGTCCATGTAGGGTGAAGAAGGAAATAGTAAATTCATATGCAAATTTCTTCACTTGCGACCCATTCAATTCCAACCCCCTGTCAAGTACTCCAACTAGTCAATAATCAACATTCAAAAACCCTTAACATCAATGGTGAACACAAAAAATTCAAATCATACCATTTGATGGGTTGCATATATAAATAACCCAAGCCTTGCACTTATTCTTCATATACATGCTCTATCAACTCTTTGCTTGCCTAACAATATGAGACCTCAAAATATTGTCTTAGCCATTCTAGCACTAGTTTTTCTTCTAAGCATCAAACCCTTGGAAGCTAGTAGAGTCTTATACGAAGAGCGGATAAAAAAGAAAATCTTCTCTTACAGTCTCTGGATCATTCTCCAACCCCCCCTTCGGCACCGGGTGGTGGTTCTCACATCCCTGCAAGCAGTACTACATTCAATACGATCAATGAGAAAGGTTTTGCCGGTCATACTATGTCTCATTCTCATGTGGATCCACAACTCGCCGCTCCATTTGGCGTGGCCAACAATTAATCATTAGCACAACCCGCGAGCATCCATTAACAATACCACAATGACTTCACATTAGAAGCCAGAAAACCCAATTGTAACTTGTGAATGAATTAAGTCAGACACAGAAAATAAAGAAGAAGAATAAGATTCAATTTGTATTTTTATTTTTATTTTTATTTTTATTTTTTTATGTTCTTTACAGGTTGTTGGGTGTGGTATATTGACTAGTTCTATACAATACTGTATTTTGATATTGATCCTGCAATAGAAGAATAAAAAGTGAAAGTGATTTACAAGTCTTATGTTTTTTGATTTGCTATTTTTTTTGGGTCTGCAAGAGCAAACTCCATTGTGTTCTTTAACATATAGTTTATAATTCTTTCCTTGCCTTTGAAGTCTAAACTAATGAACGGACATCGGCTTTAGAGTTATTTAAAATACAGTTTACGATCTCTTGGAAGCTGATTGACTTTTTACAATACTTTGAATTTGATTCTTGGTACTAAATGCATGGCTAAAAGCTATTTGCCCTACTCATTGTTTAACACCATTTGTGATGTTAATGTACATCTATATAGATAGATATGTATGTTTAGATAGCTATGTGTAGCTGTTAATGTATATCTATATAGATAGATATGTATGTTTAGATAACTATGTTTTCTCCTATATAAAGGAGACCCTGTACATTGATTTGATATAACATATTTTCACAGACTCTCTCTCTCTCACAACTTGTTTAACAAGGTATTAGAGCGCAAGGTTATGGTTCATTAACCAGAAAGCTTCAATTTTTTTGGTATTTATCTCTGTTTTGTCACTGTTCAGATCCTTTTTGTTCTCCAAAATTTTCACACAGTCTACCAAAGTGCTCGAAATCTTCTCACGATCCCAACGCCACCAACGGCATCCTCAGATCAGACCTAATGCGCCCTCACGCACCACTTTTGTCGCCGGCACATCACTCGCTTCCGCCTCTGCTATCTCACGCGTTCTACGTCACTTACATCAGCCTTAGCCGCTCGCGCCCTAGCTGCCACAAACTCGCGCCGCTCGCGACTGACTGACCCATGCTGCTGACGTCAGCCCTAATCCGGTTTAGCCTTTCACAAGCCGGTTCAATCCAGTTTCTAGCCTTTTTGGGTTGGTTCGGACCAGTTCCCCACTGATTTCGACCCTTTGAATTCACTGGTATCCTCAGTTTTTTAGATTCTACATCTATAGTGTTGTTTTTACTCTATGGATCGCTCGGACTCTTCTTACCACCCTATTTCAGTTGTTCTTGACGGGTTCAATTATGTCTTATGGACACAAGCCATGTTTGGCTTCCTCAAAGGCAAGAAACTTTGGCGTATTATCACTGGGGATGTGTGCAAATCCACCCAAGAGACTGTTGAATCCGCTGACAAATATGCAAACTGCTTGGAGGATTAGGACAGTAAGAACTATCAGATCATCACTTGGCTTCGCATTTGCTACATCTATTAGCCTTCAGTTTGGTCAGTTCTAACTTGACTGTGTTTCCTACTCCGGCAAAAGACATCTGGGATTTTTTGTAAGACCAATATCAGACTATTGGTCTTACTCACCAATATTAGCTTCAAAGTCATCTTCACCGTATACGCCAAGAGCCAACTCAAACTATTAATGATTTCCTCTCCCAAATTTATTATGTTTGGGATCAGCTTGCTCTCTCTAAACCTCCATGGCCCCATACTGAGGATGCTGCCCTGTTTACTACTTATCACGACCAGCAGCAATTGGTTCAATTTCTTATGGCTCTAACTTCCCATTTTGAGTCGGTGCCCACATCTCTCATTCATCGCACTCCTTTACCTACTCTTGAGCAAGCTATATCCAAACTACTATCAGAGGAAACTAGGCTTGGTACTCTCCATCCACACCCTGTGGACTCTATTCTTGCTATTCTTCAGACTTGGAGTTCTCTTCCACAACAGTGGTCCACTACTTGCAATTACTGTCAAAACCGAGGTCTTCCATTTACTCAACTTCTGGTTAATTGTCCAATTTGACTTTGCCGGTTTTGCAACAAGATTGGTCCTGGTCATCTACAGCAAGATTGCTTCCACAATCTAGTACGAGCCTCTCCTGGTTCATCCTTTCACCGTGGTCCTTCCACTGGGACTTTTTCACAGGGCAACTCTCAACGTTCTGGGAATTAGTTTAAGTCTATGCTTGTTTATCGCACTACTGCTGCTGTCTCAGAGGATTTACCTTCTTCTATGCCTATAGACCCTTCTACTCTAGTCTTTTCTCAAACCGATGTCGAAGCCATGTTTCAACAATTTCTCCCCACTTCTGGTGCTCCTTATTCTATTGCTTTGTCTGTCACCTTAGGTAACACTTCCTGGTCTTTTGACTCAGCTTGTTGTAATCACATGACCTCCGACCTTACTATTTTTATTTCTTTATCTTCTTATTCTCATGTTCCTTTTATTCATATTGCTGACGGGTCTCTTTTGTCTATAAGTCATGTTGGTTTTGTTTCCATATCTCACTTATCTTTATCCCATATGTATCTTATACTTGCTCTTACCTTAAATCTTATCTCCATTGGTCAATTGTGTGAGCATGGTCTAACTGTTACCTTTTTCTGTACTGGTTGTTTGGTGCAGGACCCTCGGATGGGACGGACTCTTGGGATCAGCCGTAAGCATAGACGTCTCTATGAACTTATTCACTTTCATGTTCCGGTTTCTTCTCAATTCGCAGCTCCTACTAGTGCTCCTCTTTTATCTTCTTTTTAGCTTTGACACCGTTGTTTAGGACATCTTTCTATTGGTCGGTTAAAGTCTTTAATTTCTAGTGGTCAATTAGGTCCTGTCAGTTCTAATACTTTAGATTGTTTGTCATGTCAACTTGCCAAACAACCTGCTTTATCATTTAATAAAAGTGACTCTATTTCTTTTGCACCTTTTGATCTCATCCATTATGATATTTCGGGCCCTCTCTCCCCTACTCCTACTATGGGAGGTGCACGCTATTTTGTTGTTTTCATAGATGATTTTTCCCATTTCACATGGTTGTTTCTTATGAAAAATCGCCCTGAGCTCAAACAACTTTATTACAATTTTGCTAAAATGGTCCAAATCCAAAATTTTAAAACTATTAAGCTTTTTCGCTCTGACAATGCCATGGAATATAAGAATTTTGATTTTCTTTCTTGTAACAACCCTGACCTATGATTAATGTATACACTATGATTAAGTATGCCTAATAAGAAATTAAGATGAAATCCTGAGTTAATTACATGTGTATTGTATTATTTGTGTTTCTATCTGTCTATTGTAGAAATATCTATTTGTATTTCTGTTTCTTTTTGTGAATTGAAAGCCTTATCGGCATCTGATTATGAAATTGGCTTGATTTATGTGTTATTTAGGATTTTTAGAATTTTATGGTAGGTTTAATTAAAATTCAATTCGGAATGATTAAATTAGATTAATTAATGTTCTTTTGTTTACCTATAATTAGCCACCACTAATGAAACCTATATAAGGCTCCTTATATGCCCTCACTCATTCCTTTTCCTTATTTCAACACATCTTTGAGCTTATACACACACCAAACGTGAGAGAGAGAGAGAGAGTGAGAAGAGGTTGTGCTCAAGCTTGAGTTGGGAGAAGATTGAAGAGAAATTAAAGGGATTGAACTCCTACTTGAAGAATTTGAGTCTTAGGTAAGCATTCAACTCATTTATGTAACCTTGAACTCATTTTCTTGAAGAATCAAAGAGAATTAAGTTGTGTCAATCAAGAATTGAACTAGAATTGTAAAAATTGAGCCATACCATGCATGTATGCACTTTCATCACATTTTTGAGTTTGAATTTCAAATAAATTTCATATGCATGTGTCTATCATGACTTGGTTTTGAGAATTCATCACATTTTTTACCTTTGACCTTAATTGATCATGTTTTGAAAAGTCTAAGTTCATAGCAATTCATGCATGTCATGTTTATGGCATATTCATAAGTTTCAAGTTAACTTTGGAACAATTGGCAAGCTTTTGGGCCTTCATTTTGTGAAATGATTTTGAATTCACCATGTTCTATCCATTTACAAGTGTTTCCTCAAGTTTCTGGCCCCAAAGACCATGATTTGGAGTTTTGAATTTGAGTTTTGCACTTGGAGAGCAATCTGAAAATTCTAGATTTTGCCTCTCCGCTCGAGCGACAGATCCTGCGCTTGAGCGACCACTCTGTGATTTTTCACTTCCACTTGAGCGACCAAAAGTTGGCTCGAGCGTAAAATGCAAGCTCCCAAAATTTTACATATTTTGTAGACTGCTCGAACGACAAGAGTTGTGCTTAAACAAGGACTTCAGTCTCACGTTCGAGCAACCATCGAGCGGTCATCGAGCGGTCATCGAGCGGAGAATTCACACAACCAGAACTTTTTCTGAGTTTACAGACCGCTCGAGTGAAGGAAGTTGAGCTCGAGCGGCCCCTCATATTTTTGCATGTCCGCTCGAGCGAAGGAATCTGTGCTTGAGCGAGGACCCTGTTTTCAGCAAGTTTAGTTAAGAGTTCCAAAGAGCATTTTGGTATCCACATTGCATCCTAGGCATTCCTAGGCCATGTTTGAGACACAATAAGAGGTTAAGACTTAGAAACATACTAAGAACGAAACGAAAGAAGTTAAGTACCAACCGAGTGTATGTTTCATCGTGTGTCTCTGTTATGTATATATTGGCCATGAGCCACAAGTTATCTGATTTGTCTATTCTGCAAGTGGAGCCATCCACGAATAATAACTCTGTAAAGTTATATTTAACTTTAATTATTTTCTGATGATATGAAATGATTAGTTTTTTAAAATGCTATGATTTGTATGAATGAATAATTGTCCAAGTTTCTGAAAAGTATTTATGGCATCCTTAACACAAGGCCCTTACCCGGGGGTAACAATACCACGACCTAGGAGCACAAGGCCCTTGCTGGGGGTTATAATACCGTGGTTTCAAGGCCTCGCCTGGGAGTAATAGTACCGTGGCTCAAGCATGTTACAAGTTCCCAGTACCAGAGGTTCCTTATGGAACTGACAAGTTGTAATAACCCCGAACTCAAATTAATGCTAAAACATGATTAATTATGCCTGTTGTAGACGCGCCCTTGGGCCCCACTACAGTTCGGACTCAATTTGTGTCACGGTTCTAAATCTGAACCAAAGAGTCCAAATCCGGCAAATCGTTTTGAGAAAAAAAAACAGATTTTGAAAAGAAGTGCCAAACATGGACTGCTTTGCCAGATACAGAGTCGCCCCTAAATATTTTTTAAAATGAGAAATTTAGGAAACCCTGACTCGGTGCCGAAGGCCCGTGTCCGTCATCACCAAAGTTGTCTTGGCTCGGGAGCTTGGGTACGATCGGGGAAGGTCAGCTATGAGCACCCCCTTTGGCCCGGTCCGAAGACCGGCCTCTACTAACCATGATATCCGATTTTGAAAACGTTATGTGTTCTTATTCCGGTTATTAGCCTAGAATTACTATGTTATGCGCACAGCAAACAAGTATAGACTAGATTGCCTAATTTGGAAACAAGCATTGCATATCCGTTTGTTTTGAAAAGCGCTTTGGAATTTGCTACTCGCATCAGAAGTAGGCTAAAACACGGATTTCAACGAGTTTTTCCAACTCAAACAATCCAACCTCCACCCACAGGCATTCAAACAGTTTATCTCATATAAGCATTTAGCCACATGGTAATTATGCCGTTATGTTACATTCACACGCATGCGATATGCTAAAGCATAAATACTTACATTGTACTCCGTGCCAAAACAATAAACTAGTTAGCAAAAATGCATGCCCTAGTTCATATTAGAGTGACTAATGCATCGCATGCAGAATGTGATTAGGATAGGCTCGGCTAACCTAAAATGGCATGTGAAATGCAATCATTCGGTGCACGTATTTAATTAGATTTGAAGATACAATGCGGTTTGTATGATGTACCGAGCCCGGTGCATGTAACACAAATGCATGGATGCACGCATGCATTGCATAAGGTATGCTGAAATAAACGTGCCCTAATACTAACCATCGTAAGCGGATAAATAAAAGGGAAGAAAGAAGTGGGGGTTGGAAGACATGCACACCACTCACACACGCTTATTACAGATTTGCCCTCACCCTGAGGGACCAAAAGAATATACAAATTAATTAACTACGCAAGCTAATTAAATATTACAGATTGATTAAATTAACTAAACAAATTAATCTAATTAAAACAGTAAAGCCTTCGGGAAGCGGGTCAGATGCAGCGCATGCTCGGATTTGCTCGGAATCGCACTGCCATGCATAGTTTGCCTCTGTTTTCCCTGCTCTGCTCCTCTGAAAATTGCCAAAGTCTCAGGAATTCCTCTCAGGACACTGGGGGATACCACCGGCTGAGTAGAATTACCACCGGCAGTGAATTGTGGTCACCGGCACAAAATAGATCCACCGGCCATCGATTGACTGCCGATCGGCACTAAATACTGCCGGCCGGCAATAAGTTCCTGCAGAACCTGCAACTCACAGCAGCAGAGGGCAGGGGCTTGCATGGCAATGCAATTCAAGCTATTTATGCACCAAACAAGTCCCTTATCATGTTTGAGACTCAAAGGGACATGGTCCTTGGTTCTCGGACCATCAATCGTACATTTTCATGCATGATGGCCCAAAGAACCAATGTATGCACTTTCATGTCAAATGAAATGCAAGTCAAACAATCAAAGAGCCCAATCCCCATCACCAAATCAAGAGACAAGGCATGCATGCAAGATGCATTGCAACCTAATCATGTTAGCTAGGGATGCAACATGAGCATGTGAACAAACAATGCACACTAGGCATGCAACCTATGAAAGCAAACTTGCGAGTCATGAGGCAAGGCAAACCAATGAAAAGATGGACTTAAACATGATCTAGGCAACTCTAATTAGGCCTAAAATCAGTGGCCAAAACCAAGGAAATGAAGGCCAAAATGCACACACACATGCATGCAATCATGGTCCAACACCTTAAGCATAAACAAGGCAACTCTTAAGCACACTTAAAGATACCAAACAATAGACAATTAGCATGCAACACAAGCTCTGAAATTGCACAAAATAGAGGTGCCAAACCAACTAATTCAAGCAAGTAAAGCATGCAAATGGCCCAAGTACTTGAGGCAAGCCAAGAGGCTTAAGCCAAGGTCAAACCCACCAAGCCTCACAAGGCTAAAGGGACTCAAAATAGGTTAAAGGCAGACCTAAACAACACCCAAGGAATTCCTAGATGGCATCTAAATGGCTCAAGTCCAAAGGCATGCACAAATGCACTTTCAAGGAGCATACAACACAAGCTCATAAGGCGTTAAAGAGGCATGCAAGGTAAGCATACAAACATGTTAAAGGGACTGAAATAATATGAAAAATGACTCCAATCCACTAAATCAAAGCAAACAAAGCATGCTATACACTTACATACTTAAGGCCAACAAGCCCAAAAATGCAAAGAGGCTATATAATGCATGCTAGGGTCGGCTCAAACAACCTAAGACAGACCTAAAGCATGGCAAAATAAGCACAAAAGCTCCACAAATCTAAGCCTAAAACATGCTAAAACAAAGGCACACAACCTAAGGCATATTAAGGCAATCACAAGGCATTACAAGGTAGGTATGCAAGGCATGCATGGTACAACCAAAACCAACTTAAAACCATGTTATATTATGGCAATATAAGCATGAAAAATAGTCATGCATGCTCAACACACACTCAAACATGGGGCTCCCTTAAGAGACCAAAAATTGTCCTTTTCAAGGACAACAAGGAGAGGGGTGGCCCTCTCCTTCTTGGACTTCAAGCACCATCTTCACCATTGAAATCCCTCAAGATTTCAGTGGTGAAGAGCCCAAACACCAAAGTCTCGAAACTTGCACAAATAGCACAAAAATGGGCCTTTCAAGGCCTAAGGGTGTCAAACACACCCAAACCACAAAACACTCTTAACAACAATCAAGAGGCCTAAAAACAGAACTTTTTTATTTATACACTAAACACAAAATAGCTCTAAGATAGTAGAAATAAGATGCAAGAAAGGGGTAAAAGGGAGTAAAGTGGTTACCCTTGTAGACCTCTTCACAAATGGTGTTTTGTGGCCTCCTTGAGCTCCAATCCAGCCAAGAACAGCAAGAATAAGCCCTTAGAACCTCAGTAGCCAAGGAAGGTGAAACACTAGTGCTTGTGTGCAATAGTATGGACTAAAACACACACAAGAGTAATATAGAGATAGGATGTGTATTGAACCCTAACCCTAAAACCAGAGCTTCCTCTGTATTTTCTAAGCAAAAAGCTCTAATTTTTCTAACCCTTGAGCAAGGGAGAGGAGGGCTCCTCTTATAGAGGAGCCAATCTTGTAAACTTACAATGTAAGCTAACAAGAGGGGCATCCCTCCATACAGTGTATGGAGGGGAAGCAAATGCAACCAGCTGTTTCAAAATATCTCCAAAAGCAGCTGAACAGTAGTCGGCCGGCCAAAATGTCATTTTGACAAATTGACTGCCGACCGCAACAAAGAGTGCCGACCGGCAACATACATTGCCGGTGGCGACAAAAACCAGCCGGTGGCCTCTAGCCACTGCCGTGGTGTGTGGGGATGCCTCACAAGGCATTTCCTGCTCCTCCAAGGCAAAACACAAGTGTTTGGTGCAAAACCAGACACAAAATGGTCGAGTTCGGAGATCCTGAGACAAGGCGCATAGCCGAGAACTCCGGAACTCCAAACGAACACAAACATGGATAATCACCGAGTGTTCAAACGGTGACGTCCAAGTCTTGAGGACGGTCAAAAATGGGGGTGTCTACACCTGTCAGTAATTTAGATGGAATCTGAGATTAATTTGCATAAGTGTTGCATTATTTATGTGTTACTATCTGTTCGGTGTAAAATGATCTGTTCAGGATTCGACCTTAAACTGCAAATTGAAAGCCTTATCGGCGCCCGATTTTGAAATTGATTAGTGTTATGTACTAGTTAGAATTCATGTGATTTTATGGCATGTTTAATTGAAATGTGATTTGATATGATTAAATTAGATTAAATAATGATTAATTACATAGGTTGACTTATTTATCGTAGTGCCATCTAGTGGGCCACTTGTATTACACCTTGAGGCTTGTATTACACTTGATTACACAACATTTCCTCAGCCATTTTGAGACCCACAACCGACTAGAGAGAGGGAGTAAGGAGATAGCTTGATTTCATTGTGAATGGCTTAGAGAACTTGAAGAATTGAAGTATAGTTTGCAAATTGAGCTTGTATATCTTGCATTGAGGACCTAAGGTAGGATGATTACCTTCTTGTTTATGAATTCTAGTCTTATGTTGCATGGTACATGGAAGTCTAGAGATTAAAGTCAAGAATTGTTTAGATTGTTGAATTGAAGCTTAAATCATGCATGCATGTCCATATCATAACAATTTGAAGTGTTTTCATGGAAATTCTTGCATCAAGGCCATATTCTAGTTATAGTCCTTGAGTTCATCATGATTTTGAGTGTAATCTTACATTTGGTTACATCTTTGGAACATTGAATTCAAATGAACACTTGCATGTTTTGTTCTTTAATATTTCTTGGAAGTTTTGTTTGAAATTGTATTTAATTAACTTACCTTTGGGCTTTGATTTCTCAAATTGAGCTTTGACACATGTTGTACTATGAGTTTATAAGAGTTTTCCAGAAAATTAGCCCAAGGGGATCGAATTTGGTGCATTAAAACTTGGTTTTGAGCTTGAAGGTTCAATCTGGAAATTTCCAGAATTTGGACTCACGCTCAAGCGGGAAAATGGCGCTCGAGTGTGGAATTCGACTATCCAGTACTTTGCATTGTTTTACAGTCCGCTCGAGCGGGGTAATTCACGCTCGAGTGGGGACCTGAGTGACACGCTCGAGCGGGGGTCGAGCGCCCGTCAAGCGTGATTTTCACCCATCCAGTACTTTTGTCACGTTTTGCAGAACGCTCGAGCGGAAAGGTTTACGCTCGAGCGGAGACTCTTGTTTGCATGTTCGCTTGAGCGGGGAAACCCACGCTCGAGCGGGACCCCTGTTTTCTAAAAATTATGAAAAATATTTTCTAAGGCATTTTTGCATCCTCATTCCATCCTAGGCATTCCTAGGTCATGTTTAAGACTCTATAGTGAGGATTAAAGGGTAAAAACACACTAAGAACCAACGACGTAAGTTTTGTATAATTAGAACGTGCGTTTCAAGTGTGTGTCTGTTATGTGCTTTGTAGGTCACGTGCTGCGTCCTGTTTGACCTATCCGCTTCGCCTGTCTGATTCAAGATCAACTGTGAGTAATAACTTAGTAAAGTTATGTTCAATTGTATCTACTTTCTGTGTGATGAAACAAGATCTGTTTTCTGAAATGATATTTTTGTATGAATGAATGGTTGTCCAATGTTTTCTAAAACGTATTCGTGACATTCTTAGCCTCAAATATGTTCTGTTTCGTCCTTTTATGGGCCAACTGTACGTCTCATGAGCCAACTGTTTATGGATCCTTATGTCCCTTTATGGGCCAACTGTACGTCTCATGAGCCAACTGTGTCGTCTCCGTGCACGTGAGTTAACTGTTTGCCTTTATGGCCGTCCCTTTGTGGGTCAATTGTTTGCCTTTATGGCCGTCCCTTTGTGGGTCAACTGTATCTGTGTGAGCTAATGAATGTATCACGTATGCTTATGCACGACTTATGATTTCTGAGTATGATCTGGACAAACATGATTTTGATATGAACTGAATTATGATTTCTGAATCTGTATGGACTCATTCGTTAAAACCCCTTTACTCTATTATTATTCACTGGGCTTTCGCTCACAGTCTATATTATGTATGTAGGTGAGACGGCACCTGACCAGGGCCAGAGTTGACGGCCTTCTGTTCTGTTTTGTCAGCCAACTATTGTGCCTCCCGAGGAGGTTCCGATCGAAGTCTATTGCCATGGCTGTTTTTGTATCTCATGCTAGTCTTAGTGTATGCACTGTATAGTCAGATCTCAGGAAGTACTTTTTGTAAATATTTTGTACAGATTGGTGTACTTTGACTGGCATGTTTAAGGATATAAATAAGTTTTAAATCTTCTGTCCCATGTACGTTATCACAGCTCATTGGACCTTGTCTATTATGTATTAATGCTTCCGCAGCCCCTTATTAATTGCTAATCTGTACAGAGGCCTTGGGTAATCTACGGATTACTGGCCGGTCACGGTGCTAAACCTACAGGGGCGAGTTTGGGTCGGGACACAAGTATAATTCTTAATGCTTTGTATATGATCTGTTAATGCTATTGGATGTACCACATATGATCAACCATGAAGTCTGATTTCTGTATATGATTTGAACTAGAATATGAACATGAATCTATTTCTATTTTTCTGAATCTGATTTGGGATAACATTCATTTAACTCATTTATTTTGTTATTATTCATTGGGCTTCCGTTTACTATTTATATTATGTGTGTTGGTGAGCAGGCGCATGACCAAGCCTAAGCTGCTGCCTGGAGAGTTTTTGTCGGCCAACCCTTGTGCCTTCCGAAGAGGTTCTGAAAGTCATGTCATTATATTTTGTGATTATATAAGACTAGTTTTCTTTTGGCATATGAACAATTTTTTTTGTTTATCTGTATATTGGGCTACGTCCCCTTTTGTTTACTGACTTTATTTTTGTAATTGGGTGGTGTAAGACTACCGTAATTGACGTTGCGTATTTATATAAGTTTTTGAAAAATCTGTCCCATGTACGTCAGCACAGCTCAATGGACTATGTATGTTTCCTCTATTTGCTTCCGCAGCCCCTAATTATAAGTTATTATGTTTAGAGGCCTTTGATAATCCAAGGATTACTGGCCGGTTACGATGCTAAACCTATAGGGGCAGGTTTAAGTCATGACATTTCTTTTCTTTAGAGTCACAGTACTCAGCCTCATCATTCCTGTCCTGACACGTCTCAACAAAATGGACGTGTTAAACGGAAACATAGGCATGTTCTAGAAACTACTCGAGCTCTCCTTCTCTCTTCCTCTTGTCTAGAAAATTTTTGGGGTGAAACTGCTCTCATTGTTGCTTACACTATCAATTGTATCCTTACGCTGTCATTCATAATCACATTTCCTATGAACGTTTACATGGCACTCGTCTATCTCACACCAATCTTAGAGTCTTTGGTTCTGCATGTTTTGTTTTTCTCCAACCTCATGAACACAGCAAACTTGAACTTTGTTCATGTCTTTGTTGCTTTTTAGGGTGTGGTATTGAACATAAAGGGTATCGTTGTTGGGATCCTATCTCCCAGCGCCTCCGTATCTCTCGTCATGTGATTTTTTGGAAACACAAAATGTTTTCCTCCTTCTCCCAATTCCTCTTATCTATTCCCTCCCCCTCTCTATTTTTTACTAACCCTTTCACAGATCTGTTTTCTGATAAGATTGATATAGGGCGCCTGCTTGTCCCTTTAGAGACATCCTTGATAAAACGCTTATGAAGTTTGAATGCTGATAAAGCTTTTGTGAAAATGTTTCACGAGTTGACTTTGGAAACATGCTGGAAATAGAAAAGTCCATAAGATAAATAGATGAAAAGGTCAGTTCAGCTTTGACAAACAAGAAGCATAATAAACTTATGCATACATGTGCACGCACACCAGACATATACATGCATGAATATGTAAACACATGCAAATATTAATATATATATGTATACACACACAAACTATGGACATGGGACATGAGAAGAATACAACGACATGTTGGCATTTAAATTTCCAAAAATTATGACTAGAACACAACAGAGACATAATTATAAAGAAGTGTATTTCTATACATGGCAAAGTAATAACGAACGATTCATTTTTGCATGAAAAATAAATGTATATTTATTATATGAAAATGATAACAAATTATATTTCGTTTTCTACATTTATATGTTGGAAAAGAAGAGAGAACAATGCTAATCTCTCATTTATGAAGCCTACGCATTAACAAAAAATTTGGAAGCAGCTAGGTTTTAGCATCTCAAAAATCAAAAAGGCCTAGCGGAGGAGAGATAAAAATGTATAAATCCATCTTTTTGACTTTAATATTGGGCAGCAATAATATTTTTTTCAAACTTGCACCAAGATCTTGGATGTGTCTCATGTGTGTCATACGGTAAATCCAAGTGTCCCCCTCATGTCCAATGCATATGAATTTTATTATTATTATTTAAATAATAAACAATAAAGCACACTTTTGGATGAATGTCCAACGTGTGTAGGCAAAACATGTATCTAAAAAATACCAATATCTTGCACATGTAAAAAATGGACATGGTGACCCTACGAGGCATGTCCATGATTCCTAGCATACAAACATACACATAACATATATACATGCATGCATAATGAAGAAAAGTTTTCTTACCAGGCTTCATCAAGCAAAGCAATGATCCCTCCAGGTTTCTACAAAAGCAATATGAATAAATAAAGTTACTAAAGATTGATACACTGATCAATGAACTTCAATGTAGTCATTCTGATACCTAAATTGTAAGTACGTGAACATGAATCCTTATATGGCAATCAGCTATTGTAAGGATTTGTACTATAGCTTGCAAAGAAGAGCTGACTCAAGACTTCAGGGTGTTAATTCTCTGAGAAAATGTCTACATTGGGATAGTATCCATATGATAAAAACCTCAAACAAAGAATACATAATATAACTATATCAGCAAAAGGCACTCTGTCGGGCATATATCATAAAGTCATATACGATTATTTTGCTTATTGGGATTATCTATATTCACTAAATCTACCAAATTTCCATTTTCCCAAATGATGTTAGTAAGGACATACATGCACTTGTCTGAAACTAAAATATACTTTTTTTGGTACAAATATGGTTATCAAAATTTCGATCCAGATCTTATGATCATGTAGAAAATCCCTTAAAGGTAGGATATTTCAATCCTGAGAGTTGGATCTTATAGGATCATAGAATCCCAACTCGATCCTAACCAATCTAATTTGTAAGCCTCTTTTGACATTATATGGGTTTTTTTATTTATTTATTTATTTATAACACTTATGTTTGTAGCATAAATATTAATTTTATGTGGCCCAAATGAATAAAGAATAAGTGACTGAATCAAGTAGATTAAGAAAAACAAACTAGAAAAATAGACATTCAAATATAGCAATAATTGCAGTAATTCATAAAAACTAACTCGTTAAAAGAACAAACTCAGCCTAAGCAGGGTCTAGGAGGGCAAGATGTATACATTACCCATATTTATAGAGAGACTGTTTCCATGACTCAAACTTGCATTACTAGTGACGCTAACGACAAACCTTATAGTTGGAGTTGCTCTTTTAAATTTTCAATCTATTTTCCAATGCAACTTGATTAAATACTTTTCCTTCTCTTTTTATGCATTGTTGAAGAGTACGCAAAAGAAAAAAAAATAAAAAATCTATTGTATGATATTGTATTTACATTTTACACCGCCCATTATATTTTTCATAATATCTCCGCTTCTTTTTAGTATAATTTAGGCTTATTTTGTGTATATTTTTTAACAAATGTTTATTCCAATTAAATTATTCTGTAATTTTTCTTTTTTAATAGGATATTATGATCCTCAATTCAACTAATTCTATAATATAATTCTGTAAAACCCTTCAAGAATCTAATGTAGGATTCTGATTTTGACAACCTTAGATACGAAAAATCCTAAATAAAAGGGAGAATGGATTTCCACTTCATCTTAAAATACAAAGCAATTAAAGTAGTTTTATGTAATATGCTTATTAAAAGTGACTTCACAACTTTCTTGGTCAACACTTAGTACAAGAAAGTTGTAGTTAAAGCACTCAATGGTTGCAAAACTACTTGCCATAATTGATTCATGTCATGTCAGTGCTACTACTACAGTTTGGAATCAAATCATTCCTCTTATTATAGCAATTATGTCCTCGTCATCCAAGGCTCTCATAGCGGGGTGACTGAAAGAGAATGGAGTTTGGTGGGACTTGTTTTGAGACCATAGAAGTCTTTTTATTTTATTTATTTATTGTTATTATTATTATTTTTGGTATGTTTGGTGACATTAAGTGAAAAATTTGTATTCTTCATACTATCTTTATTGTGTAATAAACTGCCAGTAATACCCCTAATATCCTTATTATTAGTTTCAAATATATATACATATATCTTTGGTTCTTATTTTGGAGGGGTGACATATCTTTTGACTTTTTTCTGTACATTACAATATACATTTGTTAATTTAGAAATATATAATTACATGTATATATAAAAAGACATCAACGTCATGTTTGATACTCATTTTAAATGTTGGGCCCCACAAATATAATGTTTGGTTGTTTTAAATTAGACCAACATCAAAGGACTTCCAAACAAACCATTCACCAAACATACATATTTTTAAAAGTCCTTATGAAGTTCTCCCTGCAAAGTCCTTTTACACAAAGGACTTTCAAGTACAAGAAGCTACACCAAACAGCTACTTTATATTTTTGAGAAGGATTTTACATATGGTACTAGAAAACCTGTTTCAGTGTGAAGAATATTGTTGGATGTTGAATATTTTCCCCTTCTCGTCTTAGTTATTGTTATCGTATATTATGATTTTTTTGTGAATGGATGATTTATTCATTGAAACAAAGAAGCCTACCTTTGAAGGTGTCTTTGGAGCCTAAACCCCTATCCAATAGAAAGATGTATCTTGATGATCCATCCACCCAAAACCCATAGAAAGATTTTACTTGAACACCCCAACATGAACATCACCCATCTCAATGCACCATCCTTAACGTCCATTATGTGTTGCAATCTTATGTAACCTTTCCAAGAGACTCACAACTCACCAACCTCCAAACATGGGATCAAAAAATCTTGTAGAAGTACGCACGCTATCATTATTGTGTGAATGAGTAATGTAAGAAGAGTTAAGAGTATGCATACTGCAACAAAATCCTGTAGAGGCTCTTATGTCCTAAAGCTACTAAGTGCATGATGTAAAGTAACTTTGTTGTTCTAACTGGTTTTTCCCTTTAGAATTTCAATGGATATACTTACAAGAGCACATCTTCACCAGATTATCTCGAAATACAATATCTTCATTCTGCGTGCAAGTTCAAGGCAGTCAGCTCCTCAGTGCATCTATTTCTCATTTTATGAGTTAATCTATTTCTTTTCAATCTATAGTTTTTTCCTTTTCAGATTGACATTTCCACTCGAATGCATAACAAAATTCAAACACAATCAATTGGCCGACAATGAATTTTCAATCGCAAGGAAGTAGAATTACAGATCATATAAACTAACTGTGGGGACATATTTTTAGGTAGTCCACATGGCTGAGGTTGTTAGCCGAGGTGCCATGTGGGCGGATCATGGTGCCGAGATATGGTGCGATAATACTGGAATTCGAGATATTTGGATAGAGGACTAGAGTCCTGGATAATATCAAGCTACCTATTTGGATAGAAATGAGACTCTTGAGGGAGTTCATCTTAATCTGAATAGTGTGAGTTGTGATAAATGTTATCATTGTAAAGGATAGAGTCCCATGAAGTGAGACTTCTAGGGAAGTTGGACACTGATCATTATAAAAGTAAGGAACCCTCGTGGGTCTAAGGTATGCTTTATTTGAGATGCTTTTATGCTTTCATTGTTGAAGTTTACGTACTTGTATTGATATCTGTGAGAGATAAGATTATTGACTTGATCGTCGGAGTGCCCCCGGGTGGACGAACTACCGCGTATTCTCATATTCTTGTTGGCAGGTGTTCGAGCATAATCTATTCTGTCGGTGCTCTCCAGCTGAGTTCCCTGCTTGGTTGTGTGGTCGGAAATTAACACCCATAATTTGGCGCCGTCTGTGGGAACTTAGTTAGAATAGATGACTATCATCGTGCAAGATCAACATGTCAGCAATGACTAGTTTAGCGAAGATGGAGAATGTGTCGACATTGACGGAATGAAGACCTTTTCAGAAGGGATGCAAAGATAGGGGCATGAGAGCTCCCAAGGAGATGACTTTCAAGTATAGAAGGATCAACCTAAGTGAGCAGATCCTAGATCCCAGATCCTAGAAGACATGATCTCAGCCTAGATGAGTAGGTCCGAGAAGACAAGAGCTCAACTTAAATGAGCAGATCCCAGATTCCAGATTCCGGATCCCAGATCCCAAAAGACAAGATCTCGGCCTAGATGATTAGGTTCGAAAAGACAAGAGTTCAGCCAAAGTGAACAGATCCCGGATTCCAGATTTCAGATACTAGATCCTAGAAGACAAGATCTCGGTCTAGATGAGTAAGTTCGAGAAGACAAGAAATCAGCCTAAGTGAGCAGATCCCGGAATCCAGATCTCAGATCCCAGATTCGAGAAGACAAGATATCGGCCTAGATGAGTAGGTCCGAGAAGACAAGAGCTCAGCCTAAGTGAGCAGATCTTGGATTCCAGATCCCGGATCCTAGATCCCAGAAGATAAGATCTCGGCCTAGATGATTAGGTCCGAGAAAACAATAGCTCAGCCTAAGTGAGCAGATCCTGGATTCCGGATCCCGGATCCCAGATCCCAGATTCCAGATCCCGAATCCCAATCCCAGAGGACAAGATCTCAGCCTAGATAGTAGGTCCGAGAAGACAAGAGCTCAGCCTAAGTGAACAGATCCCGAAATCCAAATCTCGGATCCCAGATCCTAGAAGACAAGATATCGGCCTAGATGAGTAGGTCCGAGAAGACAAGAGCTCAGCCTAAGTGAGCAGATCCCGAATTCCAAATCCTGAATCCCAGATCCCAGAAGGCAAGATCTCGGCCTAGATGAGTAAGTCCAAGAAGACAATAGCTCAGCCTAAGTGAGCAAATCCCGGATTCCAGATCTCGGATCCCAGATCCTAGAAGACAAGATCTCGGCCTAGATGATTAGGTCCGAGAAGACAAGAGCTCAGCCTAAGTGAGCAAATCCCAAAATCCAGATCTCGAATCCTAGATCCTAGAAAACAAGATCTCGGCCTAGATAAGTAGGTCCAAGAAGACAAGAGCTCAGCCTAAATGAGCAGATCCAAATCCCAGAAGACAAAAAAGAAGCACACAAGATCAAACTGAAGTCGGCCAGGTTCTGCCTGTCGGCAGAAGGCCATCTATACAGAAGGACTTTTACTGGACCTCTATTGCGATGTGTACATCATTCCCAGGTTGAAGACTTTTTACACGAGATCCATGCAGGGGGCAAATCCCTTGCCCACAGAGCTATATCATAGGGATTCTGGTGACCCTATATGCAAAAGAATGCCGAAGCCTATGTAAAAAAACATAAAAATATTGTTGGAATCCATGATTGTGCGATAAAATCGAAATGTCTTATGGCGATGTTCCTATGGTGAACTTGACGAGTAACTTAGACTTATTATATGGTAGAGTTGAATTATATTTCCACATGATAGAGTTGAACTAAGTTGGTTATGTTTCTGAATGAAACATGATAGTAACTTAGACTTATTATATGACAGAGTTGAATTATACTTGCATATGATAAAGTTGAACTAAGTTGACGATGTTTCTGAATGAAACATGACGAATAACTTAAACTTATTATATGGCAGAGTTGAATTATACTTGCATATAATAGAGTTGAACTAAGTTGGCGATGTTTCTGAATGAAACATGACGAATAACTTAAACTTATTATATGGCGAGTTGAATTATACTTTCATATATATAGCGATCCGGTTTTCCCTCCATTGGTTGTTGTATTCCGGACTTAGGTTTCGTGGTGTTGGTTGTGTGTATATCTTGTTTCCGTCATTTAATTCCTTATATTCGAATTTTGAGATGTATTGGGTAGGTGTGTTTCAGGTTGGTAGTGAGTTTAAACCAATAATTGCTGTCCAGATTTTTTCTCTTTCGCTCGAGCGAGGCTTTTGTCGCTCGAGCGAGCTCTGTGTTTTGGTTCCTTCGCTCGAGCCAGGGTTTCTTTGCTCGAGCGAGAGTTGAGTTTTGTGTCTGGGGGCTCGAGTGAGAAGTCTTGCGCTCGAGCTTGCGTCTGCGTCTGGTTCTGGACCTGAAGGTTGCAATTCTTGGCTTGAGCGAGCTTTCCTTCACTCGAGCGAGCGAGGTCTATGTTTTGAGTTTCTTCGCTCGAGCGAGCTTTTCTTCGCTCGAGCGTGCTTCTGGGTTGCAGACCTGAAGTTTCGATTTGTTAGCTCGAGCGAGGTTTCTTTGTGTCTGGTCGCTCGAGCGACCACTCTTTCGCTCCAGCGACCACTCCTTCGCTCGAGCGAGCCTCGAATATATCAATTGGCAGCTACGGGTTACACTTCATTTTTTCATCATCTTCTTTCATTCAAACCCTAGGCCAGCTGCTCTTTCTCTCTCTATATACCTTCTTTCTAGGGTTTCATTTATTTCTAGAGTGTTTCTACCCTAATCTCTTTGTAAGAAAGATAGAGGGTGGCGTGGGCTTCACTTTAGTTTGAAAATTTGTGGATTTGGAGCACTTTGAGTTTTCATCATCTTCTCCATTTGGTCTCTTCATTCCGAGGTAGGGATAACCTACTCCATTCTATGAGTTTTAACATAAACTTTGGTCATTTTGATTAGATGGTGTTGTTTGGTAATTTTGAGAAAGTTAGGGTTTGATGTGTAGTTTATAAAAGAGGGGTTTTGTGTTTTAAAGCTCCATGTGCGTATAAGGCCTTGGGAATATGAGTTTGTGAGTTGAATTGGTGGAATTTGGTCTTTGGATCAATAATTGGAAAAAGGGGAAAATGCCCTAATTTAATGTGACCAATTAATTTGAATAATTAATTTGGGGAATTGTGTAATTGAGTTGAAATTCATGAAATTGGAAAGTTGTGGGAGTAAATGGTGTAGTTGAATAATTTAATCACTCACCTATAAAAATGTCGATATTTTATTTGTTGATAAATTTATTATCTATTTAGAGATAACTGTTTTGGGCTATTGGTGGAGGATAATCTTGATTGTTGTAGACATTGTATGATGATTAGGGAAAACTGAAACTAATCACATTGAATATGTCATTGAATATGACGGTTGGAATAATACAGCAAATGTGTGTATTGATGGATCATTGTCTATGATAAGTGTTTAAATACATCGTATATGTATATTGTTTGGGGGGAGATAGAGGATGTACTCCATGGTTTGAAAGGAGATAGGGGATGGACTCTCAAACCCGTTTGGGAGGAGATAGCGGATGGACTCCACTGATACAGCAAATCTGTGTATTATTTGAAATATGGAAGTGTTGAAGTATGGAAGTGTTTTAACATGAGTTATATTCTCATGTGAATTATGAAGTATAGAAGTGTTTTAATATGTGTTATAGTCTCATTAAATTGTTTGGCCAGGTTCTGAGCCATAATTATGAATTGAAACTGTATAAGCGAAGGAAACTGAAATGAAAAATGAATGTACTTGATGTTGAATAGAAAAGTGTTGTAAGTTGGTTTATAAGTGTCAACCATATATCAAATGCTACTATTTTAGTTATTTCTCATACTTGGTTTAGTATATCTCTACTGGGCATTGGCTTACCCTATATGGGACACCATTTTCAGGTTCAGGTGATATGCCACCTCCAAGGACATAGCTTGGGAGGCTTAGAGGCTTGAAGATCTTCTTGTTGTTTACCCTTTTGTGTATTACATGTAAATTCAAGCCGAGGGCTTAATGTGTATGAGCTAGTACTCTTCTTTTTGTAACCAAGTGTTGGCTTGGAAAGTTGTAAGCTCGTAGGGCATTTACTTTTGTTGTCAACATGTAATACTTTTGTGATAAATACTCTGATAAATAGATGTACACTTTATTCTCTTGAATATATCGTCACTTTCTTGTATCGTGAATGTATGAATTATAGGTTTATTTTGAGGGCGTTATACTATAATAGAGTTGAACTAAGTTGGCGATGTTTCTGAATGAAACATGACGAATAACTTTTATTATATGGTAGAGTCGAATTATACTTGCATATAATAGAGTTGAACTAAATTGGAAATGTTTCTGAATGAAACATGACGAATAACTTAGACTGATTATATGGCAGAGTTGAATTATACTTGCATAAAATGGAGTTGAACTAAGTTGAATTAACTTGGACTTGCCATATTGGTAGAGTCAAACTCAGAATGGAACTAAGTTCATTAATAGAGAAACCAAGGTTGAAACACCTCGGGAAGACTTTGTTTGAATATGACTTCGGCAAAAGACCATAGTTACATGCTTAATGTGAACTTAAGTGGAACTTAGGTTCACATTAGGGGGCAGGGAGCTGGAGTGATGAACAAAGTTAAGAGTTTGACACTTGTGGAAATTTTTAGAAATGGGCTTAACACTTGTTGAAATTTCGGAGAAATTTACAAGTTGGAGTTAGCCGATGCAATGATGAATAAAGTATTCGAGATACATGTTACCCGAGGTGACCAACCAGGTTGTCAAAACTTGGAAAGGGTGAAGTCTTAATAGAAGATAGCGTATAGAGGTAAAAAAACAATAACACTTGTAAAAATATTTTTATTTTTAAAGTGTTAGTCGAGGTATGAAAATGGTTAGCTGAGGCAAACAGTCAAGGTTTATCCGAGGTATTATATCCCGGAGTTATTATACAGTTAAGGTACACTTTGAAGAAATGCAAAAATATTCTAAGTTGGAAGCATGAAAAACATGAAAGAAAGCAGCAAACATGCATAGAAGAAAAGAAGGCATACATTCAACACTTGGAAGAAAATATAAGACTTGTATTTAGAAAAGAAACTTGTTCAGATACAAAAAGGCACTTCGGCCTGGCATAAGAGATTATTTGTTCATCTACAAAGACAAAAAGGGCACATCGGCCAAATATAAAGCTAACATTTTTCAAACAAAAGATTACAGCTGTCCAAAAGTAAGAAGGAAAAGAACAAAAAGGAGGAAAAACCAAAGTTCATGCATTTTCCACAGTCTGCCTGCCTTAGCAATTGGCGTTGTGTCAGCCTCGACAGACAGCTGGGCAGATTTTTTCGCTTGGACCTCGGCATCGATCTCACGCAGTGTGTCATCTAGGCTCTTGTTGGCAGTCTCGACCTCGGCCTCAGAAGTGGTCTTTTGAACCTCATACTTCTCATCCTGAGTCAAGTTAAGGACTTGCTCATTCAGAGTTAGGGACTTGGCCCCAGCAGCAACTTCAGATTCTTTCTCGGCAACCTTAGCCTTAGCCTTTTCCTTGTTTCCGTCCTCTTCGTCGTCTGCCTCTTCTACTTCCTTGGCCTCATCCTCAGATTGATTGGGAGAGGGAGGGAAAGGGACATTGAGCTGACCCATATCATGGAGGGGTGAGTCTTCGGGACATACATCTTTGTGAGGGCTATCATCCAGTCAAGATAGTAGCCTTTGTTGCAGGCCATATTGACTTGTTTTTTCGGCCTTAACAATGGCCTCGGCTTTGGCAGCAGTAACTTGGTTCACATGCTTCATGTGCTTCTCTTTCGAGATATTAAGTTGCTGGAGGCATAGCATGTTGGATTGACTATAAGGAGATGGAGTGGATTGCGCAGTTATGACATCAGGGATGTCAACAAGAAGGTCTTCTACGACAAGACATGTCGTCATTAGTTACGGTGATGGTTACTCACAGATAAGGCGATTGGAAAATTATCAAGGTCTAAGGCTGGGAGCTTAGGACCTCGGTGTTTTCTGTTCCTGGTTCTAGCTGCAAGATTGTCGTTATGTCGATGTTTTCACTGCCATTGAGATGGTGGGTTGATGTGTGGAGCAGCTAATGAATTGCTTGGTTGTTAGTCTGGTTCATCTGGTAGAGTTTGAACCTTGGGCACAAAGGGAGTCTTCATAATAATGAATGCTTCAAGAACAGCGATGATGGTTTGCAGAGGCCAAGAGAAAGAGAGTCTAGGGACATAGATAGAGACGAAATAGGAAGATGAAATGGTTTTGCTGGAATTAGAAAAATATGACAAAAAGTTATGATTTTGAGTCCTGACGTGCCTGTGCTGACGTCAGACGGCGGGGGGCAAAACTGATGCGACATGATGGGGATGTGATTGGTACACTCCAATCTCATGATGATCTCGGTTGAGATGGTGATCTTGGTTGACATGATGACCTCAGTTGAGATATTGATCTTAGTAGAGATGACGATCTCGGTTGAGATGGTGATCTTGGTTAACATGATGATTTTAGTTGAGATGTTGATCTTGGTGGAGATGTTGAATTTGAATGAGGGCAGAACTTGTTTATTCTTGGTTTCTGATGAGTTGATACTAGGATCTTGATGTTCTTGAACTAGCAAGTCATGCTCTCTGCTAGCAGTGCGATCTCTGTCGAGATGTTGGACCTAGATAAAATGGAACATGATGGTTCATTGTTCTTGGTTCTTGATTCTTGATGAGTGGACATTTGAGTCCTTGTTTTTTCGTGCCAACGAGTCACGATCTCGGTCGGGGAAGTACATGTATAGGTTCCATCACCTCAGTTTTCCGAGGTAATAGAACCTAAGGGCCAGTTGTGGGGACATATTTTTAGGTAGTCCACATGTTCGAGGTTGTTAGTCGAGGTGCCACGTGGGCGGACCATGGTGCCGAGATATGGTGCGATAATACCGGAATTCGAGATATTTGGATAGAGGACTAGAGTCCTAGATAATATCAAGCTACCTATTTGGATAGAGATGAGACTCTTGAGGGAGTTTATCTTAATCTGAATAGTGTGAGTTGTGATAAATGTTATCCTTATAAAGGATAGAGTCCCATGAAGTGAGACTTCTAGGGGAAATTGGACACTGATCATTATAAAAGTAAGGCACCCTTGTGGGTCTAAGGTATGTTTTATTTGAGATGCTTTTATGCTTTCATTGTTGAAGTTTACGTACTTGTATTGATATCTGTGAGAGATAAGATTACTGACTTGATCGTCGGAGTGCCCCCGGGTGGACGAACCACCGTGGTATTTTCATATTCTTGTTGGCAGATGTTCAGGCATAATCTATTCTGCCGGTGCTTTCTAGTTGAGTTCTTCGCTTGGTTGTGTGGTCGGAAATTAACACCTACACTAATAATAGAAACTTATCAAATTAAACGAACATTTGGATCCGCATTGCCTAATTATGCAAAATATGAATCCAAAAACTTGACATACCATTTTTGATTGACGAGAAAAGCTCAACTACATGGATTTTGATATTCTTTGGAGACAATAAACACTTCGATCCCAATCTTCCATTGAAAACAAGGTTGAAATTACAGAATCAGAGATTGGAGATGAAGTTGAGGAGAAGATACGTCGGAGAGTGGACGGACGATGAGATGGATGCGGAGGAGAAGGAGGATGAGGAGGAGGAGGAGCATGAGCAGAGTGTTGAAGTGGTCGTTGAATGTGGGTGCTGAGAGTTTGGTCTGTGTGTGAGAGTGTCGTTTGGTTTGTGGAGGAGGTGACATTTTTAGACAACCCTACAACTTCAGAGCCGTTGAGTACTCGCACAACTTGGACGCTTTGCCAGAGCATAGCTTCTTGTGGCGCTCTCTCTCTCTCTCTCTCTCGTAGACGATGTTGGTGGTAGTAAGGAAACATTAAACAGTGTTTGGATGAACTCTGTATCTTTAATGCGTTATTTATTTATTTATTTTTTGGTACGGACCACTATCCCGGCCCAAACCGTAATAGAAGGTCTACTTTACCTTTTGTTTTAGCCGGACCATCAACCCGGCCCAAACCCTAATGGTCTTCTTTACCTCTAATTATTTGTTTTTGTATATATTATTTTTTTAAGGGATTTTACAGGCCAGTCTTATTTTCAAGGATTATTACTCAACGGGTCCTTAATAAGGACATTTTTACCTATAAGTCCTGAACGTTTTTATTTATTCCGTTTTTGCCCTCATAATTTTATACTCAGATTCAAATCTGGAGATGGAAAAAAAAAAGAAAAGAAAAGCTCTCTTTGCACATCTCTCTCGACCACACCATGAATGGTTCGATCAAATAAGAAGATCTGCCATCGTCGCCGCCGCATTCAAGGAGAATGTTCACTACGAAGTCTAGGTCTACAACCGCCGTAGTCCACTATCGCCGAGCTACACATGAATGATTTCCGGAAACTCGCCAACAAGACCCTCAAGGTCGCCGATTGCCCTGGCAAGCGAACCATTTCCTAATTTATTTCCTTTTCCTTCATTTTCATCTCTCTCCCTCTCTCTCTAAATTGATCCATCTCTATATATTCATATATATATATATATGTGTGTGTGTTATATATCTGTGTAAAATATCCGATTTTGTGTTTTACGGTGCTGATGAATCCCTATGTTTTGGTCGTTTTGAAATTATTTCGGTCTTTGATTTGAACACTTTTAGTGAAAAGATAAATGTTTAAAGAATTGGTGATTGTGTTTTTAAACCGTTGTTTGTTTGTTGCTAATGGAGATTGTTAATTTTGATTATCAGAGTGTTTTTTAGTGATAAATCAGTGATAAATTTATTTAAATTAGTGATAAATGATAAATTTGTTTAAACTAGTGATAAATCAATGATAAATTTGTTTAAACTAGTGATAAATTAATGATAAATTTGTTTAAACCAATGATAAATTTGTTTAAACTAATGATAAATCAGTGATAAATTTGTTTAAACTAGTGATAAATTTGTTTGAATCAGTGATAAAATTTGCAGTGTTGAGTTTAGAGGTAAAAATGAAAAACACTATTTGATTTTTTTAGATAGGACCTACTGAGTAATAAGACCGGTCCATAGGACGGCCCATAACTTTCCCTTTTTTTAATGCATTATTTATATTCCTCTGTTTTTTTAAAAAATAAAATTTGGATTTATTTGAAGTCTTTGAGAACTATATTTTTTTTTCAAATAATTGGTTGTGTTGTAGAATAAGAAAACATGTTTTTTTAACCTTTGGAAACGATTGCTTCAAGCTATTTTATTTAGGTCCTCAAACAATAAACATTTTATCAATAATTTTTTTCTATTAGCATTTATTGTTAGGATATTAATTAAATGAAAGTGGTTAAAATTCCAAGAATATTTTTTTCCAATTTTATGATTGAAAAAAGTTCTTTTTTAATTATATTATTTGTTTAATTATATTTTTTTATTTCATTTTTATTTTTAAGGATTTTAAATTAAAAGTCTCCACAAATTTTTTTATTAAAATAAATTATGAAACAGCATATTAAAAGTTAGCCTATATGCCAAATTATGAAACATCTCCCATCTATATGTCAAATCCTACGTGGCACACCTACAATCAAATTTCACCTCAAATTTTTGTTCCACCCCTTTTGTATTTGGCAAAGGTTCAGAGCATACCAAATTTGACATCATGTCAAATATTTAATTATAGTACTTTTTTAGAAATAAAATAATAATATTTAAATTCATCTTTTAATAATAAAATTAAAAAAAAAAATTTGGCATATACCTTGGAGAGGTTCAAGACATATCAAATTGACATATGTCAATTTGTCATCTAAATCTTTAATTTTATTTGACATATCAAAATTTGGCATATAAATTGGAGATGCTTTTTTGAAGTTTAACAAGAATTTTATCATTTTGAAATTCTTTCCTTGCCTTTTCAAGTCATAACTAATTAAAGAGTTATTTAAATGAGGAAGGTTATTTATAATTTTAAATCTATAAATTTATCCACAATTATGTGATTTAAAATTTATCTCAAATATTTTCCCCTATAAAATCCTGTATACTCTTTTTGGAAGTCAAGGGATCAAATATTGCCAAAAGAAAGATTAGTTAATTATTGGGTTTGGTGTTTTTCATGTTAGCATCTCAATATAAAAGTATTTGAAGATCTGTTGAGCTCACCATAGGTTCTATTTCAATAATTTGAACCGTTCAATTTTTAAGATTCGTTAAATAGAATATTTATGCAAAAAATTAAGATGATCAAATATCAGTAACTATATGTTTGGATCAAATTTATATTACAAAAAAAATAGATGGTTATTTTAGAAATTATATTTGTCGACTATTTTTTAAAACAAATATAATTCAAATATATAGCTACCGATATTCAATTATCTTATTTTTTACATAAATATTATACTCAATGAGTCTTAAAAAGTGAACGATTCAAATTATCGGGATCGATTCCAAAATGGGCCTACTAAGCCCAAACGTTCTCTTAAATTGAGATGACAATTTGAAAGAAGTCAAATCGTTAATTATTTAGGATAAACTATCAATAGGTGCTAATAGTTAGACTTAATTCTCATCAAATCCTATTGAAAATAAGTCTTAGTACAATCGTCATTAAAAATTATTTTTTGTTACAATTTTTTACATATATTGCTAAAACTTACAATTAGTGACTTTTTTATGACGAATTTTTTAAATTGTCGCTAAAAGTTGAAAACTGGCAACACTTTTTTGTGATATTTTTTTAAACTGTCGCTAAAACTTATAATTAGTAGCATTTTTTATGACAAAACTTTTAAACTGTTGCTGAAAATTAATAATTAGTAACATTCTTTAATAGTGTATGATAAAAAATATCCTTAATTATCATATGACGTATTGAATAATAAATCAACTTAATAGAACTTACATGAAAGTGCTCCAATTATTAACCCCCGCATTATGGAAAGTTTGTTGGGTTAAGCTTGTTTTCTTTTATTAAGTATTTTATTTATTTATTTATTTTTATGTTGGTAACAATGTTTTAAAAATTGGACTAGTGAGCAAACTGAAAAAGGGACGGGATGGACGGGTCACCGGTTCAACTGTCGAGTCAAAACAGTCGAACTGTGACGTCATAATTAATATTATATAATTAAAATATATAATTATAAATAAATAAAAATATATATAAATACTCAAATAAAAATAAAAATTGTTGCATAGTATTTATTAATAATATTTAATAAAGTCATAATTGATAAGAAAATGTCGTTTATTTTAAAGAAATTAATTTTTTTTAACATTCCTTTCAAACAAATTGATTGAATGTTAGATTTAATTTTGGAGGAAAATGAAATTTTCAACTCTCCTTCCAATCAATATGATTCAAATAATTTGATTGAATCTTATATAGAATTTTGTAGGTTCTCTTTCAAAAATCTTTTTCTATAAATAGTATTCCATCCGTCCCAAAATATTAGTCTTTTATTCCATTTTTTATTGTCTCAAAATATTAGTCCATTTTCAAAAATCAAGTGCAAAAATAATATAAATTTTCCATTTTGCCCTTCTTTTAAATTTATTAACAACATAAAAAGTACAATTATGATATTGATATTCTCCAAAAAATGTACTATCAAAGGGTAATATTGGAAAATCAATTTTTTAAAGTGTAATAATTGTACTGCTAAAATAAGTTGGATTCCCCAAAAGAGACCATTATTTTGGAACAGAGGGAGTAATAGACTTTCATAATCTTCTCAAGCTTTTAATGAGACTCCTCATGAGAAGAGACAATTGAAGTAAGTTTTTAGTCAAAATTTTGAAATATATATATGTTTATATATAAGAAACAAAGAAAAGAAAAGAAGAAAAATAAAAAAAAACTTAAAGATTTTCTAACCCGTGGGTCAATTCAAAATCAGGTCACCACTTTTCTCGGTTGAACCAGCGGTTCTTTCGATTTTTGTAATTTAAGCCAATTTTTAGCCTAATCCGAGTTTTGGGGTTCTTCCACACTAGAACTAGGTCCGATCCGAGTTTTAAAACATTGGTTGGTAGTAAATTCGTAGCTAAAAGTTGTTTTTGTTCTCTTCTTTAAAGTTTTATTTGGATAAATTTTTTTTTTTTTTTGAAAAGAACTTGTAAAAACATGAGATAGATATCAAATATGATATAAAAAGATAATAAATATATCATTATTGAATTGAAATTATACATTAGTGGCTATTAGGCGGTTCGCAGTTCGGTTGCCACCGGAAAATCTCTAATCCGCCATCCGTCCGTTGGATTGGCGGATTGGAAAAGATCAATCCACATTCATCCGCTAGATTGACGGATGTGGATTGGCGGATGGATGCGAATCAGTTTGGCGATTTAAACTTTTATAAATTTTGAACATAATACAACAACTTGTCAATATTTTTATTTATTTATTTATAACAATTCAACTCAACATAACCAAAAGATTATTAAGTAATTTGTCAAATACCAATAATAAATACGTATAAAAAAACCATGCATTATCAAAACTATTTCATTATCTTTTTTTTAATTTAAAATCTGTTTAATTTGATTTTTTTTAAAAATGACAAAATTAAACTTTATATTTTCTACACAAAAATACCAAATATCAACACTTGCCATTCGATAAAAAGATTTTCAAATTGAAAACACAACAGAATATCTAAACTATTTTTCAAGTGAAAATACAAACAGAATATTTAAACAAATTGAAAACAAAAAGTTTTATAAATTACTAGGGATGCTTGCGGTTTGATGGTTTAGTTGCGGCTAAAGAAACCTCAAATCCGCCATCCGTAAAAAACTAGGCGGATTGGAAAAAATCAATCCACAACCGTCCGCTCGTCATCACGCATCCATTAAAAATACGGCAGATCGGTTCGGTTCGGCTAGGTTCGGTCAATTTGGATGGATCAGAATATCCGCTGCTCACTCCTAATGGCTATAACGATGATTGATTAACAAAAATTACATACAACAAATAAAAAATGCTTAAGATTTTAAAACATCATCCTTAAATCTAAATGATGTGAATTATTACATGTTAGTTATTAATTTATTTATGAATCAACCAATTAAAATTATTCATCCACACAATTTTTCTTCCAAAACTCTCCAAATAACATGACAAGTAAAATTTAGAAAGTTGACTTACATTCAAATATTATTGGAACAATCTTCTGTGTAAGATAAATCAACTGAAACAAAATCAAATAAATAAAAAATAAATTACTTACAGAATTTATTTACCGAAACAACTTAACAATAAAAACGAGCAAGTCGAGTGTAAGACACTTTGTCCTTAAGACAGATTCGTCTTGCTTCGGTACTTACGGATAAATGGTATCTATCTCCCAGGATACAATGATCTTACACAGATTGTAGTAGCACTCTAAACAATCTGTACGGCGAACTAGAACCTGTGTTCTATACTCTCAGAATTTTTCCTAAAAATAATATGAAGAATACATCTATGCAAAAGAACACAAAGTAGAGAAGAAGAGAATTTTCGAAATGTGCAAATGCTGAAAAACTTCTAGTATTTATAGGCATAGAAAGGACTGTCCGAACAGGTATAATTTGAATTGAACATATACAATTTCGAATTAAATAGGTCCAATTTCAAATTTGAACAGATCTGCTGGAAAACCAGTTTGAATCTGTCCATAACTGCTGGGCAGTTTCAAATCTATTCAGAGCAGTTTTAATTTGTTGGAAATTGGACCGAATGAGGCTTGATTGGACAAAAATTTAAATTCAAATTTGGCGAAAATTTTGAATTAATTTTGTTCAGAAAAAATAATTTTCCTACAAGAATTTTTGGAAAAAATTCAAATAAATTTTGCCCAAAAAATTAATGTTAGAATCGACCTGACCCACACTCGTGCCCAGCAAGGCTCGGCTCGGCCGGCAACGCGCGCGTGGGTGGTTTGAGCTAAGGCTCACTTTGTCCATAACTCCTCCATTCAAACTTGGGGTGCCCTTTAGGGCCCAACCCAAGTATTCCCACCTAAAGCTTATAAACACATACAAGCTCTCTTCAAGTTTCAATGTGGGACAATCCATTTCAAGGAAACCCACATTTTACTTATTTAATTGTCCATTCCACGAACCCGAAAACGACGTCAACTTCCCATTCACTCATAAATGGTTTTGATGAACCGTTTTCACCGTGTGACTTGCCATACGGCAAAGAACACGTCACCTCTTTGGACCCACCCCCAAAAGATGTTTGGAACCCATTCAAATTTGGGCTTAAATTCGCCCAAAAGAAGCCTATAAAAATCATATTTTTCCAACAATCCCCCACATGAATGGAATTTGACAGAAAGAAAATGTAACAACATGATCTAATTACAGAGAGTACAGAAATTAAAAATATTTTGCAAAGGATAGGTAGATTTTGGCTTTGAACTTTCCCTTGTAAGACACTATCGGATTTACTAGCTAATCAGTGAACATGATGTCTTGAACTATTCAACCATTTGTGTAAACCAAGACAATAAAACTTACACAGCATATTACCAGATATAGTTTAGTTCTCACTATTGTGTTCATTTTGGCCCTGAATAACCTAGTCTTTCATGAGTGCTCTAGAGAATTATAGCCCTTCACAAATCTCATAGAACCAGCCCAGTTCACACTCATATAGGTTATCCTTATTTTGAGTCTCTTAGATATCCTCTTGAAAGATACCCATGTAGGTTTTTCAAGATATAAATAATCATTAAAAGCATAAATTATCCTAAGTCCCCTACATATAACACATGTTGTAGATATCACTCTCATCATAGGAATAGATAGGAGATAAACTCCCTTAGTGATTTTTGGCGAGTCATCTATAATTTGGTTGTCCCTTTGAATCTATATCTTGGGATCTCCAGTGAACCTATATCTTGGGATCTCTAGTCAACTAGGTTGGGTTGCCATTATGGCGACTCGAAATTAATAGGCTTTATTCACATTCCCCTCGATGAACTTTCCTTTATTTGCTCTTTGGTCAAACCTTTTATTTAGCGGCCGCTATTTTTTGTTTGAACTTCTCAGTTATATATCATTGAGTAGTTAATGGATCCATTATATTGTCTTTAGACAATATTTACAACTGAGAGCAAATATCCTACGGTATTAAGTCTTTGATTATATCAAGACTTACCGTTACTCTATGTTATTCCCATACTTAACATAATAGACATAGAGATGTTCCTAGGATTTAACAAAGTCATTTTTATTTCTCCTCCAGCTTTATCTTAGACAAAGAATTGAGATCCTTTATGGACCTACCATCGGAACTGTTACTTTAGTAAAATCCTTCAAGCACCCCCACATTTCGAGTACTCTAAGAAAAATTAATTTTTTTGTTAGGATATTACCATATGAAAATATCAATACACCCCCACAATTCTGATATAAACCAGAATATAACATTCATCACTTATTGACTATGGTGTGCTTGAATAACAAAATTCTAAATCAAATTCATGAAATAGAAAATCCAAAATAATTATGATTACACAAATGATATCCTCATAAAAGATTTTGCCCCAAAACCAAACAATTCAAAATCTCATTCGATTGTATAAATTCTTACAATGCAATCAAGAAAAGATATTTGTATCTCAAAATTAAGATTCAAACTCTTAATTTTGAGTACTTCTTGTTCGAGTTTCTGTGGGTAACTTGTCATGAATCATGATTAGCAGACAACTTTTCTTCACTTCCCCACATTCGTGGTAATATATAAATTAACTCAAAACATGACTCATTATTAGACAAGTGTCACTGTCACAACTAATACCGTATGTTTGATAGAACCATATTTTATTTATTCAAAATGAATATTTGTGACAAAAGATAATTAAATTATCTAACCAAGAGTGCAACTCCCACATGAGTGACTATTTACTATTTCTTTTATGGATAATGCTTAATGCAACAAACATCTATGTAATCCTGACATAATTGAATACTTACTAAAACATATAAACCAACTTCACTTCACAAGTGTCAATTGAATTAATGACAATTTAACTCACAATACTCAAAGTTACTTTAAAAATAACTTTCACCTTGATTATTAACAAAATAATAATCGATACAAAAGATTCTTCAATTTTCTTTCAATTAAATGACATGACTATTTAAACCATCATGATTAACCTTCTCTGGTATTAACGGCTGTTAATACTACTATCACAATCCAAAATAAAAAATCAAATGTTTTTGGCTAAAAAAGAATTAGTATTGGGCCGAGCCCAACCTATCCTCACACTACGCACCCACGCCCAAGCCCAGCTTGCCTGACCGATCGGACGGACGGACAGACGGGGCGTGTGTGTTTGTTTTTGGTCCAATGGGTCTAGTCCAATGGGTCTAGCATGGAGGGGGAGTTCCTGGGCTATAAAAGTAAAAATCTAGACCCTTATATAGTATCGAGACCTTTTATTGAGTGGTGAGGTCCTTAGCAGAACTACCCAGTTAAGTGTGCTTAAGCTGGAGTAGTTCTAAGATGGGTGACCCACTGAGAAGAACAAATCCGTGCTAGCGTGGCCCAAAATGGACAATATCGATGACGTGTGAAAGGTTGGGGCGTTACAAATGGTATTAGAGTCAACTCTCCGGAGTACTGAATTTGGGCCCCTAGTGTATCTCGGTGCATGTAGACGGGCTTGTAAGCTGGCAAGCTATTGAACGAGGACGTGCAGCCTTAAGGGAGATGGATTGTAAGGTCCCGGTGACTCACATCGGGAATAAATGGGGAGTTCCTGAGCTATAAAAGTAAAAATCTAAACCTTTATCTAGCATCGAGGCCTTTTCTTGAGTGATGAGATCCCTAGTAGAACTATCCAGTTAAGCGTGCTTAAGCTAAAGTAATTCTGGGATGGGTGACCCACTGGAAAGAACAAATCCGTACGGACGTGGCCTAAAGCGGACAATATCGATGACGTGTGAAGGATTGGGACGTTACAGCCCATAACCTCCCCCTCTACAAAACTTGAGTGCCCCTTGGGGCTTACCCCAAGTTCCAAATCCAAACCTCATAAACCCACACAAAGTTTGCTTACTAAATCAATGTGGGACAATAACAACATGAATGTCATAATCACTATCACAAATTAATTATAAATTTCTCAAACTTTTAAATAAAATTCTATTTAAATCCCATGACACTAAAATTAAATCAATCAAAAAATAACACATATCACACAATATGCCGTAAGAATTTCATGGCAAAAAACTCATTTCAAATTAATTAGAAATGTTAAAAATTAATATGCCCATGAATGAATAGTAATTACTACGCGAGGCATGACAAAAACTAGACATAATAATTATCATGTCTATAAAATAATTTGTCTAATAACAATTAAAAACCTATCTCATTCAGAATACCCACTTCACCATTAAACATGTATTGTAGCACACCAATTAGCATAACACAAAAACCAATTCTGTTGGTAAGACACTTGACTTACAAATCTCTTGCAAAATATTAAAAATTATGTATTTCATATAAAGCATGGAAATTTATGTTTTACAAACCCAAGAAATGTTTTTATTTTTATTTTATTTTGTTTTTTACAAAACTGTTTAACCAAAATAGAAAAACTGTATAAACATCCGAAACATATGATAACCATACATGAAGGAGCATAAATAAAGCCGATGAAAAACAGTTTCTTTTTCTTTTTTTTTCTTTTTTTTTTTCCTTATTAGAAAACTCAAAAACTGTAAAACCAGATTCTAAAATTTATATATAAAACTCAGAAACCAGAAACGTTTTACGTTTCTAAAAAGACTGAATAATGTATACAACGGATTACCCACAAAATAGAATAAAAAATTCTAATTACACAAATCAGAAAATACAGAATAAAAATTTATATTGAAAATTATCCGATCATGTATTCAAACCAGAATAAACAACTGAAACTAAACACAATATTGCAATAACAATATAACAATATTGAAAAGTCACACCGATTCAACAGATTCAAAAATTTATGTTAAACATGAAATTTCTATTCTTGAAAAATCAACCAGAATGATTAATCAAAAAATTAAAATTAAGATTAACCCAGAAACTCTTATTTAATCATAAATCAGAAAGTAATACGTTGGAAATAAATCTAGAAAAATTTACCCATAAGTCCTAGTTTTGAAAACGTTGAACCATTTAGTCCTGGAAATTTTTTATGCTCCATTTAGTCCCATTTTTACATCAGCATGATGTAAATGATGTAAATGATCTGATGTTCATTCTATAATTTCAAAATTTATTGAAATCTGATGAACATTAGATGTTTTTCATCCTAAATTTCAAACATTATTGAAATTTGATGAACATTAGATGTTTGAAATCTAATGTTTGTAACATGACTCTGATGTTTTAACATTGTATCTGATGTTATTAACATTGTATGGGACCTTTCAGTCTATAAGAAAATTTGTAGGACTAAATAGTGCATAAGTTATTAATTTGGGATTTATTGGTGCATCCCCCTAAATCTTATGTGTGCAGTTGTAACATGCAATAATTGCACCAAATATATTACTAAATTATATAAAAAAAATATAAGTTAAATATAACGTAAATTGTTTGGGTTACACCAAACCAAACCATATATCGAGAACCAAAAATACTTATAGAGAAATAGAAAACTTACAAACAAATTGTGAAAATTGGAAACAAAAAATAATTTGATCGTGACTTGTGTTGGACACAATTTTCTTAAGACAAATTTGTCCCTCGCTATGGTGTTCACAAGTTTTTATTGGACGTTTGTCTTGTAGGGTACAACGATTGAACCTTGCAGAAGCAGCACTACCACGGCAAGTTTGGCGAATCTTATTGTGCAGAATTTTCTTACAGAAAAGATAGAGTGCAGAAGAAAAGAAATACAAGATGAATTTTATCAAAATGAATACAGTGGGGGCTTATTTATATAGATGAATTGGTAGCTCTTCGAATGATTATAGTGACTTTTCCAAAAAGTCACAATTTTTCCATGACAAAGTGTAACCAGAAAAGACATGATTATTCTTTTAAAAGAATTTGAATTCTGAATCAAATCATGTTCAATTTTGACCCAAAAAATTAACGAATTTATTTAAATAAAATCAAATTTTACATTAAATAACTATTGTCTTTAAAACCATTCTCAAATGGTGCATTTTTAGTCAATTTCTCATTCAACTATTAATGGTTTTTAAACTATTTTTCTAACAAATATGTCCTCAATTTTTTTTTATATACACTATGTCTTGCCACCTCATCATATATATATATATTATATTAAAAATAATATTTTTTTTCATATTTAGTGTGCATTATAAGAGAGATTGCGGACAAAAAAAAAATTATGGGAATATAACACTGTTGCTTGTGTGGTGTGCACGCTACCCATTTAAATTCGGGCATATAAGACCGGGTCGGGGTTGCATGGCAACGGGGATCTGACCATGAGACTTGAGAAGTTGAGAATCGTTCCTGCCCGCGGAGTTGAATTCCTTTCTGTCGCGTAAACCACGGCATTCATAACCTGCGACCAAAACTTCAAACATTCGAAAGGCCCAAAACACGTTCAAACAAAATATTAAAATACCATATTGCTACAATTTAATCATATTTTCTTAACGTGGAACTTATATATATATATGTATTATTAAAATAATATTTTTTTTAATATTTAGGTGACACATTATAAAAATTTATTTATTTTTTTTCTAAGAGAATCACGTCAGTATGTATTTTTTTAATTACATACAGTTCTACACAAATTCAAATATAATTTAAATTATATTAACTTTACCTATTTTTTATAGATTCTATTTGACCAATATTTCTTTTCCATATATTTTTCATGATAAATTGAGATTATCTACAAACTCAATACCAATTATGCGTTTCACTTTTTTTTTTTCCCCCCTTAATTCTTTCAAAGGTAGGATTTTTTTTAATTACTTCTTTTTTTTTTTATTTTTCTTACCTTTCCATGTATTATTCTATACTCAATATTAATTCTATATTATCTATCTATATATTATATAAGAAAATTGGTGTTTTTAGTGAGGAGCTTTGTGAGAGTTTCAATATCTCATACTAATTTTCTTGATTTTCTTAATTTTAAATAATTAAGAAAATCTCCATTGGTTAACTTTTATTTGATAATCCCACATTGGGAAAAGAATAAAAAAAAGAGAGTTGTTTTACTCATATAAAGAGAATCTTATACTCTCATCCCATGTAGTGAAGAGCCTTGTGAGAGTTTCAATATTTCATATTAATTTTTTTGATTTTCTTAATTTTAAACAATTAAGAAAATCTCGATTGGCTAACTTTTATTTGAAAATCCCATATCAGGAAAAGAAAAAAAAAAGAAGAGTTGTTTTACTCATATAAAGAGAATCTTATACTCCCATCCCATTTAGTGAAGAGCCTTGTGAGAGTTTCAATATCTCATATTAATTTTTTTGATTTTTTTAATTTTAAACAATTAAGAAAATCTCTATTGGCTAACTTTTATTTGATAATCCCACATCGGGAAAAGAAGAAAAAAAAAAAGTTATTTTACTCATATAAAGTGAATCTTATACTCTCATCCCATTTAATATTATAGTGTTGTGCATGTTTCAATTCAATATATTTTAAAAGTTTTAATTAATTAATATGACCTACCTGATTAGGCTAAATTATTTTTGATTTTTTACCACGATTTTATCAAAATATATTAATTAGATTTGTTTGATTCGAAATAAATTAAAAACAGATTTGATTAAATATTGAAAGACTGAGATTGTTTGATTAGAAATAAGCTTTTTGTCTAAATAATTGTTAACTTTTATTTTATAATCCCACATCGGAAAAATAAAAAAAAATGAGTTGTTTCACTTATATAAAGTGAATCTTAATAGTGTAGTATTGTGTATATTTCAATTCAAGAGGGTTTAAATTTTAAAATTAAAATAACATTTAAAAGTTTTAATTAATTAATTTTGTATAAGTTGGTTGGTCATTTGACCCAACCGATTAGGCTGAACCATTTTGAGTTTGACCGATTTGCCAGTTTAATCGCTATTTTTCATATTGATTTTATTAATTTTAAATAATTAAAAAAAATTTATTGGTTAATTTCCATTTAACCATATAAAAATAAAATTCTAATTAGTTTATGATTTATTTTATAATTCCACATCAGGAGAAGAAGAAAAAGCAAAGTTTATTTCACTATCTATCTATATATTATATAAGGAAAATAAAGTTTTTAGGGAAAAGCTTTCTAGGAGCTCCAAAATCTTATTCTAAAATGATTAAGAAAATTCTCATTGGCTAGCTTCTATTTACTTTTTATTTTACAATCTCACATTGGGAAAAAAAGAAAAGAAAAAGTGAATTATTTCATTTATATAAAAGTGAATCTTATGATCCAATTTATATAAATTATTGAAATTTCTTAATTTTAAACAATTAAGAAAATCTCCATTGGTTAGCTTCCATTTAACTTTTATTTTACAATCTCATTTAACTCGGATTGCTACAATTGCCCATTTATATAAGCAAAACGAGATTTTTAGTGAGAAGCTTTATGATCAACATTTCATACTAATTTTTCTGATTTTCTTATTTTAAATAATTAAGAAAATCCCGATTGACTAGTTTTCATTTAACTTTTATTTTACATAATATAAAAAAATTACTTATAATTATCATACTTTTATTAAATAATATATTATTTTATTCCGTGCATAGCACGGGTGATATGCTAGTTTTATATTATAGATTTGTCGTTTAAATTTTATATTAATTCTATATATGAAATTATATTTTATTTCTTACATTATTTTATATAATCACAATTCACAAGAGGAAAAACCTGTAGAACAATGATACTCTTGAGGAAATTCTAAAGTTTGGATTTACTATTTGAGTTATTTTTTTAATTATTGACCAGTAAATTCTTTTATGTTTTGACATCCTATTACAAATGATTAATTACTTCACACACTGAGATGTATCTATCGTTTGAATGTTTTTATTATTTTTTCATTTTGGATTTAAATGTTGTTATGTGATTCTTTCTTAGTTAGTCATTATTGAATTTCTTTTATATAGTTGATATTTTAATTTGATTAAGAGTGTTTATTTTATAATCTTATAATTATTTATATATATATCACTTAAAATCATTATATGATAATCCAATTACAACATATTTATATTTAATTTTTTAATAAATTTTACATAATTTCTATTTCTACATATTTTCATTTTCCAAATGAATATAAAAGAAAATTAAATGGTTAGAATTACTTTTAATTTTATGTTACTAATTCTTATTCTAATTTAACTATTATTTTTAATATTAAAATGAGTATTTATTTTACTATTTTATAATTTAATATATATCATATAAAATTATTATATGATATTTACACTCTTATATAATATTATATATATGATAGAACTAAAATTATCAAAGTACACAAATAATTTAACAAAAATTAATATATATAAGTATTCAAGTAATAATTTTATAGAATGATATCGCCAATATTATCAAAATAAATAATTAAAATCATACTTTAATTTTAATTTTCAAATTAAAATTATGATTAAAAAAAATATAATCATTCTAACTTTGTAATGAAAAAAAAAAACAACAACGAATTGGAGAGTTGAACCAGCCGTAGCTTTGTAATACAATAGGGTACATTCAAAGCATAATTTTTGTTCGTCCAAATCTTACTTGTGAATTAAAAAAAAGAAAAGAAAAGAAGATAAGTTGATACTTAGAGGGTGTTTGGGAAGTAACTTTTTTGGCTAAAATAACACTAAAAGATAAAATAGGCTAAAATAGTCAATAAGACAAAATATCACATCAAACCCATAATCATTTCATTTTTTATCTCACAAATATCACATCCAACTATCTTGCTAAATACAAAAATTTTAGCCTCTGAAAATAGCTAAAAATTAAAATAATCTCCTAAAATAGCAACTTCCCAAACACCCACTTAATCTATCTCCAATGAGGAATTAATTAAGCATACTGACAATAATGTTTTTAAAATTATTAGTCACAATAGTAGACATTTTAAATTATAACAAAAAAAAAGATAAAAAATCACATTAATTTATTTTTATATATATCATTACTCTTTTCTTTTTCTTTTTTTAATGTCAACAAAATTGCTTTTCATTTCTTTTTTTTTTTTTTGATCGGCAAAGAAAAACTTTATTGATGAAAGTATGCAAAAAAGATACAGAACATCAATAAAGTGAAACTTGGAGCTAATTGAAGTTCCAAGCGCCAGTTGATGAGAAATCAACAGTAACACAAAAAGAAACAAAATAGCACCAATGAACAACTGGAGGCAGATAAGAAACAGTTGGCAGATAGTGGCAACTTTGGATACACAACTTTTTTCACATGCCCATTTTGCATGCTTCCATCGTGTTCGCTGAATTACCAGTCCATGTAGGCTGAAGAAGGAAAATAGTAAATTCATATGCAAATTAAGTCCTATTTTCTTCACTTGCGACCCATTCAATTCCAACCCCCTGTCAAGTACTCCAACTAGTCAATAATCAACATTCAAAACCCTTACATCAAATGGTGAACACAAAAAATTCAAATCATACCATTTGATGGGTTGCATATATAAATAACCCAAGCCCTTGCACTTATTCTTCATATACATTGCTCTATCAACTCTTTTCTTGCCTAACAATATGAGACCTCAAAATATTGTCTTAGCCATTCTAGCACTAGTTTTTCTTCTAAGCATCAAACCCCTGGAAGCTAGTAGAGTCTTATACGAAGAGCGGATAAAAACAGAAAATCTTCTTTTACAGTCTCTGGATCATTCTCCGACCCCCCCTTCGGCACCGGGTGGTGGTTCTCACATCCCTGCAAGCAGTACTACATTCAACACGATCAGTGAGAAAGGTTTTGCCGGTCATACTATGTCTCATTCTCATGTGGATCCACAACTTGCCGCTCCATTTGGTGTGGCCAACAATTAATCATTAGCACAACCCGCGAGCATCCATTAACAATACCACAATGACTTCACATTAGAAGCCAGAAAACCCAATTGTAACTTGTGAATGAATTAAGTCAGACACAGAAAATAAAGAAGAAGAAGAAGATTCAATTTGTATTATTTATTTATTTTTATGTTCTTTACGGGTTGTTGGGTGCGGTATATTGACTAGTTCTATACAATACTGTATTTTGATATTGATCCTGCAATGGAAGAATAAAAAGAGAAAGTGATTTACAAGTCTTATGTTTTTTAATTTGCTATTTTTTTTTGGGTCTGCAAGAGCAAACTCCATTGTGTTCTTTAACATATAGTTTATAATTCTTTCCTTGCCTTTGAAGTCTAAACTAATGAACGGACATCGGCTTTAGAGTTATTTAAAATACAGTTTACGATCTCTCTGAAGCTGATTGACTTTTTACAATACTTTGATTTTGATTCTTAGTACTAAATGCATGGCTAAAAGCTATAGTTGTTTACAGGGGATTGATTTTCTCACCCTTGTAATTATCCTAATTAATCAAGGCATTTTCCCTACTCATTGTTTAACACCATTTGTGATGTTAATGTATATCTATATAGATAGATATGTATGTTTAGATAGCTATGTGTAGCTGTGAATGTATATCTATATAGATAGATATGTATGTTTAGATAGCTATGTTTTCTCCTATATAAAGGAGATCATGTACATTAATTTGATATAATATAATTTGATCGGCCTTGGGTGTGTTCGGATGCATTGAGTGCTCGGCTGTGTTCAGATGGGTGGCTATGGAGTTTTCTCGGTCGGTTTTCAGCAGCATAGGTGAGGTGTGGCCTTGGGTGTTGTCAGTGGGTGTAGCAGGTTTGCTCTTGATGCTATGGCAGAGTGTTGTCCGGCGTGGGTCTTGGCTGGGCATAGGGAGTGTAGCAGCATCTGGGTCTTGGCTGGGCATTGGAAGTATAGCAGCTTGGAGATGTTAGGCAAGGGAGTTTTTCCAGGCATGGAGATGTTGGCTATGGAGTTTTCCGGCCAGGGAACATCTTCGGTAGGTGTAGAGGAGCGTGCAGCAGGTAGGTGAATAGATTTAGTAGTAGTAGCTGGTGGGCGTTGGGAGTTGTCAAGCGTGGAGTGTAGCAGGTGGGCGTTGGGAGTTGAAGCAACATAGGTGAAAAGATTTAATTTTAAAAAATAGCAGGTGGGCGGTAAAGATTTAGTTTTAAAAATAGCAGGTGGGCATTTGTGGGCTGATTTTGTGGGGATTCATGTATTCTATTTTCTAGTTAAGTCTTTCTTAAATTTTTTTGTTTAAAAAAAAAAAATCATGAGGCCAAGGGGTTGGTTGTATGGATGCGAGTAGCAGTAGTAGTAGGGGTAATTTGTACTTTCCGAATCTTTCTTGATCCATGTCATCTTCCTATACCTTTAATTTCATGCTGTTAATGAAATTTTTCTTTGCTGATAAAAAAAAAAAAAAAAAAAAGCGTAAGGTTATGGCTCATTAACCAGAAAGCTTCAAATTTTTTGATATTTATCTTTGTTCCGTCACTGTTCAGATCCTTTTTGTTCTCCAAAATTTTCACACAGTCTACCAGAGTGCTCGGAATCTTCTCACGATTCCAACGCCACCAACGGCGTCCTCAGATTAGACCTAACAAGCCCTCACGGGCCACTTTTGTCACCAACGCGTCACTTGCTTCTACTTCCGCTATCTCACGCGCATTACGTTGCTTACGTCAGCTTCAATCGCTTGCGCCCTAGCCGCCACAGACTCACGCCGCCTTAGCCGCTCTCGCCTGACTAACCCACGTTGTTGACTGACCTATGCTGTTGACGTCAGCCCTAGTCCGGTTCAGCGTCAAACTGGTTCAGCTTCTTCAACAAGCCGGTTCAGTCCAGTTTCTAGCCTTTTTGGGCTGGTTCAGACTGGTTCCCCATTGATTTCAGCCTCTTTAACAAGCCAGTTCAGTCCAGTTTCTAGCCCTTTTGGGCTGGTTCAGACCGATTCCCCACTGATTTCGACCCTCTGTATTCACTGGTACCCTCAGTTTTTTTAGATTCTGCATTTATAGTGTTGTTTTTACTTCATGGATCACTTGGACTCTTCTCACCACCCTATTTCAGTTGTTCTTGACGGGTCCAATTATGTCTTATGGGCACAAGCCATGTCTGGCTTCCTCAAAGGCAAGAAACTTTGGCGTATTATCACTAGGGATGTGCGCAAACCCACCCAAGAGACAGCTGAATCCGCTGACAAATATGCAGACTGCTTGGAGGATTGGGATAATAAGAACTATCAGATCATCACTTGGCTTCAAAATACATCTGCTACATCTATCAGCCTTCAGTTTGGTCGGTTCTAACTTGACTCTGTTTCCACTCTAGCAAAAGACATCTGGGATTTTATGAAAGACTAATATCAGACTACTGGTCTTGCTCACCAATATTAGCTTCAGAGTCATCTTCACCGTATGCGCCAAGAGCGAACTTAGACTATTAATGATTTCCTCTCCCAAATTTGTTCTGTTTGAGATTAGCTCGCTCTCTCTGAACCTCCATGGCCCCATACTGAGGATGCTGCCCTGTTTACTACTTATCGCGACCAGCAGCAATTGTTTCAATTTCTTATGGCTCCAACTTCCCATTTTGAGCTGGTGCGCGCATCTCTCTTTCATCGCACTCCTTTACCCATTCTTGAGCAGGCTATTTCCGAACTACTATCAGAGGAAACTAGGCTTGGTACTCTCCATCCATACCCTGTGGACTCTGTTCTTGCTACTCCCCAGACTCGGAGTTCTTTTTCACAACAACGGTCCACTGCTTGTAATTACTATCAAAACCGAGGTTTTCCATCTACTCATCTTTTGGTTCATTGTCTAGTTCGACTTTGCCGGTTTTACAACAAGACTGGTCCTGGTCATCTACAGCAAGATTACTTCCGCAATCCATGATTCATTTTCTCGCCATGGTCCTTCCATTGGGAGTTTTTCACAGGGCAACTCTCAATGTTCTAGGAATCAGTTTAAGTCTATGTCTTTTTATCTCACTGCTGCTGCTGTCTCAGAGGATTTACCTTCTTCTGTGCCTATAGACCCTTTTACTCCAGTCTTTTCTCAAACCGATGTCAAAGCCATGTTTCAACAATTTCTCCCCACTTCCGGTACTCCTCATTCTATTGCTTTGTCTATCACCTAAGGTAACACTTCCTGGTCTTTTGACTTAGCTTGTTGTAATCACATGACCTTCGACCCTACTATTTTTACTTCTCTATCTTCTCATCCTCATGTTCCTTCTATTCATACTACTGACGTGTAGACATCCTATTTTTGACGGCTTTTTAAGACTTGGATGTTCTTGCAGGTACATACGATGACGAGTCTGATTGCTCGTCAAGCGCTCAAAGTCCTCAGCGGAACACCACAGGTTTGAGTTTTCCAAACCCTGGATCCATTTTGTCTTATCTTTGGACCATGCCTGGGTGTTTTCAGCCTAAAGTTTCTGATGGCCTGCCAGCCATCCTTGGAGGCTGTCGGCTACCACTTTTCCTTTGCTAGTCATTGATGTGCCTTGCCGGCCATTAATGATGCCTTGCCAACCATCACTGATGGCCGGCTGGCCACCAGTTTTTCCTGCATATATTTTGTGATATTTTGTGCTAGTTGTTTGCACAGATTCATATATCTTCCTACACGTGTGTGGTTGGATGTTTGGGAGGAAAATTTGTGTTTTCTATATATAGGACCCCTCTCTCTCATGTGTGGGGGGTTAGAAAAATTTGAGACATAAAAATTTTCTCTCTCTAGATTTCTCTCTCTCTCTCTCTCTCTCTCTCTCTCTCTTGCAAAATTGTGTGTGTTTGCCTAGTTTCTGTACACTTTTGCCTACTTCTTCTAAACTAAATCCTCTCACCTTTGAGCTGAGGTTTCTTGGGGCCTTCTTGGAGCTCTTGAATGTGGTTTTTGCTTGAACTTGTGCCTAAAAGTGTTCTTTGCTTCAAGAGGTAGAATACTAGTCTTGTTATCTTGTTTTCAATACTTGTTTTTCTATGTTTTTCAATTGTTTTTGGGGCTGGTTTTGAACTATAAAAAGCTCTATTTTTGTGGCTTAAAAATGATGGTTTGAGCCCCCTTTTCAGTTAGGGGGTGGTTGACCCTTTTTGTTTCTTAGTTTATAAAGCCTTTGTGCCTTTATTCATCACTTTCAAACCAACTTTTTTGAGCCTTTTAACCATTGAATTTCAAAGGTTTTTCAACGGTAAAAATCTCATTTTGAAATCCAAAATTGGAGGGATTAGCCTCCCCTCCTTGTGTCTTGTTTGCATGCCTAGTTAACTCTATGTATTAGCTTATTGTTCTAGCTTTTTGTGGCTTGAGTCCAGCATGTTTTAGACTAAAATTAGGGCTGTTTTACCTCTATTTGGTTCATTTGAACTTTGCATTGTATGGTTGTAGTGTTAATTCCTTCACTAGCTTAGTGTTTTAAGGCTTTAACTATCATTGGTTTGAGTTGGTCGCATGTTTTAGTGCTTTTAGTACTCATTTTCAGCACCTAATCATATCTGTAACCTCCCCCCCTTTCTTGATTTTATTTTTTTTGAAAGTGGTTTAAACCATTTGCTTGTTTAAAGCATGAAATTGAGATGTTAGTGATCAATGGTTTAATCCCTTTGGGGGTTCATTACCAACATCATAAGGTCTCTTTCATGCCTAAAACAACCTTTGGTTTGAACCCTCTTTCCATTAGAGGACACTCACAAATGGACTAAGTGATTAAAGAATGATTTGGTAATTAAAATGTGTAAACAAAATTGACAAGTAAAAGAGCAAGATAAACATTCTTTGTGTTGCATTATATGTGTTCAAATCGGACGTTAATTTGAACACAAGGAAAATAGAACATTTCATACTCAAAAGTGATGAAATGTGCCATTTTCCTTGGTCTCCATTGGCCTTGATCATGCATGATAGGGTGGTGGTTATTCGAGTCTTATTTGTGCATTTATTGAAATTGTACAACTTGGATACTTGGCCATCATGCAATGAATTTTCTTGATTGGTGGTTTTGGATCCAAATGTGTCACTTCGTTGAGATTTTGAGATGATAAGGAGAGATACAGTGCAAACAAATCCTTGGAAAAATCCCATTTTTGCTCTGTTTGTGCTCTGTTGCAGTATGATGAACCAGTGCATCAGTGTAGACACCCCATTTTTGACTGACCTTAAGACTCAGACGTCATCGATTGAGCGCTCGGTGATAGTGCATGTTGTGCTCGTTTTGAGTTTCCAGAGTTTTGGCCGAGTGCCTTGCCTCCGGCCCTCTGAACTCTTTGTGCTTCGGCTCGATTTGCGGACCAAGCATTGTTTTCCTTGCTTGAGGGAATGAGAGGTCTTGTAAACCCCTTTCTTGTGGTTGTAGACCACTTTTCCCGTTTGGAGACTAGTTTTCGGTTTTCAGAGCCTTCGGCCATGCGCCTTGTCTCGGGACCGCTTAATGTTCTCCGTTTGGCGTGGTTTTTGAACCACACCTTGTTTCCTTGGCCTAGAGGGCCACTGTGGGTTGGGAGACCACTTTTGTGGTTGCGAACCACTTTTGGTGCTTGCCAGCTAGTTTTCGAGGCTCCCAACTGCGCGCTTTGCCTCCCGAACTTTCGTCTTGCATCCGTTTTGGTTTGTTTTTGGTACAAACCTTGTTTTCCTTGTTTGGAAGGTAGCACAAGGGTGGGAGACCAGTTTCTCTCATCGCAAACCACTTTTCTTCTTGCCAGCCAGTTTTCTGGTCTGACAACTGGTCTCTCTGATCTTTGGACCATCAAAAGTGGTCGGCCACCACACCATTTGCTTGTTTTCATGCTTTAGACTCTCTCCCACCATGGCCGACCAGTTTTTGTTCTGGGAGACCACTTAAAGTGGTCGGCTGACCACTTTAAGTAGCTGGTCGACCACCTGCTTTTTGTCATCTTTTTGGAGATATTTTTGGCCAGTTGGCACAATTGGAGAGCACTAGAACCATCCTCCATACACGTGTATGGAGGGATGGCCTTGAAGCTTAGCTTCCTTGAGAAGCTTTAGCTTTTGTTCTCTATAAGAGGGAGGCTCATCCTCCCTCCTCTAGGTTCAGAAATTGGTGGTTTGAGATATATATACACACTTGTATCTATATCTCTCTTTTGCTCTTGTTTTGTGCCTTAAAGTGTCATTTTGTCTCACTTTTGCACACAAACACACACTCAAACACCATCCTTTTGTTGCTGAGGTGCTTAGGAGCTGGTTTTGGTGTTCTTGGGTTGGTTTGAGCTTGAAAAACCTTCTGGAGTTGCAACTTTAAAGGTGGTTTTCAAGGGTGAGTTTCTAACCCTTAAATCCCCTATTTTTGCTTAAGCTTTTAGCCCTACTTGCATGCTGTTTTAAACTTAACTCTTAACTACAAAAATTTTGAATTTTGGTGCTTAAGATCTTTGTTTAAGGTCACTTTTGTATTTGGGGTTGTTTACCCCTCTTAGGCCTTGTTAGGCCTTGTTTTGAGCCATCCCTTTAGGCTCTTGTTGTAGCCTTTGGATGACCTTTCTACCACTGAAATCCAGAGGATTTTCAGTGGTGGAAAGGTGGTTTTGGAGTCCTAAATAGGAGAGGGTCATCCTCTCTCCTTGTATCTTCAATACTTGTCTTGAATGCCTCATGTGTGAGCATGTTTATTAAGTTTATGTTGGCCATATCTTAGCTTGTATTTGGGCTTATTTTGCTGAGGCATACCACTGTTTTTACTTGGTTTGGTCACTCCATGCATGGTTTATACACTTGTAGTGTAAATCTCATAAACTAGCTTTGTATGCTTCATGAAGTAGCATGTCATTCTAGCTTGCCTTGAGTCCATTTTAGCATGTTTTTGGTGATGTTTTGCCATGTCATACCTTTGTTAGGGTTTGGTTTGGTCACCTCTTGCATGCTCCATGCACTTGTAGCATATTTCCATGAATTAGCCTAACATGCATCATGCCTTAACATGTCATTCTAGCATGCTTTTGGCTTAACTTCAAGAAGCTTTTGCCATGTTTTAGCATGCTCTAGCTCTGATTTGTGTTTTTTTGGGCATGCATGCCATGCTTTGTATAGCTATAGTGCATTCTAGCTTGTTAGCTTTGTGCATCAAGTCCACTAGCATGCATTACTTGGACTATTTTAATGATTTGACATCATTTATTATGTGATTTTAGTCCATGTTTCATGCTCATGCACTTGCATTTATCACTCATTCAATGCGTTGGGGGGTTTGCCCTTTTATGCCTTAACATGAATCATTGTGTATGCCTTCATGCCTTAGCTTGTGAGCTATCATTTCAATGTGTTTTTGGGGTTATCTTGCCATGATATAACTCTGATTTTTGTTGGTTAAGTCATCTCATGCTTGGTCTTAATAGGTGTAGTGTAATCCACCTTACTTGCCTTGTATGCACCATGCTTTATGCCCTTCATGCTAGCTTGTTTTGGCTTCCTTCCATACATGTTTTAGTATCATTTTGACATGTTCTAGGACTATTTTGGGTTGCTTTTGCCATATCCTTCATGCTTTGTATAGCTGTAGTGCAATTGGCCTTGCTAGCTTTGTGTTTTGTTGACTCATGCATGCTATCTTTGAGCTATTTAGATGATTTGGCATCATTTAATACTTCATTTCAGAGCTTATAGCATTGCCATGTTCCCACTTCTTTCATGCTTTGAATGCCTTTAAGTGTTGTGCATTGTTGCCTTACTTATGGCCTAGCATGTATGCCATCTTGCCTAGGCCTTTGAGCCTCCATCTTAGCATGCTTTGGTCCATGTCTTGACCTACTTGAGCTCTGTTTGTGGTTGGTTCATGCATGTGTGCCATGTATTGCATGCCCCATTTGTAGTCCTCCTTATTAGCTTTCATGCTTTAGGACCTTTGCATGCCATGCTTGCTTTGTTTGAATGATTTGGCATCATTTCTTACTTAATTTCAGTGCATTTAGTGTTGTTACACTTCTGCATTTATCACTCCTTGAGCCTTCTTGGGGGTTGTGCTCTTAGGCCTACTTGGTTGGCTAATGCATTGTGCATGCATGCTTTGTATTTTGTGCCTTTGTTTTGGTGTTATGGCCACTGATTTGGGCATGACTGAGGTCTATCCATTTTGGTTTAAGTCCATTGAGCATGTTGGTTTTCATGTTGTTTGCATTGTGCATGCTTATTATTCATTGCCTTGAGTATACCATCTTACATTGCATTGTGTATGCCATGTAGTTCATCGCATTGTGTATGCCATACTTGTGTTGTATTGTGTTTGGAATAAGTGTTAATCCAAATGCGGGAAACGAGGGACGTTTCATACTTGAAGTGATGAAACGTGCCTCAATTCTCGGTCGCCGACGCTCTTGATCATACATGATAGAGTTCTAGGCCTTATGTGTTTACTTGTGCATTCATGTTCATATTGAATTGTGCAACTTCGCCTTTCGACCATCATGCATCGAGATGCATGATTGGTGGCCCGAGGGTCGATAACTACACTCCCTTGAGCTTATGAAATGATAGGGAGGGTAGTTGTGCACACATATCTTGCAAATACATTGCCATGCCCTTTCTTGCTCTCTGTTGCAGCAAATTGGTGAAGTGCAGTAACAACTGGTCGGCCAACCAGAAAAACTAGCTGGCCGACCACTTTTTCTGGTTTTCAGCACAAAAAGTGGTCGGCAGGTGGCTGCAGACACCAACAACTGGTCGGCCACCCTTCCACAGGTTCCCATGGTGGAGTTTAAGCTTTCTGGAGCTTGGTGCAAGGTTCTGAGAACAATTGCAAACAGAGGCAAGTTGGGGCATCGCGTTGGATTTCCGAACGAGGCGACCGGGCATGCATGCACTCTTCTCCCTCTGAGGACCTTGTTTTATTGCTTTAGTTAGCTAATTTGCTTAGCTAGTTTACGCTTTGGTTTTGTATTTAAGTAGTTAATGCGTTTAGCTGCTTATTCGTTTTGTAATAATTAGTTAGCTTGTTAGTTAACTAGTTGGCTTGTAATAATTAGTTTAATTAGCTTAGATTAGCTAGTTAGCTTCTTAGTCGCTCCCTTCGTCGAGCGGGCCAATTGTTGTAATAAGCGTATGTGTGTGTGATGCATGTCTTCCAACCCCCATTTCTTTCTCCCTTTTACTTAACCGCTTACGATGGTTAGTTTTAGGGCATATTTCGATTAGCATACTTTATGCTTTGCATGTGTGCATCCATTCATCTGTTTTGCATGCACCGGGCTCGGCGCATCATACTAATTGCATTGTATTTTCAATACATTTACTTGAATACGTGTTCAATAGCATGTTATCAAGTTGCATTTTACATGACATTCTAGGTAGCCGAGCCTATCTTTGGTACATTTCTGCATGTGTTGCATTAGCCATCTTAACATGAACTAGGATCATGCATGATTTCTAACTAGTTCTTTGTTTTGGCTCAGAGTACACTGTGAGTGTTTACGCTTTAGCATACTGCATGTGTGTTATTGACTGCCATGTTCAGCATACTTGCCATGAGGCTAACTGCTTATTTGATATAACTGCCTGAATGCCTGTGGGTGAAGGTTGGATTACTTGAATTGGAACAATTCATTGAATCCCGAATTTAGCCTACTTGCGAGTAGCAAACTTCAAACCATTTTTTCACAAACGAACATGCAATGTTTTGTTCCAAATTAGGCGATCTAGTCTATACTTGTATGCTGTGCGCATCACGTAGTAAGATTAGCTAACTAACCGGAATAAGAACACATATGTTTTAAAAAACAAAATATCATGCTTAGTAAAGGCCGATCTTTTTATCGAGCGAGTGGGGGTGCTCATTGCATGACCTTCCCCTCTCGTACCCAAGTTCCCGAGCCAAGGCAACTTTGGTGATGACGGACACGTGGCCTTCGGCACGAGTCAGGGTTTCCTAAATTGCCCCAAAAATAAAATATTTAGGTGGCGACTCTGTATCTGGCAAAGCAGTCCATGTTTGACACTTCTTTATTAAAATTAGTTTTCCAAAACGATTTGCCAGATTTGGACTCTTTGGTGATTTATCGATCTTATATCGCACATTGTGAGATTAGATTCAGAACCGTGACATGAGTCCGAACTTGTAGTAGCTAGAGAGCAAACGAATTTAGCGCCTTCGCGCGCGAAGCTTGGGAGTCCTCAGGCACTTCTACAATCAGTGGCCGGCAGGCCACCATTTATGGCCGGTAGTGCATCATTTCTGGTCGGTAGTACACTCTTTTGGCCGTAGTAGATGGCCGGCAGGTCACTGATGTAAGCCTCAACAAAGATTTGGTAAGGTGGAGCAAAAAGGTTCTGGAAATGTTCAACTCTGCAAACAGAGGCTTCCGAGAGCAAAACGGTGGTTTTTTCGGGGCAAAAACTGAGCATGTGCATCCTCCACTTCCCCAGGCGGAGCAGTGGCAGCGTAGTCTAATATCTTAAATGCTTAGTTTGTGTGCATTTGTTTTGTAATTTAATTAATTAGTTTACTAGTTAGTTGAAGTGTTGTAATAATTAGTAATTGGCTTAGCTAGTTATTCATTTGATTTGTAATAACTACTCTAATTAGTTTAATTAGATTAGTTTAGTTAACATAGCTAGTTAGCTCTTATTCATTCGGACCCTCCTTCGTGAGGGCGCAATGTTGTAATAAGTGCGCGTGTGTATATGTATATTTTCCAACCCAACGTCTTTCTCCCTTTTATTTAATCACTTTCAATGGTTAGATTAGGGGGCATGTTTCAATTAGCATACCTTATGCTTGCATCCATTCATTCGTATTGCATACACCGAGGCTTGGCACATCATTCAAATTGCATTGCCATTTCAATATCTTATTTGAATACGAATTGCATGTTGTTCAAATCGATCCATATGCCATATTAATAGCCGAGCTTATTAATTGCATATTGCATGTGTTGCATTAGACACTTAACATAGTTAGGAATGATGCATTATTTTTGAACTCATATTTTCCTAGCTTGGAGTACTAGGTGAGTTTTTACGCTTTAGCATGCTTGCATGAATGTGAATGTTGCCATGATTAGCATGCTTGCCATGAGGTTATATGCTTAAATGCTAAATTGCATGAATGCCTGTGAATGAAGGCTCGTTGTTTGAATTGGAATGATTCAACAAAATGTATGTTTTAAGCCCATTTTGTTGAGTAGCAAATCATGTTTTAAGCCCACTATGTTTGGTGGCAAATCCGCATCTTTAAGCCCACTTGATGTGGCAAATTCAAACCATTTTCGCAAACAAACATGAGTTGAATTGTTCCAAATTGAGCAAATTAGTCTATAACTTGCTCGTGCGCATCACATAGTAAAGCTAGTATAATAACAGGAATAAGAACATATATTGTTTATAAAAATTATATCATGATTAGTAGAGGTCGATCTTTGATCGGGTGAGCGGGGGTGCTCAAATTCATGACTTTCCCCCCTTGTACCTAAGTTCCCGAGCCGAGACAACTTTGGTGATGATGGACACGTGGCCTTCGGCACGAGTCAAGGTTTCCTAAATTTTCCCAAAACAAAAAATATTTAGTTGGCGACTCTGTATCTGGCAAAACAGTCCAATTTTTGCACTTTTTGATTCGAAATCAATTTTCCAAAACGATTTACCAAATTTGGACTCTTTGGTGTTTATCAGTTTCATATTGCACTTGTGAGATTAGATTCAGAACCGCAGGAGTCCGAACTGTGAGAGTTTTCTTTCAAACCTTCCGAAAGGGGGTGCAAAAAAGCCGGTCCACATGACGGGTCTCTTTTGTCTATAAGTCATGTTGGTTCTGTTTCCATATCTTACTTATCTTTATCCTATGTGTATCTTATGCTTGCTCATACCTTAAATCTTATCTCCATTGGTCAATTGTGTGAGCATGGTCTAACTGTTTCCTTTTCCCATACTGGTTGTTTAGTACAGGACCCTCGGATGGAACAGACTCTTGGGATCGACCGTAAGCATAGACGTCTCTATGAATTCATTCACCTTCATGTTCTAGTTTCTTCTTAGCTCGTAGCTCCTACTACAGCTCCTCTTTTATCTCCTTTTCAGCTTTGACATTGTCGTTTAGGACATCTTTCTGTTGGTCGGTTAAAGTCTTTAATTTCTAGTAGTCAATTAGGTCCTGTCAGTTCTGATACTTTAGATTGTTTGTCATGTCAACTTGCCAAACAACCTGCTTTATCATTTAATAAAAGTAACTCTATTTCTTTTACATCTTTTGATCTCATCCATTCTGATATTTAAGGCCCTTCCCCTACTACTACTATGGGAGACGCACGCTATTTTGTTGTTTTTATAGATGATTTTTCCCGTTTTACATGGTTGTTTCTTATGAAAAATCGCTCTGAGCTCAAACAACTTTATTACAATTTTGCTAAAATGGTCCAAATCCAATTTTCTAAAACTATTAAGCTTTTTCGCTCCGATAATGCCATGGAATATAAGGATTTTGATTTTCTTTCTTGTAACAACCTCGACCCATGATTAACATATACACTATGATTAAGTATGCCTAATAAGAAATTAAGATGAAATCATGAGTTAATTACATGTGCATTGCATTATTTGTGTTTCTATCTGTCTATCGTAGAAATATCTGTTTGCATTTCTGTTTCTTTTTGCGAATTGAAGGCCTTATCGGCATCCGATCATGAAATTGGCTTGATTTATGTGTTATTTAGGATTTTTAGAATTTTATGGTAGGTTTAATAAAAATTCAATTCGGAACGATTAAATTAGATTAATTAATGTTCTTTTGCTTAGCTATAATTAGCCACTATTAATGAAGCCTATATAAGGCTCCTTATGTGCCCCCACTCATTCCTTTTCCTCATTTCAATACATCTTTGAGCTTATAAACACACCAAACGTGAGAGAGAGAGAGAGAGAGAGAGAGAGAGTGAGAGAGAGTGTGTGTGTGTGTGTGTGAGAAGACGTTGTGCTAAAGCTTAAGTTGGGAGAAGATTGAAGAGAAATCAAAGGGATTGAACTCCTACTTGAAGAAATTGAGTCTTAGGTAAGAATTCAACTCATTTATGTAACCTTGAACTCATTTTCTTGAAGAATCAAAGAGAATTAAGTTGTGTCAATCAATAATTGAACTAGAAGTGTAGAAATTGAGCCATACCATGCATGCATGCACTTCTATCACATTTTGAGTTTGAATTTCAAACAAATTTCACATGCATGTGTCTATCATGACTTGGTTTTGAGAATTCATCACATTTCTTACCTTTTGACCTTAATTGATTCATGTTTTGGAAAATCTAAGTTCATAGCAATTCATGCATGTCATGTTCATGGCATATTCATAAGTTTCAAGTTAACTTTTGAACAATTGGCAAGCTTTTGGGCCTTGATTTTGTGAAATGATTTTGAATTCACCATGTTCTATCCATTTACAAGTGTTACCTCAAGTTTTTGGCCCAAAAGATCATGATTTGCAATTTTGAATTTGAGTTTTACACTTGGAGAGCAATCTGGAAATTCTAGATTCTGCCTCTCTGCTCGAGCCACAGATCCTGCGCTTAAGCGATCACTTTGTGATTTTGTATTTCTGCTCGAGCGACCAGAAGTTGGCTTGTGCGTGAAATGCAAGATCCCAGAAGTTTACACATTTTGCAAACTACTCGAGCGACAAGAGTTGCGCTCGAGCGAGGATTTCAGTCTTACGCTCGAGCAACCGTCGAGCAGTCATCGAGCGGAGAATTCACACAACCAAAACTTTTTCTGAGTTTACAGACCGCTCGAGTAAAGGAAGTTGAGCTTGAGCGGCCCCTCAGATTTTTGCATGTCCGCTAGAGCGAAAGAATCTGCGCTCGAACGAGGACCCTATTTTCAGCAAGTTTTGTTAAGAGTTCCAAAGAGCATTTTGGCATCCACATTGCATCCTAGGCATTCCTAGGCCATGTTTGAGACACAATAAGAGGTTAAGACTTAGAAACACACTAAGAACAAAATAGAAGAATTAAGTACCAACAAAGTGTGTGTTTCATTATGTGTCTCTGTTATGTATGTATAGGTCACGCGCTACAAGTTATCTGATTTTTATATTCTGCAAGTGGAGCCATCTGTGAGTAATAACTCTGTAAGGTTATGTTTAACTTTAATTATTTTTTGGTGATATGAAATGATCAGTTTTTTGAAATGCTATGATTTGAATGAATGAATAATTGTCTAAGCTTCTGAAAAGTATTTGTGGCATCCTTAGCACAAGTCCCTTGCCCGGGGGTAACAATATCGCGGCCTACGAGCACAAGGCCCTTGCCCGGGGGTAACAATATCGTGGCCTACGAGCACAAGGCCCTTGCCAGGGGTTATAATACCGTGGTTTCAAGGCCCTCGCCCGAGGGTAATAATACTGTGGCTTAAGCATGTTACAAGTTCCCGGTACCGGAGGTTCCTTATGGAACTGACAAGTATAATTCTTAATGCTCTGTATATGATCTGTTAATGCTATTGAATGTACCACATATGATCAAGCATGAAGTCTGATTTCTGTATATGATTTGAACTAGAATATGAACATAAATCTATTTCTATTTTTTTGAATTTGATTTGGGACAACATTCATTTAACCCCTTTACTCTGTTATTAGTCATTGGGCTTCCGTTCACTATTTATATTATGTGTGTAGGTGAGCAGACGCGTGACCAAGCCTAAGCTGCTACCTAGAGAGTTTTTGTCAGCCAACCCTTTTGCCTCTCGAGGAGGTTTTGAAAGTCATGTCGTCATATTTTGTGATTGTATAAGACTAGTTTTCTTTTGGCATATGAACAAGTTTTTTTGTTTATCTGTATATTAGACTACGTCCCTTTTTGACTTTGCTGATTTTATTTTTGTAATTGGGTGGCGTAAGACTACCGTAATTATGACGTTGCGTATTTATATAAGTTTTTGAAAATTCTGTCCCATGTACGTCAGCATAGCTCAATGGACTATGTATGTTTCCTCTATTTGCTTTCGCAGCCCCTAATTATAAGTTAATTTGTTCAGAGGCCTGTGGTAATCTAAGGATTACTAGACGGTTACGACGCTAAACCTATAGGGATGGGTTTGGGTCGTGACATTTCTTTTCTTTAGAGTTACGGTACTCAGCCTCATTGTTCCTGTCGTGGCACGTCTCAACAAAATAGACGTGTTGAACGGAAACATAGGCATATTCTTGACACTACTCGAGCTCTCTTTCTCTCTTTCTCTTGTCCGGAAAATTTTTGGGGCGAAGCCGCTCTCACTACTGCTTACACTATCAATTGTATCCCTATGCCTGTTATTCATAATCATAATACCTATGAGCGTTTACATGGCACTCGTCCCCTTTACACCAATCTTAAAGTCTTTGGTTCTGCATGTTTTGTTATTCTCCAACCTCATGAACACAACAAACTTGAACCTCGTTCACGTCTTTGTTGTTTTTTGGGGTGTGGTATATTAAACATAAAGGGTATCGTTGTGGGGATCATATCTCCTAGTGCCTTCGTATCTCTCGTCATGTGATTTTTTGGGAACACAAAATATTTTCCTCCCTCTCCCAATTCCGTTTATCCACTCCTTTCCCCGCTCTATTTTTTACTAACCCTTTCACAGATCTGTTTTATGATGAGATTGATATAGGGCCCCTGCCTGCCCCTTTAGAGACATCCTTGATAAAACGCTTGTGAAGTTTGAATGTCTGATAAAGCTTTTGTGAAAATGTTTCATGAGTTGACTTTGGAAACATGCTAGAAATAGAAAAGTCCATAAGATAAACAGATGAAAAGGTCAGTTCAGCTTTGACAACACAAGAAGCATAATAAACTTATGCATACATGTGCACGCACACCAGACATATACATGCATGAATATGTAAACACATGAAAATATTAATGCACACACACACACAAACTATGGACATGGAATGGAAATGAGAAGAATACAACGACATGTTGGCATTTCAATTTTCAAAAATTATAATTGGAACACAACAGAGACATAATTATAAAGAAGTGTATTTCTATACATGGCAAAGTAATAACGAACTATTCATTTTTGCATGAAAAATAAATGTATATTTATTATATGAAAATGATAACAAATTATATTCTATTTTCTACATTTATATGTTGGAAAAGAAGAGAGAGAACAATGCTAATCTCTCCTTTATGAAGCCTAAGCATTATCAAATAATTTATATTCTATTTTCTACATTTATATGTTGGAAAAGAAGAGAGAACAATGCTAATCTCTCCTTTATGAAGCCTAAGCATTAACAAATAATTTGGAAGCAGCTAGGTTTTAGCGTTTCAAAAATCAAAAAGGCCTAGCAGAGGAGAGATAAAAATGTATAAATCCATCTTTTTCACTTTAATATTGGGCAGCAATAATATTTTTTTCAAACTTGCACCAAGATCTTGGATGTGTCTCATGTGTGTCATAGGATAGATCCAAGTGTCCCCCTCATGTCCAATGCATATGAATTTTATTATTATTATTTAAATAATAAACAATAAAACACACTTTTGGATGCATGTCCAACGTGTGTTGCCAAAACATGTATCTAAAAAATACCAATATCCTGCACATGTAAAAAATGGACATGGTGACCCTATGAGGCATGTCCATGATTCCTAGCATACAAACATACACATAACATATATAGATGCATGCATAATGAAGAAAATTTTTCTTACCAGGCTTTATCAAGCAAAGCAATGATCCCTTCAGGTTTCTACAAAAGCAATATGAATAAATAAAGTTACTTAATGATTGATACACTGATCAATGAACTTCAATATAGTCATTCTGATACGTAAATTATAAGTACGTAAACATGAATCCTTATATGGCAATCAGCTATTGTAAGGATTTGTACTATAGCTTGCAAAGAAGAGCTGGCTCAACACTTCATGGTGTTAATTCTCTGAGAAAATGTCTACCTTGGGATAGTATCCATATAATAAAAACTCAAACAAAGAATACATAATATAACTATATCAGCAAAAGGCACTCTGTCGGGAATATATCATAAAGTCATATACGATTATTTTGCTTATTGGGATTATCTATGTTAGGTCCCTACTTGTTGCCAATTCCGCGAACAAGCTCAGTTTAATAGAGTTATAATTTTCCTTGGTTTTGGTCTTCCCACTCAAGTGGGGAACATTTGCGCTGGAGTGGAGTTTGCACCTTCTCAGTAGTTGGCTTGTCTGCACAAATATTGGAAGGCGTGTTTTTGCGCTCGAGTGTGAATTGCAATGCTCGAGCGGAGACTTGTTTTATTGGACACGTTTCAGTGACTCTGCTCGAGCGGCAAGTCTTGCGCTCGAGCGAGGTACGCGGCCCCTGTTTTCTATATATATGTATTTAAGTCCGTTTTTAGGTTTAATGCTTCCAGATCTGTTTTGGGAGCTCTAGGGTTTTCTTTTGGGGCTAGTTTGCTAGTTTTCCTTTGATGTTTGCTTGAGTATTAAAGTCACATGGTTTGATAATTCACATCAAAGGGTTGTTTGAGTGATCATGTTCAAGAGTGTTCTTCTTCGGTGGAATCCGGAGGTTCAAGTATGGAGTGTTCAAAGGTGTTTGAAGCTGTGCGCAATCGTTGAGTCGACGTGGATGTTGTGGAATCAACATCAATCTAATCAATTCAGAGACGAAGATTACGGTAGAAGATATACAAATCGTTGAAGACAAATTAACAGAGTTTGGGTAATTTGTTTGGGTTTTTTGTATTCCTTGTTTCCTTCATAGTGGATTGATTTGTGGCATTTTGCTCGTGATTTTTTAATCACATTTGGAGGTGCTCCAATAGTGATTTTTTCTACGTAAAAATCGTTTGTGTCAATTTATTGTTCTTGAAACAATAATCTAAATCACTTTCGTACGTGCTTGATGATTTGGATTGTTAGTTTTAATTGTTTGGGAATTGGTACAATTAAATATTGATCTAATCATGAATCACTTAAGTTTTTCAATTGGTATCAGAGCAGGTCACTCTTTGTTTTTATCAAAACTATAGGAGTGTGATTTTGTGAGATTGGTGATATGGATTCAATTTGTGAAGGTAACTCAACCCATAGACCTTCGTTACTTGATGGTACAAACTATTCTTATTAGAAAGCTAGTATGAGAGCATTTTTAAAATCTATCGATGAGAAAGTTTGACACTATGTGATCTATGGGTGGAGTGAACTTGTTGTCACCATTGATGGTGTTGATATTCCCAAACCTCTTGATAAATGGGATGCATTCAATTATCAAAATTCAAGTTGGAACAGTAAGGCTCTCAACTCTCTCTTTTACTTCGTCACACCTGAAGAGTTTCGTCGCATTTGTACTTCTGAGGTAGCAAAAGAGGCTTGGGATATTCTTGAAACTATTCACGAGGGTATTACTTCTGTTAAAAGGTCAAAACTTCAACGTCTTACCTCTTCTTTTGAAACTCTTTTTATGCGTAATGATGAGACGTTTGATGATTTTTATGCTAAACTTAGTGACATCGTGAATTCCTGTTTCACACTCGGTGAAAAAAATCCCTGAAGCTAAGGTTGTTGGAAAAATTTTGAGATCTTTTCCCGAGAGGTTCCAATCAAAAGTTACAGCTATTGAGGAGGCTTAGGATGTTGATACCCTTAAGCTTGATTAGTTGGTTAGAAACTTGCAGACCTATGAAGCCCACCAGATTTCTATGAAAAACAAAAAGATAGTGTGGCTTTTACTAGTGCTCTAGAGTCTGAATATGTTTACGAAACACTTCAAAAAAAATTTAAAGAAAAATAAGCCTAATTTCAAGGACCCTATTTCAAAAGATAAGAGTAATAACAAACCCAAAACTTTTCCAACAAAAATTTCCCCAAAAACTGAAAAGAAGACTGTGAAGGGGCAATGTGCCAAGTGTTATGAATGTCAAGGGTTTAGACATATTGCTCTTGAATGTCCATCGAAAAAGAACCGGAAGAAAATCTATACAATGACTTGGGATGATGAAAGCGGGTCATAGCAAGAACTCGAAGAAACCGAATCTAGTGAAGGCGGAGATAGTACTTATATGGCATTCTGGTCTACTATCACTCAACCTCCTCTAAAGCCAGTGGAATTTTCTTGTGGTCAGAATCTACACCATGCTCCTACCTTTGATGGGAGTAATTACTTGTTCTGGAAGATCAAAATGAAGATGTTTCTGAGAGCTCACGACCTTGAGAGCTGGCAAGCCATTGAAGAGGATGTTGAAAAGCACTGACAATCCGAGCAATCAGAGAGTTCTGACTACTATTCGTAAAGCAATTTCTGATGAAGAATAGCAACGAGTAACTCATTGCACAAAGGCCAAAGATGCATGAGACATTCTGAGTCAATTTCATGAAAGAGGAGAGTCATCTCCACCACCATCTATCAACTTTCATGCCTTAGTTGCTTGACTGGATAAGGTCCAGGAGAAAGAGGAGCAAAAAGAAGATGATGAAACCTCGGAAGGCAATGATGAGATTGATGGTGATGACCTACAACAAGCTTATGAAAAGCTTTACGATGAATCTCTGAATTTGTCCAAGATCAATGGCAAACTCACTTTCATGCTCAAAGCATGTGAAAAGAGAATGTCAAGCTAAAGGGAGAGATTGAAGCTACAAAAAGGGATGTCAACAAGATCTCAAATGACAGGCAAGACCTCTGTGGAAAGCTTCTAGCTTGTGAAATCAAAAGGAATGAACTTCTGAGCATCTACGCCACATTTGAAGAGAAGATTGGGATCCTTGAGATGTCACAAGCCACGTTAGAAGAACTAATTGGTCAGAAAGAGGAAGAACCAAAGTTGCGAGAGCCACGATTGAATGTGGAACAAATAATCAAAGACACTTGAAGGCATCATCGACTCTCAACAAATGAGTGGTGATAAAAGTGGGATAGGCTACACTGCTACAACACTTCAAAAGGGACAGGTCTCTACATCACATGACTTGAAGACTCAAGCTAAGAGAAAGCTCAAGGGTGATACTTCTCTTCATCAACCCAAAGGGGGTAAGATCGACAAACTGGAGGTAAAACCTGTGTTTGTTTGTCATCATTGTGGAAGGTATGGCCACATTTGTCCTTATTGTTTTGAGTTGTTTGGTAAAGTGTCTAAAAAGAATAGAAATTCTAACACTTCTTGGGTTAGGAGACAACCTTACATGTCTAGGCGGAACACCAAGATTCATGAGGGTGTTCACAACGCTAAGACGTCTACCAAGACTGCCAGTCCTACTTCTACTAAGACAAAAAAGATATGGGTTAGAAAGAGTGACTTAATTTGTTTTGTTGTTCACACTGCACTGAAAGCACGTGACTCACACATGTGGTATCTTGATAGTGGGTGCTCTCGTCACATGTCTGGTGACAAATCCTATTTCACATCTCTTGATAAATGTGAAGGAGGAATTGTTACCTTTGGAGATGGTGGCACTTCTAGAGTCATTGGTAAGGGCTCTATAAGTGTCGTGGGTCTTTCTAAACTTGAAAATGTTTTCCTTGTTGACAGCCTTAAAGCTAATCTGTTGAGCATTAGTCAAATGTGTGATTCCCATCATGAAGTATTATTTTCAAAAATAAATGTGAAATTTTGGATAAGAAAGAAAATACTGTCATGCATAGGGTTCGCACATCTGATAATTGTTATGGGATTGTTACCACTAATGATCTTACTTGTCACTCGGCCGTCATAAGTAACATTGACCTGTGGCATCAAAGATTAGGTCACATGAATTTCAAAGACCTAACTAAGATTGCCAACAAAGAGCTTGTAAGAAGAGTACCTAAAATGGGTAAAAATGTGAACCATGTGTGTGGTCCGTGTCAACTTGGGAAGTAAACTCGTGCTCCTCATAAAAAGGTGAATAGTTTCACAATCAAACGTCCTCTTGAATTGGTTCATATGGATCTTATGGGACCCTCTCGCACTGAAAGCATTGGAGGTAAAAGATACATTTTTTTAACTTGATGATTATACTCGTTTTTATGGGTAAATTTTAAGAGAAAAATTGATACTTTTGATAATTTCCAAGCCTTAGTCCTTAAAATCTAAAATGAACAGGTGTTTCTATTGGGCGTATCATAAGAATCCGAACTGATCATGGTCGTGAGTTTGAAAATAGTTCGTTTTCGGATTTTTGTAATATGTATGGAATTAAGCACGAATTTTCTGCACCGATTACTCCACAACAAAATAGAGTTGTTGAGAGGAAGAACAGGGTTGTTCAGGAGATGGCTAGGGTCATGCTCTTTCGTAAGAAAATTCCTCCAAAGTTTTGGGCTAAAGCCTTAAATACCACTGTTTATGTTGTAAATTGTGTGTATTTAAGGCTCGACACTTTACAAACTCCATATGAATTGTCGAACGGATTGAAACCTAATGTAAAATACTTCAAAACTTTTGGGAGTAAATGTTACATTTTCAAAGATAGAGAGCCCTTGGGTAAATTTGACTCCTGAAGTAATGAAGGTATTTTTTTAGGGTATTCAACCTCTAGTAGAGCTTTTCGTGTCTATAACCTGTGTACTTTGTCTTTAATAGAATTGATCAATGTGGTTATAGATGACATAGGTTCTCCTACTTCAAAGTTAAATGAGGAAGAAAATGGTAAGTCTCCAATCCTGGATATTGAACCATAAAGTCAAGGAGAAACAGAGGACCAAGCTTAAGAAGATGAGCCAACACCAACTTCTAAGGTAAGTCCGAGTCCAAAGAATGCACAAAGAGACACCACTTTTGATGCTCATGTCACTACAAGTCTAGAATTCAAACCATCAGCAAGGGTGAAATTGAATCATCCGACTCAATAGGTGATTGAAAGTGTCTCAGATCGAATGAAAACCGAAGACAAATTCAGGAAGAGGTATCTCATATGTGTTATGTTTCATTATTGAACCTAAGAATATAAAAGAGGCCTTACTAGATGATAGTTGGGTCAATGCTATGCATGAAGAGTTAGGTCAATTTGAACGTAACAAAGTTTGGACTCTCGTTCCCAGACCTAGAGACATGAATGTGATAGGTACTAAGTGGATCTTTAAAAATAAATTTGATAAGAATGGTACTGTGGTTAGAAATAAAGCTAGGTTGGTTGCTCAAGGCTATACTCAAGTAGAGGGTGTTAACTATGATGAGACGTTTGCCCCAGTTGCATGTCTCGAATCTATTCGTATTTTACTCGGTGTTGCATGCTTTCTTGGGTTCAAATTGTTCAAATGGATGTAAAAAGTGCCTTTTGAATGGGTACTTACAAGAAGAGGCTTATGTTGAGCAACCAAAAATGTCCAAACCATGTCTACAAGTTAGACAAGGCTTTGTATGGGTTGAAACAAAGCCCCTTAGGTTTGGTATAATAGACTTACTATCTTTCTTCTTGATAATGATTTTCAAAGGGGTAGTGTGGACAAGACTTTATTTGTGAAACATACTAAGTCTCATATACTTGTTACTCAGATTTATGTTGATGATATTGTGTTTGGATCCACTGTTGATCATATTGTGAAATATTTTTCGGATTGCATGACACATGAGTTTGAGATGAGCATGATGAGAAAGTTATCTTATTTCTTGGATCTTCAAATTAAACAGTCTCCTTCGGGTATGTTTGTCTCTTAGACCAAGTATGCCAAAAATCTTATGTTTAAGTTCGGTCTAGAGTCGGCCAAACATGCTCGTACTCCCATGAGCACCAGTTTTCACCTTTCCAAAGATTCATCTGGTACTAATGTTGATCTTACCCTGTATAGGAGTATGATAGGGAGTTTTCTTTACCTCATAGCCAATCGACCTGACATTGCATTTAGTGTAGGTATCTGTGCCCGTTACCAAGCCATTCCTAAAAAGTCTCATCTTCTTGTGGTCAAACGCATCATTAAGTATGTTAATGGGACGTTAGGGTTTGGGGTTTGGGGTTTGGTTTTCTACCGACACTACAGCTGAAATCACTGGTTTTTCTGATGCCGACTAAGCAGGGTGTGCTGATGATCATAAGAGCACATCTGGAGGGTGTTTTCACCTTGGGAATAATTTGGTTCCCTGGCATAGCAAAAAGAAAAATGCCATCTCTCTTTCGACCGCTAAAGCTGAGTACATTTCTATAGGGAGTTGTTGTGCCCAAATGTTGTGGATGAAGCAAATACTTCATGATTATGGTATAGACCAAAACACTCTCACCCTCTTCTGTGATAATACTAGTGCCATTAATATTTCTAAAAATCCAGTCCAACACTCTCGCACTAAACACATTGACATTCGTCATCATTTTATTCGAGAGTTAGTGGAAGAGGGCCTTGTTGTTGAACATGTTCCCACTGAGCACCAAAAGGTTGATATTTTTACAAAACTCCTTGATCTTCTTAGGTTTGAGTTTCTTAGAAAGACCTTGGGTGTTGTGTTTAGTCACTAGGGTGTGACCTGCTACTAGAGTGGGTGAGAGTGATTGGCTTTATGTGTGCTTTGATGCTATAATCTCATTGTCATTGATTTTGCTATCTCTACATTTAGACTCATATGAATACCTTTCATGCTGCTTGCAAGATTTCATTTTTTCTTTGTTCATAGCTTATTTTGAATGCCCATGCTCATTGACTTCATGATCTCGTTCTGTACACATTCTTGAGTTAAGCTGTTGCAGGGGTTTCCGCACAAGTGATCAAAGTTCTCTATGGACCTCTAACAGTGTCACTCATACATTTTCACAAGAATTGACCTATACTGGCATATCATGGGTGATGTTGTGTGATAACCCTGTCTTGTGTTAAGTTAATTAATCATGATTATGTGATTAATTTGAATTTGGGTGTTAATTGCATGATTAAATGTGATTTTGACCTTATATCTGTTTACCGTAGGAAAATCTGTTCAACTTACTGTTGTAAACTGAAAATTGAAGGCCTTATCGGCCATAAAAATCGAAATTGATTGCGCCATTGTGATTAGCGTAATTTTTAGAGCCTATGGTGAAATTTAATTAGAAATTGATTCAAATCAAAATAATTAGATTCAGAATGATTAAATTAGAGCCTCATTACTTAGCCTTAATCAATTTGATTAGCCAAGCCTATAAATAAGCCTATATACACTCAATTCTTTCTCTTGAACTCATCTTGGCTAAAATCACATTCTAGAGAGAGAGAGGGCCGGTTTTAAGAGAGAGAGAAGCCATCCTTGTGGATTTTTGCAAGGGAATTCAAGATTTAAAAGGCTAGGCCCAAGAACTAGCTAGAATTAGAAGATTTGAGCCTCTAGGTGAGTAATTAGACATGAATTCATGAGTTTGAGTTGTAATTATGTGAACTCAAAGGTAAATTGTGATCAAGAACATGAATTAAGTTGAATTTGATGATTTTGAAGTCATTATAAACATGCATGTAAAAGATTGCCATGAATTTGTGTAATTGAGCATGAAACATATGATCCATGTTGAATTTTGATTAAGACTCATGCTTTTGATCATCTTTTGCATCATTTAAGTTGAGAATGAAAATTATATTCCACATGAAAGCACAATTCATGAAGTACAAGCTTTAGTTGCATGAATTTGAAGTATTAAAGATGAGTTTGGTATGAATTGTATATGTATGTAATTGATTCATGGGAATTGAGCTTCATAATATCGTAAATTTAGTATTTGTAGATGTACAAGTGGATTATGGGCCATAATATGTAAGTTACATTAACTTGAATGAAAATTTGAAGCTCAAATAGCTTACTCGAAATTCTAGAATTTGTTGAGTTCGCTCGAGCGGGGAATGCGCTGCTCGAGCGTAAAATGTTAGCTCCCAGAAGTTTTGCAGACATTGATGTCCGCTCGAGTGTGAGGAGTTGCGCTCGAGCGCCCAGTCACATGTTTTGACTCTCAGCTCGAGCGTCCAAAGTCACGCTCAAGCTTAAAAATAGGGCAACCAGTACTTTTGCAGACCAAAGGGGTCCGCTTGAGCGGCCAAAGTTGCACTCGAGTGGAGAGCCTTGTTTTTGAAATTTTGAAAAGTGGTTTTGTGATTTGTTTTCCATTCTCTTTCATTTCTAAGCACTCTTAGGCATGCATTGAACATTATAAATGAGTTAAAAGGATAAGAAAGAAGCCTAAGAGGGATGTATAAATTAAGAACAGATTGAATCGCTTGTGACTCATTATGTTTATGAAATGTGTAGGGTCAAGCACAAGGGCAAATCATCCGGCAGATCACTGTGAGTGTGGAGATATGGTTTGGAAATACTCTTTGGATCCTATAGGATGCTCTTGATCCTCAGCTAGTCACCTGAAAAAAATTGAATACTCCGGTCGGGGGTGCCGGAATTAGCACTCCGACGGATAAGTCAGTGTATACTCTCTTGGTTGCTTGTGTCTCAAGTTAAGCTTATTTTTTCTCACATACCTTTTCTTAGCTGGTGCTCCTCTTATTTATAGTCGTCCTTGATATTGATGGTTGGGCCCATTTTTCGACCATTGAATAATTGGTTATTCAGCTATTCTGTCCTACCTATTCGTACCTGGCCCAGCTTACAGCTGATTCTATAGCCGATCTGGTTATTCGGCCTCTGTCCTTCCAGGATAGAGTCGTATAGTTCATAACTTGATTTCTTTATTTAAACTAAATTGGCTTCCCTACGTAATAATATTATTCGGCTCCCACAATTGCCCCCCAAACATCTTATTAATGCCAGTTATTCGGCATGTTTGGTCTTGGACTTGGAGGGTCAAAAAATACGATGGTTTCCCTTATTCCAATGCAAGCGTCAGAAACGCCTACTCTTTTTAGGAATGATTATAATCTCCCACCCCTTCGTACGTTTCATTCATTTAACACGATTTGAAACTGTGTTGTCTCTTCGTTTGTATGCTTTTTGAATACACAAGGTTTCTCGTTGCCTGTCAGTTCACCTCCCTCGCTTCACGTCCTCTGTAACTTTTTTCCGTTCTTCATTGTCCTCCTCATTTCTTGTAAGTTTTTCTCTCTCCCATTTCGACTCCCATTTCCTTGTTTGTTTTCTGTTTAGAGTGTCCACTTTATTGGCTATGATGGCGAAACATTTGAGAGTCCTTCTTTCTGCGGATCGAGTCTCTAGTTTCCGTTGCCATTTTTCCATCCCCGCCGACGTCCATCTGTTACTCTTGGCAAAGAACGTAGTTGACATGGAGAGGACTGATGAGAGTATAATCAACTTCCCTCTCCTGTCAATCGCTGAGGGCGGAGTCCATTTCCCCCTTCATCCATTTTTTAGGGTTATCCTTCGCCATTGGGGTTTAATCCTTTCTCAGCCGAACATAAATTTTTACCGAATAATAATAGGAATTATAGAACTAAACCGACGCCTTAGGCTTAACCTTGGAATCCCTGCTATTCGGCATTGTTATACCTTGGCCAAATCCTCTGGCCGGCAGGGGCGTTACTTCCTTAGGGCTAAGGACATCGACTATCATTTGGTGACTATGCTTGTCAGCTCTGGCAAGCGTGTTGATGATGTCACGGTCGTTGTCTGTGGCAACTGTGAATTCAGCGAGGGCGAAGATCGCCTAGATCCAGTGCCCAGGCGAAGAGGCGAACCAGGTAGCCGTTTAACCCCCTACGAATTTTTTTAAAAATATTTACCTGGTTCAAATTCTTCGTATTTACCATTTTATTTTGTAGGAAACGATTTGAAAAAAGTTCTCGTCTCGGCCGACGACGCTATACTTGTGTAGATCAGAACCGCACTCCAGTTCTTTGGCCGTCTGAATCTCTAGAAGTAAGGGAGGGCTGCCCACATTCTTTTGAGATACGAGCCGACTTACGCTACTTTTTTGGCCGCAGATAACATTCTGATTCCGAGGGGTGAACAGCACCTTACGGCGCTTATTTTTTCGAGCTTCAAGAACCTTAGGCAGATTGGTCTTGAAGCTTCAAATTCAGAGCCAGCGGACGAACAAGCAGCCGAAGAAGCCGCTGAGCAGCCGAATCAACCCTCCTTGGACAGATCCGACGAACTAGAGGAGGAGGTTGACGCGGCACTAAATTTGGCTTTTGAAGAAGCTGGCCTCAATCCTCCATCCACTTTTGACTGAGCGGACGTGTCTTTCGAAGATATTTTCACCGACTTAGGGGACCTACCCGGCTCATATCTTGACAACATGGCTGGAGAATCGCTTAGTCAAATGGCCAGGCCGAAAAATGCCGAGAAGATGGCTGCCCATAGGAGAGCCGAAGCCGAGCGAACTGAACCTCCACCCCCTCCACCCGACACTAGGACAGAATCTCCTCCACCTGAGGAGATGGTTCAGACTGATGTGGCCGAAACAGAACCTGTTGTCGATCAACAGGAGGGTCAAGTGACGGAGCACGGGAGGGAAAAATGTCCGGCTGAACACGAAGCTGATTATTCAGAAAACCTAATGGATAAACGGCCATGCATGGAAGAATCGAACCTGGTTGTGCTGTTTACAATACAACCAAGGATAAAAAAAAATGTGTCGGTTGCTTCTGATGCATCGGCTGTAAAAGGCGCCGCTGTGGCCTTGAGCTTGGCCTCCTCCATTTCTCTATCGGTTGACAGAGCAACCTTTAGAGCAGAGCCCGATCTGCTGTTCATCGCATTAGCCGCTCAATCAGCGATATTGGTACATGATCCTTGTTTATAATTTTGCAAGGCTAAACAAAAGAAAAGTTTTTTATATCAGCTAATTTACTGATTCCTTATTTTGTAGGCGGCGGGAAAGATAGCTGAGATTGGCTGTCGCCAACATGACGCTATCGAATAGATCGGCTTTCTCACAGCCAAGGTGGAAAACGAAAAGGGCAAGGCAGCAGAGGCCTCTCTCAGAGCCAAGTCTGAGGCCATGAAAGCGGTGGAAGAAAAGGCGAGGGCCGATGCCGAAGCAGATAAGGCCAAGACTGCTGACCAACTAAGATTGGCCGTCGAGGAAAGTGAACGCTAGTGAAGAATCGCTCAAATTGGCCAACGAGACAATTGCCAAGCTAGAGGCCGATTTGGAGGAGTCAAAGAAGGCGATGACGAGCGCCGAATCTGAGATTTCCAAGTCATTCCAAGCTGGCAAGGATGCGGCCTTGGAGAACTATGTTGAGGAAGTGCCTAAGTTCGAGAATAGGGGGTTCAAACACTGCTGGCTCAAAGCCTTAGCTGCCGCTAACATGGTATCGGAGCAGCCGATTCTGTATGAACAGGTAGACATTGAGCCGTTGGAGTCTGACCTTGAAGACTGACCTAGGGTCAAAGTATATTTCATTTTGCTTTGGTATCGTGTGTATGTAGGTTTTGTTAGATTTGTAAAATTTTTGACTATTTATTTTTGTGAGAAGCTATCGTAGGGTAATTTTCATTTGTAAAGTGACTTCTGTTTGTACTCAGTTTATGAATGAAAATTGCCTTTGCCTTTCTGCCTAATGCATTTCTCCTTTACCCATTCTTGAGCAGGCTATTTCCGAACTACTATCAGAGGAAACTAGGCTTGGTACTCCATCCATACCCTGTGGACTCTGTTCTTGCTACTCCCCAGACTCGGAGTTCTTTTTCACAACAACGGTCCACTACTTGTAATTACTGTCAAAACCGAGGTTTTCCATCTACTCATCTTTTGGTTTATTGTCTAGTTCGACTTTGCCGGTTTTACAACAAGACTGGTCCTGGTCATCTACAGCAAGATTACTTCCGCAATCCAGCACGAGCCTTTCCTGATTCATCTTCTCGCCATGGTCCTTCCATTGGGAGTTTTTCACAGGGCAACTCTCAATGTTCTAGGAATCAGTTTAAGTATATGTCTTTTTATCTCATTGCTGCTGCTGTCTAGAGGATTTACCTTTTTCTGTGCCTATAGACCCTTCTACTCCAGTCTTTCTCAAACCGATGTCAAAGCCATGTTTCAACAATTTCTCCCCACTTCCGGTACTCCTCCTTCTACTGCTTTGTCTATCACCTAAGGTAACACTTCCTGGTCTTTTGACTTAGCTTGTTGTAATCACATGACCTTCGACCCTACTATTTTTACTTCTTTATCTTCTCATCCTCATGTTCCTTCTATTCATACTACTGATGTGATATCCCTGTTCTGTATTATGCTAATTGGTCCTTAATTTGAGTATGATTATGTGTTTAGCATGATTTTTATGTGCCATTATATGAATAAATGTGATCTTGAAATTCTATCTGTCCACCGTAGGAATATCTGTTTGAATAATCTACTTTGGAAATTAAATTGAGGGCCTTATCGGCCACAGAACCCGAAATTGATTGCGCCTTTGTGGTGGGCATAATTTTTAGAGCTTACGGTGAAATTTAATTGAAAAATTGATTCGGGTCAGATTAAATTGATTAAATTGAGGATTTAGTGCCCAATTATCTTTTATTAATAATTTTGAGCTAGTGGGGCCATATAAGGGCCCTTATTACATTCAATCCCTCTCCATATATCATTTTGGCTGAAGTTTAACTCTCTAGAAAAGAGAGAGAGTCGAGTTTGAGAGAGAGGGGAGGCACCTTTGGGCATTTTGATTCAAGGTTGTGGATTGGGAAGCTACACTCTAGAATTAACAAGAATTGGTGGAGATTGAAGCTCCTAAGTGAGTGATCAACCCTTAATTCATGAATTTGTGTATGTAATAATGTAAATTCAAAGAGAATATCTGATCAAGAACATGAATGGTGTTGAGTATGATGAAATTGAAGTTTATATGCACATGCATGCATAGAATTGCCATGAAATTGCATAATCAAGCATGTAAGGAGTAGAATATGAGAAAATTGGGTGTTGAATCATACATGCAAGTATAGTTTGGTTGAGCTTCATGGTTATAAGCGCCATTGTACCAATTGTAATAAATATGGAGTCAAGGATTGGCATGCATGCATGATTGATGAAGATATGAGCTTGAAATGCATGAATATGTATGATAGAGTTGGAGTTGATGTCAATTTGAAACATGCAAGAGTGTAATCCTTGAAATTGAGCCTCCTAATGTTGTAATCTTGTATTGGTAGCATGTTAACATGTATAAATGTGTAATTGGAGCCATTGCATGCAAGTATTGTGGCTGGAAATTCGAATTGAAGCTCAAGAACTCAATATGGAAAACCCAGATTTTTGATGTCCGCTCGAGCGGGGAAAGGGCCGCTCGAATGGGAAAATCGAGCTCCCAGCATTTTCTTTGCAGACATGGATCCCGCTCGAGCGGGGAGCTATGTAGGCAGGCGGTCCGCTCGAGCAGCCGAGTTCACGCTCGAGCGTGAATTTGAGGTAACCAGTACTTTTGCAGGCCTTAAGGGTCCGCTCGAGCGGGGAAGTTGATGCTCGAGCGGGTACCCTGTTTTCTGAAATTTTGTTTATGTATTCTGTGTTCTGTTTTCCGTTTCCTTTCACTCCTAAACACTCTTAGGCATACATTGAGCATTGTAATTGAATTAAAGAGATAAGAATGAAGCCTAAAGAGGAAAATGTGAATTTGAACGGATTGAATTGTTAGTGACCCTTTTTGTGTTCATGGCATGTGTAGGGTCGAGTTCCAGGACAATCCACAAGCCGATCACTGTGAGTAATATCTTAACAAGATATTTGAAATATACTGTTGTCCAATTGTTTACTCATATGTAAGTTTTATAAGCTCATTAATTTGAATGGTGGACAACGATCGATACGAATGATTGGGCCAAAGGCCGATTGATATAAATAATTGGGCCAAAGGCCGATTGATATAAATAATTGGGCCAAAGGCCGATTAATATAAATAATTGGGCCGAAGGCCGATGGATACGAATGATGGATATGAATGATTGGGCCGAAGACCGATGGATACGAATGATAGATGTAAATGATTGGGCCGAAGGCCGATGGATACGAATGATGGATATAGATGATTGGGCCAAAGGCCGATGGATGTAAATGATTGGGCCGAAGGCCGTTTGCTGTACTGTTTCAATGACTACTTGTATATCTTTCTCATTTGATATTATTCACTGGGCATTCGCTCACGCTCATTCATGTACATGTAGGTGAGCCAAGGGACGTCCAGAACCAGCCCCGGTGAACTTGTGAGAAACAGTTTAAGTTTTGAGGAGTCAGCCCAAACGTCTCACGCACGAGACTGTCTTCGCCTTCGACCTTGTTTATAGTTTTGTTATGTTGGCGAATACGTTGGACTACTTTTGTATATAAGACTGGGGTTTGACTGACTTAAATCTGTATGATCCTGTATGTACAGCGTTTTGTGTTGGTACATATCTTGATGTGAGTTATTAACATATAAATGTTTGGAATGTTATGGTGTGCATTTAAGCACGGCTCTATGGACAAAGTTTTTGAATTGCTTCCGTTTGGCCACTTTATCTCTGATGAGTTTGGTTTATTTGGTTTGAGGCCGTAGGTAATCACACGATTACTGGCCGGTTATGGCCTTAACCCATAGGGGCGGGTTTGGGTCGTGACAACTGACGTGTAGACATCCCATTTTTGACGGCCTTTTAAGACTTGGATGTTCTTGCAGGTGTAGACAACCCATTTTTGACCGCCCTTAAGACTTGGGCACTACTGATGGTTTACTTGGTGGAGAAAGTTGAGCAGGGCAAATGTTCGATTTCTTCGGCAAGAGGAGAGTCAAACCCTAACCTCACACCCCATTTCTTGATCAAAAGATTTTAGATCTTAAAACCCTCTCTTTCGAAATATTTTTGAAATAAAGTTCCTACAATGTCTCGAGGCTTACATTTTGTTAAATGTCATGCTTTTCGGTAAACCGAGCCAGGACAAAGTGGAAATGAATGAAAGAGAGATGGAATTTTTGAAAAATCTTTCAAAACACCTTGCTTATGGGTTTGAAGTTGAGGAAAATAGGAAAAAAAGGGGAGAAATCCGGTTAGGGGAGAAAATGGGCATGAACCATTAAGAGAGAGTCGAGCAGCCCTCGCTGAATTGAGCCTATTCATTTGTACACTTGGATTTAAGATATGAGGCCATTACCATTGGAAAGGAGACTTCCGGGGTTTCATTTTACACTCAAGAATCTCCTAAAGCCAAGTCCGGACGGGGGAGCTATGGTTGGTTGAAGTAAGGCATCAATCCGGTTGGACCGAATCTGCGCGGCTTCACCAAAAACATGCATAACTTTTTGCACAGTTGGAATTTTGATGCAAGGTTGGTGCCATTGGAAAGCTAACTTCTGGGGCTTCATTTTGGACACTAGCCGACCACTTTTTGGCCTTGGAGACCACCCTCCGAACACCTTTCTTTTCGGCTGACCACAAAAAGTAGCTGGCCGACCACCTGACCCTTTTGACCTGGTCGGCCGACCAGGGCAAGTAGTCGGCCGACCCCCTGAACTGGTCGGCCTACCTCCTTTAGTCTTGTCTCTGTGAGTGTGTGCCAGCTGTGCTAGCTGGGAGGCACAGACTGTATCCTCCATACACGTGTATGGAGGATCTTGAACCTTAGTTTCTAGCTTCTTGAAGAAGCTTTGGCCTTGTATCTCTATAAGAGAGCCCCCTCTTCCTTTGCAAGGGTTCCAAGATTGGTTTAAGGCATAGCTCATATCCCTCTATATCTCTATATCTAAGGTTCAAAGGGCCTTGTTCTTGGCCTATTGCACACCACACTCTTAAGCACCACCTCTACCTTGTTCTAAGATTCCTAGAGGTCTTGAGAAGGCTAAAAGAGTTGGGGTTTTGGTCCAGAAGCTGCTGGTTTTTGCTGAGCTACAAGGGTAACACTTTCTCCTTTTTTTGAGCCTTATTTTGATCCTTCTATAAGCCATACTTGCATGCATATTTGAGCTCTGGTGTAAACTACAAAAAGTCTTATTTTGAGGTCCTTAACATGTTTGTTTTAAGATCATTTTTCTGTTGAGGGCATCTACCCCCTTGCATGCTTCATTTCATCTTGTTTTGAGTCATGCATTAGGGCCTTTGTGTTGAGCATTGTTGGCCCTTTTGACCACTAAAATCTAGCGGATTTTTAGTGGTTATTATGTTTTTTTGAGAGCCAAAATCAGAGAGGGGTGACTCTCCCACCCCTTGTCTTGTTTTCTAGCATATTTGGCCTATCAAAGGAGCCTTTTTTGCATGCTTCCAAGCCTTGTTTCAGGACTTTTTGGTGGGTTTTAGGATCTGCATAGGCTCTGTCCGGAGCCCATTTTTCCATTTTGGGTGTCCATCTTGCATGTGTAGAATAGCCCTCTTCATAGCATATCAAAGGAGCCCTTATTTGCATGCTTCCAAGCCTTGTTTCAGGCCCTTTTCAGTGAGTTTTAGGACCTGCATAAGCTCTGTCCAGAGCTATTTTTGTCATATTGGGTGTCCATCTTGCATGTGTAAAGTAACCCCATTCATAGCCTATCAAAGGAGCCTATCATTCTTGCATGCATAGATCATGTTTCAGTGGTTTTTTGGGCTTTATTTGGCATGTGATACCTCTGAGTTTTGCTGGTTTAGTGACCCATTGAATGCCTCATATGCTTGTAGTATAAACCCTCTTTACTAGCTTATATTGTATGCTATTTTGGTCCTTGATTCTAGCACTTTTTGGCCATGCCTTAAACTGATTTTGTGCATGTTTTGGACTGCCTTAGCTCTGTTTTATGCTTCATGGTCGAATAATGCTTGCTATGCATGGTTGTAGTGCAATACCCTTGCCTACTTTGAGTTTTGAAGCCTATTGCATGCTTATGTTGAGGTGTTTCCATGTTTTGGGGCCATTGTGCATCATATTCAGAGCTTATATGTATGCCATATTCCCATTTTTTCCACTCTTTAAATGCGTTTGAGAGTTGTGCATAAATGCCTCATTTTTGGACCATTGCATGAGCTTCATTTCCATGCCTTTCGAGCCATCATTTTAGACCATTTCCCCACTATCTTGGACCTGCCTAGGGTCTGTTTGGGGCTGGTTTTGCCATTTGTGCATTGCTTTGTGTACCTCTAGTGTAATGCGCTTCACTAGTTTCGGTATTCTGGCCATCTTGTATGTATTGTGTGAGGTGTTTGCATGATTCGGGTCCATCATTCATGTCATTTCAGAGCTGGAGAATGTGTGATTGTATGCCATATTTCATCCCTTGCCATGCTTCGGTGGAATTGCATTTGGTGCCTTAGGTTTGGTCCCTTGCATTCGTACATGTTTGCATATGTTTTTGTTGCCTAATTCCATCATGTTTGGCCATTGATTTGAGTGTGGTGAGGTCCACTCATATTGGTTTAAGTCCATCTTGCATTGTGTATGCCATATTATGTCATGTGCATTGAGTATGCCATTGATAGTTCATAGCATTACGCATGCTAGTTGCACCTTTGCATATCACTCCTTGCATGTTTGCGTGTCTTAGTTGCATTTTGTTTAGGATTGCACGCTAGTTGTTGCGTTGTGTTTGCATGCCATGCCATCCTAGTTGTTGCATAGTGTTTGGAGTAGGGTTTAGTCCAAACACGGAAAACGAGGGACGTTTCGTAGTCAAAGTGACGAAATGTGCTTCAATTCCCGGTCGCCGACACTCTTGACTATCCATGATAGAGTTGTTGGCTTTAGGTGTCCATTTGTGCATTTATTTTACATCGAGTTGTGCAATCCGACTCCTCGGCCATCATGTAACGAGATGCGTGATTGATGGCACGAGGATCGAGGACTGCACTCCCTGGAGCTTGTACAATGATGGGGAGAGTGGTTACGCACACATATGTTGAAAATACTTTGCCATGCCCCTTTCTTGCTCTCTGTTGTAGCAAACCGGAAGCCAGCAGCGAAAACTGGTCAGCAATATCCCTACAAGTTCCCGTGGAGTTGTGTACAGTGTTTTGGGGTCAATTGTAAACAGAGGCAAATCAGGGCATCGCGATGGATTTCCCGGCAAGGCGACTCGAGCATGCATGCATTTTTCATCATTCCGAACAGAGCTGAGGCAGTCTACTTCATGTGACATTGCATGCTAGTTTACTCGCTTTCTTAGTTAATTTGTTAATTAGCTAGTGTTGTGTAATAATTAGTTATTCATTTTGGTTGTGTAATATTTATTTGGACCCCCTTCGAGGAGGGTAATGTTGTAATAAGTGTGCGTGTGTGTGACGCATGTCTTCCAACCCCACGTCTTTCTCCCTTTTATTTACCAGCTTATGATGGTTAGTTTTAGGGCATGTTTCAATTAGCATCTATATGTTCGCATGTTTGCATCCATTCATCTGTTTTGCATGCACCAGGCTCGGCGCATCATGCTAACTGCATTGTATTTCAATTCCAAGTTGAATACATGCACCGATTGTTGCATCTCATATGCCATCTTAGAATAGCCGAGCCTATCTTAGTTGCATACCTGTATGTGTTGCATTAGGCATCTCAGCATAGTTAGGATTCATGCATGATTTCTATTTAGCTTCTTTCTTTGGCTTGGAGTACTCGGTAAGTGTTTATGCTTTAGCATCCTTGCATGTGTGTGAGTGACTGCCATGATAGCATGCTTACCATGAGGCTAAGTGCTTATGTGATATAACTGCCTGAATGCCTGTGGGTGGAGGTTGGATTATCTAAATTGGAACAATTCATTGATTGCGAGTTTCAAGCCTACTAGATAGTGGCAAATCACCATGTTTTCTAAGCCCACTTGAGGGTGGCAAAATCCGCATTTTAGCCTACTTGCGAGTAGCAAACCGCTTTAAAAAACAAACATGAAATGTTTTGTTCCAACTCAGGCGATCCAGTCTATACTTGTATGCTGCGCGCATCACATAGTAATTCTAGGCTAATAACCGGGATAAGAGCACATAATGTTTTCAAAACTCGATATCATGGTTAGTAGAGGCCGATCTTTGATCGGGCGAGCGGGGGTGCTCACGAAGTGACCTTCCCCAATCGTACCCAAGTTCCCGAGCCGAGGCAACTTTGGTGATGACGGACACGTGGCCTTAGGCACGAGTCAGGGTTTCCTAAATTCTCCCAAAATAAAATATTTAGGTGGCGACTCTGTATCTGGCAAAGCAGTGCATGTTTGGCACTTCTTTCTAAAAATCTGTTTTTCAAAACAATTTGCCAGATTCGGACTCTTTGGTGATTTATCGGTCTCGCATTGCACTTTGCGAGATTAGATTCAGAATCGTGACATTTGAGTCCGAACTGTAGTAAGCCCCAATGAACAAAACGGGATTTCTCCCGGGACGTTCGGGAACGTCTACAGTTTCTGGTGACTCTGCTGGGGAGTTAGAGAACTTGACTCGAACTCATGATATCTTGTTTTGATTACACTTATATGTTTCTTTGCATTACATTTGCATTAGTGCGCCTAGGACACCGTGTTTGCCGTCTACTATTCCTGAACGATTTGCCGGAGGCTCGCTTTGAGAAGCGTGCCATAAGGCTGACCGGTTACGGGCTCTGCCACGATGGGAACACAAACCCCAGTTTTTACCGGGGCACCCTTTTTGACCATTCGACCTAATGCATATTCGGAATCCATAGTGACCATTCCAAGCTAGGACAGGTTGCTTACCCGATTATAGGTTGTTTGAAACCGCTGCGTGTGTAGTGAAACCCTAGCTCCTGACAAAGTAGGACAGGGAAACCCTACCCCAACATAGGGGTGTTTTTGGCTCTCACTTGCTTGATATGTGCTTTTAGAGTGTGCCTCTATAGGAACGCATGTATCAGTTTGCAAGTCTGGGCATCAGGCCTGAGGGCACCAGTATTTTGGGGGAATCAGTTTTACTTGAGGGTATCAGTTTACTGGCAGAGTTTTGGGCAGAATTCAGTAGAGAGCACAGTCGTTCAGCTATGCTTATACCTATTCTGGTGAAATCAAGCTGAGATGCTGTCTGTTTTCTCTTTTGCAAGGTAGTCGTGGAACCATAGCTTCAGAAGGCTCCAATATCCCCCGGGTACATTGGACTTGTGCTGATAGACTTTGTCAGGTTAGAGATTAAGTTCAGAGTAGCCAGTGTTTTCTTTCGCTGAGGCAAGGCAGAGAAAGGCTAGTCAAGGCTTACCGGTTCATCTGATCCGTTAGTCACTAGCCACATCACCTTTGTTCAATTCAGTAGACCCGTGATGGCACAGGGTTCGGAAGAATTTGTGGTCGTGATAGCAGCGTTAAATCAGGGAACTGCCATGCGAGATGAGACCAGTGCTGAAACGCAACGCCTATCTGGGGCATCTGCCTCACATCCAGCTTCGGGACCCCAGCCGAACTTTGACCCACTTCCGCCAGCTGAAGATTTGCAGGGTCCAGATCCTTGAGAAGGGTTGGCTCAAGCCCGAGTTTTCAAACCCCTGGTGCAGCCTAATGAGAGGCCTTATCCCCTTGATGCTAATGACCTCGATCCGACCGCGGTGAAAATTGCGAACCTTGAGAAGCAATTAAAAAAGGTACAGGGCCTTAACTCCATTCCCGACATTGAGGATGGGTACATCGAGGCTGCCATACGACTCCCAGACAGATTCAAAATGCCACATATTGACCGTTTCGACGGGTCTGGAGATCCAATGGTACATATCCGACTTTTCTTGGATGTCCTGAAGCCGATGGGTCTGACTAAGCCACAGAAACTCTCTCTGTATAGAAGAACCCTGTCGGGTGTAGCAGCCACTTGGTATGCTAAGTTGGAGGACAAAGTGAAACAGAATTGGGAAGAGTTGGCTAAGGGCTTTGTCGATCAATATTCTTACAATACCCAAGTTGAAATGACCATGCAAGAGCTTGAAACAACCAGCCAGAACCCAACAGAGCCTTTCGTAGAATTTGTTGCAAGATGGAGAGCAAAGGCAGCACAGATGACAGATCGGCCTTCCGAGAGGGATCAAGTGCAGATGATGGTGCGAAACCTCGAGCATGATATGTTGCAAAAGTTGATAGTCGCTTCACTATCCACTTTCAAAAGTTTGCATAAACTGGGGGTTCAGGTCGAGAATGCGTTCAACAATGGGATCATTCCCAGAACAAGTGAACCGACAAGGAGGGCGATTTCAGGGAGTACCAATGCTAGTAGTAGCATTATTCCCAAACCCACCGAAATCAATATAGTCACCACAGCCGGCCCTTTTGCCAATCCAAGCCTACAAACCGTTGACCCAGCCCGAGCTCAGGGCAGAACTTTCACCCCCCTCTATATGAGCCTGACTAGCGCACTAAAAGTCTTGATGGAAAGAGGGTATCTCAAACCCCTCGATCCTCAACCTCTGCCTGACCACTCCCAGCCAGACATAACCCCTCCAAGTACTGTATGTACCACATCAACAGCGGTCGGCACCGACCGTTGCTACCGCCTTCGTCATGAGGTCCAAAATCTCATCGACAACCGGACGATAGCTCCACCTTCGGACCCCAATGACCAAGTACCTCGTCCACATCTCAATCTAATCCACACACTAGCTGTCCCTTACGACCCCAGCATATACATCACCCCAGTCCATCTACCCAAGCCTGAGGTGTTTATCCTAGAAAGCATGGACTTATGCATGATGGATGCACTTAGACCCCAATCATCTCAAACCCGTGAGCCCACTACTTCTGAGCTGATGAGAATGATCGAAGATCTTCAGAGAACTATGGCAGATTTAGCCTTTGGGATATCGGCTCCGTCATCGACCACACCACATACCTGGAATTTCACGACAAAAGGCTCCCCAATCTTGGGACAGGTTCTATTGGAAGAAGGCCAATCCCTTGGCAAAGTGGAGGCCAGTGGTAAGAACAAGGTAGGGGCAGGCATTGATCCCCATGAACACCTTCTGTGGGCTGTAGAGGCTTTGAAAGCGGAAGGGCTAAACAAACAGCAAGTGCTCGCAGTTGTTGCAAAGATTGTGGAGGATACTTTCATCAATAAGAATGAGAGCAGTTCGAAGCAAGGGGAAAATCGGGAGAAGGGTCGTCGTACCAGAAACGATCTTTTGAGCTCTAATCCTGCACTCGGAAGAGATCGACAAACCAGGCCAACACCTACCAATCCCTTTGCTGGTGCGTCCAGCAAAAATCCAGAAACTTTGAAGTACTAACCCCGAGGTTAGAGGGTCTTCCATGCTCTCTATATGCCTTTGTCCAAAGCTCTCCAAATCCTTCTTGGACAAGGCCATCTCAAACCCCTTGAGCCTCGGCCTCTTCCAAATCCTCTTCCAACTACGTATGATGCTGCCCAGTACTGTGCCTTCCATCAACAAACCGGTCATGACACTGATAGTTGTTACTGTCTTCGCCATGAAATACAAGATCTGATTGACAACAGGGTCATCGTTGCACCAGCCTTGCAAAGTCTATCGGCACTTGATCAGTGAACTTATGGGGGATAATGTGACTATGTGATCGAGGGATGAACCACCTGCGGGCGGCACTCAGTTTACTCCAGATGTGGCGTATGGCACGCACTGTTTTGAGCATTTGTGAATGCTGGTTTTTGTACTTTCTAACTTGGGTATTGAGTCAGTTTTGTTATGTCGTTTAGAGTCTGTCCCGTTGTATAGAGTCAGTCTTTTCATACTGAGTCAGTCGGGTCTGTCTTGTTGTATCGAGTTAGTCCTATTGCGTTGGAGTCGGGTGATTCCGGGGGTGTTACCTCGGACATCACCATCTTGTTTTGTGTTTGTCTTTTTGCTTTCTTTTGAGTCTGTTTCTGCCTTGGAGCCAGTTATGCCAACAAATCTGAATGAAACAGCAGTGATTTTCACACTCTTGTGTTTGCTTCTGCCTTGCGCCAGTTGTGCCAGAAGTTTGAATGAAACGGCAGTGCATTTCACCTGCTCTTTTGTGCCTTTAAGTCATTGTATTGACCTAAGTTTTTCAAAACTTTTCGAACAATGTGTTGAAAACAAAGAGGAAGGAATTCCTTGGGATTTGCAAAAATTTGATCAAGTGAGAGAAAGAGAGGCATGCTAAGCCCTTAATGAATGAGATCATGCTTGTTAGTGTGAGTACTGGGAAGGATCCTAGCTTGATCCAGATTGGTTCCGCACTGTCTTCAGCGCGAGTGATTTGTCGCTTTCTTAAAAGATTTCAAAAAATATTTTGCGCAGTCCTGCGAAACCTGTGTGGAATCGCTCTTGAGATTGTGCAGCTTAGGATCGCTCTCAGCCTCGAGACTTGTAACGCCCTCAAAATAATACATAAAACCCATCATTTAGACATGCAATGATATAAAGAAATCAACACCTTTCCATTCATCAGAGTAGTTCTTACAATAGTATTATGTGTTAACAACAAAAGCAGATGCCCTACAGGCTTACAGCTTTCCAAGTCAACACTTGGTTACACAAAAGAAGAGTACTAACTCTATACAAAATAAGCCATTGGCTTGATATACATGTAATACAAACAAAATAATCAAAAAGAGTCTTCAACTCCCATATCCATCCAAGCTAAGTCCTTGGAGGTGGCATGCTACCTGTACCTGAAAATAATGTCCCATATAGGGTGAGCCAACGCCCAGTAGAGATATGCTAAACACAGTATGAGCAGTAACTAAGACATGAGCAATTGATAAATGTTTAATTCTCATAAATCAATTCATAACCCAATTCCATTACATGACCACTATATCCAAGTTCATTTCATTTTCCATTTCTTACCAAATTCACAATTCACAACAACGGCTCAGAACCTGGCCAACAACTTATATGAGGCAGTAACTCATATTAAACGTTTCCCATTTTACATTAGATAAGCATACTAGCTATATCGGTACTTCGATAGATGAGCATATAAGCTATATCAACATTTCAACAGATAAGCATATAAGCTGTATCCACACTTCAACAGATAAGCATATGAGTTATATCAACACTCCCATAGACAAGCATATGAGCTGTATCAACACATTAACTGACAAGCATATAAGCTGTATCAGCGGAGTCCATCCCCTGTCTCCTCCCAAACAACATCCGGCTTAGAGGTCTATCCCCTGTCTTCCCCTAACCGTGGAGTACATCCCCTATCTCCTCCCGCATACACATCGTATATACACATAGGTCATATACATAATCAATCAATACATAACGTTAATGTATTCTATCAACCGTCATACTCTATGACACATCCAATTGATTAGTTTTAGTTTGCCTAATCATCATGCATTGTCTACAACAATCAAAACTACCCTCCACCGGTAGCCCAAGCAATTATTTCTAAACAGATAATAAAAGCTCCAACAGATAAAATATCAATGTTTTCAAAAGTGAGCGATTAATAAATCCAACTCCACCATTCTACCATATAATGAGTCAATTTCATTATTTCCAACTCAATTCCATATAACCACAATTTTCCCAAATTAATTATACCAATTAATTTATACAACAAATTAGGGTTTCTACCCCATTTCCCAATATTGACCCAATGGTCTAAATATCAACAACCAACAACAATATCATTATTTTGAAACCCAAAATACATGTTTAAGAATCAAAATAACAAAACCCTCTTTTAATATTTTGAAACCCTAGATCCCAAAATCAAACCATTTAACAAAATGCCCAATAATCTAGATCAAAACCCATAGTAGTGAGTAGGAATCCCTACTTCAAATTCAGAGCTCAAGGGAAGAAGATGAAGAAACTCAACGTGCTCCAAAACTCAGTATCCTCGGATCAAAACGTAGCCCTCGACGATCAACCCAACTTTTGTAAAGACCAAAGGTGAGGAAACAACCCCTACTAGATCAATACTTAGAGAGAAGGCAAGATTTTAGAGAGAGAAGGTCTCTAATGGCGGTTTGGAAAAGTAAGAGAGAGAAATGGAGTTGAAAAAGTGATCCAAAAAGTCAGATCTCGGTTTTATATAAGAGTCGCCCCGCTCGAGCGTCCAAACCGCCGCTCGAGCGTTGGATACACACTCCCAGAACTTTTGCAGAACCAGGTCCCCGCTCGAGTGTCCAACTCCCCGCCGAGTGTCCAAACGCCCGCTCGAGTGTCCAACACTGCATAGGAAAATACTGGGAGATGGAAAATCACGCTCGAGTGTCAAAACACCCTCTCGAGCGGAGAAGCAACAACGAAGGTCCCGCTCGAGCGTCAAAAGCTCCGCTCGAGCGTAAAGGCAAAAATCTGGGCAACTACTTTTGGTTTCTAAGCTCAACTAGCCTGGTTCAAACCTGCCCAACACAACCCAAGACTCAAAAACAAAGAGTAAAGGATGTAAACAAGATACACACAACAACCAACTCCACGGAGCCTAAGTCCGGATACAACAATTAAAGAAAAGGGAAACAGGGATCGCTATAAGACTCGACCCCTTGCTTTCTAACCTTGGACCTTAATTCAGAGTGTTCAACGGTCAACCGCAATGTGAGGCCTGTGTGGCCAGATTCGAAGCAGCCTACGCGTTAACGGCAATAAAGTCAAGTCGAGAAGGCTAGCCATCGTCAAAAGAAGCTTGCAAAGCTAGATCAGAAGCACCCCTGGAACTAGGGGCAGAAAAATGTCAAATGTGCTTAAAGAGCCGAAGATGGATCATTCTGCAAATCAATGAAGATCGGCAAGAATGCCAAATCCCAGAAGGGGGAAAGAAGAAAGCATTGCTGAAGGACAACCGAGTTCCTATCCACAACACTAGGGGCAAATTCAGCCCCCCATTGGATGGACTCCTGCATCGTCAACGAACAGCAGCCATTCTCTTGGATTCAGATGACTTCAGGATCTCAAAACCATTTGACATGGACAAAGCTAAACTTTTACCCTTGAGAGGCTCACTGGGCCGAAAACCCGGAAGGGCGACCTAGGCAAAAGTTAGAGCAAGAAAAAGAACAAAACAAAAAAGAAAAATGCAAAGAATAAAAAAAAAAAAAGAATAAAAAAAGAAGAAAAATGAAGAAAATGAAAAGAAAAGATGGAAAAGAAAAAAGAAGAAAAGAAGTGAAAAGAATTGAAAAGAAAAAAAAAACAAAACTCGCAAGGTTGAAAACCCGGAAGGGCGGCCTTGGCAAAAGTTAGAGCGCAAAAGGAGAGGTTAATACCCGAGTGTACCTTATCCCTCGAACTACGTAAGGCTTGATTCCCATCTTTGGGATACGTAGGCAACTTCATTCTGAAGTCCAGCCGTAAAACACTTCAAATTCGACTGTGTTCATGTGATGGTTCTAGTCATCTTTGTCCTCTCTGTATCCGAGAGCTCGGTTGTGATCGTCACCTTGAAAACCGGTTACAGTGTGCTGCAGTGCTATTCAAACAAGGGGCAACTTTCCGTTGCCATACAGTGCGCTGCGGTGCCATTCAAACAAGGGGCAACTTTCCGTTGCCATGCAGTACCGTTCAGACAAGGGGCAATTCTCCTTCGGATCTGAGGTTGTGCATCTCGAGAGTACGTTCCGTGCTCGTTGAGCAGTGGCCGTTTGCAAAAACAGTTTTGAGAATTTTTACTGAGGTTGACTAATTCTCTCGAAAATTATTCCACTTTTCCAGAACTGGACCATTTCTTGGACCCAAAAAAGGAAAATTTTCAGTGCTCATAACCTAACTTGCATGATTTCAAATCAGAAAATCGAACAAGTGTGTTAATCTAACCCTCATATTGGTCAACTTTGTTTTAGTAGAAAGCAAAAACAAAAAAATGGTCAAAATAATGAACTAGGGGCACAGTTGAGTTAGGTGTTCTGTCTTTTCCCCGTTGTCAACATACTTGCCAGAAAAGGGCACTCTACTTGCCAGAAATGGGCACTCTACCTGCCAGAAAAGGGAATAACTGAAGCTAACAACAAAGGACTGAAAGCTCTCAACATCCTCCAAGCGACGAGGTATCAAGTCAAGTGTGAAGCATGAACTGGAATGGATTAAGATATTCCACTCCCTCGTCTGGACACATTTGATTATGTCCAAACTCCCCAGCAGAACATCGTCAGTCGATATCAGCCGCAGATTTGCTACACACCCAGTTGTAGCGCAACCCCTCTACGGGAAAGGTCACTGTTGTGAGCAGAAGAAGAGAATCTAGCAGAATGCTAGGGGCAGGAGCTCGCAACTTCCTGTTTATCCATCAACCACCCTAGGGAGGGATGAAAAATGAGAGGTTGAAGAATAGAGAGATGTGCGATGAGAGAAAAAGTGAGAAAAAGGCTTTTTCAGAAAAATAGAGATTGAGTGACAGAGTGATGTGAGAATCACAAATGAGAAAGGGTGGGAAACAATACCCGGAGAAACTGGCTCCTCGTGTGCCGAGAGGTCTCTTGCCTTTATAACACAGCTGAGTGTGTTGTGTGTTTGTTTTGTGTTTTTTGTTTCGATTCTTGTTTGAGTCGTTTGAGTATCAATAGATGTGTTTAGGTTGTTTACCTTGTTTTTCCTTTGTTAAGTTGTGTTTAGGTCGTTTACCTTATTTTTCTTTGTTGAGTTGGTTTAGGTTGTTCTACCTTCTGTTCCCGTTGTTGAGTCGTTTTGGCTGTGGTCAGTTGTAGGCTTAATACCGATTGAGAAACCCTTTCTCATCTCACTTTCAAAAAATCGTTTTGTGCTCTGAGTACCGCCATTCACCACATTTGTGCGAAACAGAATTTGTTCTTTCATAAAACCACAGGGTTCAACCCAGGTCATATGAGAACAGTAAAAACCATGACCTATCTGAAGCTATATAGGTTCCAGACTACAAAGCAAAGAAAAATGGGGAAAATTTTAAGCATCTGAGTGTATTTCACCTTCAGAAAATTCCGAGATTGCATTCCATATGCACCTCCTCAGGCCTTGTTAATGCTACCGAAGTATGAGTGCGCCTCTACCTCAAGTGTAAGCCTGCTTCAAGTCAGAATGATAGTCCAAGCAGTACATGTGGTTTTCACATGCAGATGTTATCTCTTGCCAACATAAACAGGATGTCCCCTTTTCGAGCTGAACGTGTTGCAAAGTCCTCTGAGAGGTAAATCGGAGGCACCAGAGTACATGTTCGATGCCCCTCTATTGCATAGAATGTGCACTTTCATATACACTTTTGCTGCATGCGTGCCGCGCATCGTTATGATTCATGCATAGAATATGCTTGGTTTCGATTCCGCATAGAATATGGTTGCTTTCAATGTTGCATAGAATATGCTCCTGTTTCATACATGGAAAATGCCCCCATATTTGCATAGAAAATGCACTCTTCCATACTTGCATAGAAAATGCTCGTATCTTTTGCATAGAAAATGCACCTCATTTGCATAGAACATGCATTGCATCGCCTGTCTTGTGCACATTTATTTTTGTATCACTCGCACTATCTTGTGCACTTACACTTTGTATCTCAATCGTACTGTTTTGTGCAGTTTATCACTCGCGCTTTCTTGCGCATCGCACTGTTTTGTGCAGTTATCACTCGCGCTTTCTTGCGCATCACACTGTTTTGTGCAATTTATCACTCGTGCTTTCTTGCGCCTCGCACTATTTTGTGCAGTTTATCACTCGCGCTTTCTTGTGCATCGCACTGTTTTGTGCAGTTATCACACTGTTTTGTGCAGTTTATACTCGCGCTACCTCGCACACCACACCTGCACTTGTTAGTGCATTGTATCGCGCTATCTTGCGTACCTCACCTGCACTTGTTAGTGCATTGCATTGCGCTATCTTGCGCACCTTACCTCAATCGCACTATTTTGTGCATTCACCTTGCTTGCACTGTTTTGTGCACCTTTAGCTCGCACTGTCTTGTGCACCTGTATCACACTGTTTTGTGCACCTTTAGCTCGCACTGTCTTGTGCACTCACCTGGTCTGGGAGACTTTAAATCCTGCACCTTTATTCACACTGTCTTGTGCACCCTCCGGTCTAGGAGACCTTAAATCCTCTAAAGGTGCAATTCCTTTGGTGTTTGTCGTGCCCGAACGACTTCCGGTGGTCTGGTATAGCCACCTGCCTGTGTTAGCGGTGAGTTCCTAGGAGATCAACTGAGACGGTGGAAACTAGAGTTCGAATGGCTTATGCCTAGAACGCAAAGGTTCGGGATTTCCGAGACTAAAGTCTGGTTTAAATACTCAGGGGTATATTCTCGGCTTGAAATCTATATGGCAGCCCCATAGATTGAGATAGCATATGAATGCGCCTCAATTCGGGATACTGAACCAACCTAGTCTGTCATGTTGGAGAATAGGGAAAGCTGCGCCCATAGTTAGGGGGAAAAGTAGTACCTCTGGTTCAACCAAGAAGAAGCGAAAGATCCCCAACAGCATGAGGTAAGTCATTGCCAATTGTCCTTGTAAGGTACCTTCACCTCTTAGCTATTACATTGCATTTTAGCCACTACATTACAGTGCATTGCATGAGTCCAATTATCAAACCGGCTTCGCGTAGCGTATAAGTCCAATTTTTTTAAACCGGCTTCGCATAGCGTATAAGTCCAATTATCAAACCGGCTTCGCGAAAGCGTGTAAGTCCAATTATCAAACCGGCTTCGCGTAGCGTATGAGTCCAATTATCAAACTGGCTTCGCATAGCGTATAAGTCCAACTTTCAAACCGGCTTCGCGTAGCGTATAAGTCCAATTATCAAAATCTTTCTACATATCATTTTGCATCCTGCCCCTGAACTACGCTGGTTTGATTCCTTGCAAAGGGATACGTAGGCAGCCTGCGGGCACAACCATTTATTTATCTATATTTTGTTTGTTTGTCCAAGTCTTCGGCCTTGTCAAAAATGGGTCATCTCTGGGCTTTGACATTCACTCATGTCATTTTATGACTTCGAGCTCTGTCAAATAGGGGCAACTGTAGACACCCCATTTTTGACCGCCCTTAAGACTTGGGCACTACTGATGGTTTACTTGGTGGAGAAAGTTGAGCAGGGCAAATGTTCGATTTCTTCGGCAAGAGGAGAGTCAAACCCTAACCTCACACCCCATTTCTTGATCAAAAGATTTTAGATCTTAAAACCCTCTCTTTCGAAATATTTTTGAAATAAAGTTCCTACAATGTCTCGACGCTCACATTTTGTTAAATATCGCGCTTTTCGGTAAACCGAGCCAGGACAAAGTGGAAATGAATGAAAGAGAGATGGAATCTTTGAAAAATCTTTCAAAACACCTTGCTTAGGGGTTTGAAGTTGAGGAAAATAGGAAAAAAAGGGGAGAAATCCAGTTGGGGGAGAAAATGGGCATGAACCGTTAAGAGAGAGTCGAGCAGCTCTCGCTGAATCGGGCCTATTCATTTGTACACTTGGATTTAAGATATGAGGCCATTACCATTGGAAATGAGACTTCCGGGGCTTCATTTTACACTCAAGAATCTCCTAAAGCCAAGTCCGGACGGGGGAGATATGGTTGGTTGAAGTAGGGCATCAATCCGGTTGGACCGAATCTGCGCGGCTTCACCAAAACATGCATAACTTTTTGCACAGTTGGAATTTTGATGCAAGGTTGGTGCCATTTGAAAGCTAACTTCTGGGGCTTCATTTTGGTACTAGCCAACCACTTTTTGGCCTTGGAGACCACCTTCCGAGCACCTTTCTTTCCGGCTGACCATATAAAAGTAGCTGGCCAACCACCTGACCCTTTTGACCTGGTCGGCCGACCAGGGCAAGTGGTCGGCCGACCCCCTGAACTGGTCGGCCTACCTTCCTCAGTCTTGTCTCTGTGAGTGTGTGCTAGTTGTGCCAGCTGGGAGGCACAGACTGTATCCTCCATATACGTGTATGGAGGATCTTGAACCTTAGTTTCTAGCTTCTTGAAGAAGCTTTGGCCTTGTATCTCTATAAGAGAGGCCCTCCTCTTCCTTTGCAAGGGTTCCAAGATTGGTTTAAGGCATAGCTCATATATCCTTCTATATCTCTATATCTAAGGTTCAAAAGGGCCTTGTTCTTGGCCTATTGCACACCACCTCTTAAGCACACACCTCCACCTTTGTTCTAAGGTTCCTAGAGGTCTTGAGAAGGCTGAAAGAGTTGGGGTTTTGGTCCAGAAGCTGCTGGTTTTTGCTGAGCTACAAGGGTAACACTTTCTCCCTTTTTTTAAGCCTTATTTTGATCCTTCTATAAGCCATACTTGCATGCATATTTGAGCTTTGGTGTAAACTGAAAAAAGTCTTATTTTGAGGTCCTTAACATGTTTGTTTAAGATCATTTTTCTGTTGGGGGTCATCTACCCCGTTGCATGCTTCATTTCATCTTGTTTTGAGTCATGCATTAGGTTCTTTGTGTTGAGCTTTGTTGGCCCTTTTGACCACTGAAATCCAGAGGATTTTCAGTGGTTATTATGTGTTTTTGAGAGCCAAAATCAGAGAGGGGTGACCCTCCCACCCCTTGTCTTGTTTTCTAGCATATTTGGCCTATCAAAGGAGCCTTTATTTGCATGCTTCCAAGCCTTGTTTCAGGCCTTTTTTGGTGGGTTTTAGGATCTGCATAGGCTCTGTCTAGAGCCCATTTTGCCATTTTGGGTGTCCATCTTGCATGTGTAGAATAGCCCTCTTCATAGCATATCAAAGGAGCCCTTATTTGCATGCTTCCAAGCCTTGTTTCAGGCCCTTTTCAGTGAGTTTTAGGACCTGCATAAGCTCTGTCCAGAGCTATTTTTGTCATATTGGGTGTCCATCTTGCATGTGTAAAGTAACCCCATTCATAGCCTATCAAAGGAGCCTATCATTCTTGCATGCATAGATCATGTTTCAGTGATTTTTTGGGCTTTATTTGGTATGTCATACCTCTGAGTTTTTTTGGTTTAGTGACCCTTGAATGCCTCATATGCTTGTAGTATAAACCCTCTTTACTAGCTTATATTGCATGCTATTTTGGTCCTTGATTCTAGCACTTTTTGGCCATGCCTTAAACTGATTTTGTGCATGTTTTGGACTGCCTTAGCTCTGTTTTTATGCCTCATGGTCGAATGATGCTTTCTGATGGTTGTAGTGCAATACCCTTGCCTAGCTTTGAGTTTTGAAGCCTATTGCATGCTTATGTTGAGGTGTTTCCATGTTTTGGGGCTATAGTGTAGTATCCCTACAAGTTTCTGTGGAGTTGTGTACAGTGTTCCGGGGTCAATTATAAACAGAGGCAAATCGGGGCATCGCGATGGATTTCCTGGCAAGGCGACTCGAGCATGCATGCATCTTTCATCATTCCGAACAGAGCTGAGGCAGTCTACTTCATGTGACATTGCATGCTAGTTTACTCACTTTCTTAGTTAATTTGTTAATTAGCTAGTGTTGTGTAATAATTAGTTATTCATTTTGGTTGTGTAATATTTATTCGGACCCCCTCCGAGGAGGGCAATGTTGTAATAAGTGTGCGTGTGTGTGACGCACGTCTTCCAACCCCACGTCTTTCTCCATTTTATTTACCAGCTTATGATGGTTAGTTTTAGGGCATGTTTCAATTAGCATCTATATGTTCGCATGTTTGCATCCATTCATCTGTTTTGTACGCACCGGGCTCGGCGCATCATGCTAACTACATTGTATTTCAATTTCGAGTTGAATATATGCACCGATTGTTGCATCTCATATGCCATCTTAGAATAGCCGAGCCTATCTTAGTTGCATACTTGTATGTGTTGCATTAGAGCATCTCAGCATAGTTAGGATTCATGCATGATTTCTAATTAGCTTCTTTCTTTGGCTTGGAGTACTCGGTAGTGTTTGTGCTTTAGCATCCTGCATGTGTGTGAGTGACTGCCATGATAGCATGCTTACCATGAGGCTAAGGCTTATGTGATATAACTGCCTGAATGCCTGTGGGTGGAGGTTGGATTATCTGAATTGGAACAATTCATTGATTGCCAGTTTCAAGCCCACTAGATAGTGACAAATCACCATGTTTTCTAAGCGCACTTGAGGGTGGCAAAATCCGCATTTTAGCCTACTTGCGAGTAGCAAACCGTTTTCAAAAACAAACATGAAATGTTTTGTTCCAACTCAGGCGATCCAGTCTATACTTGTATGCTGCGTGCATCACATAGTAATTCTAGGCTAATAACCGTGATAAGAGCACATAATGTTTTCAAAACTCGATATCATGGTTAGTAGAGGCCGATCTTTGATCGGGCGAGCAGAGGTGCTCACGAAGTGACCTTCCCCAATCGTACCCAAGTTCCGAGCCGAGGCAAACTTTGGTTGATGACGGACACGTGGCCTTAGGCACGAGTCAGGGTTCCTAAATTCCCCCAAAATAAAATATTTAGGTGGCGACTCTGTATCTGGCAAAGCAATCCATGTTTGGCACTTCTTTCTAAAATTTGTTTTTCAAAACGATTGCCGGATTCGGACTCTTTGGTGATTTATCGGTCTCGCATTGGCACTTTGCGGGATTAGATTCAGAACCGTGGACATTTGAGTCCGAACTGTAGTAAGCCTAGTAAACAAAAGGGATTTCTCCCGGGACGTTTGGGGACGTTACATAAGGTGACGAGTCTGATTGCTCGTCAAGCACTCAAAGTCCTCAGCGGAACGCCACAGGTTTGAGTTTTTCAAACCCTGCATCCATTTTGTCTCATCTTTGGACCATGCCTGGGCGTTTTCAGCCTGAAGTTTCTGATGGCCTGCCAGCCATCCTTGGAGACTGCCGGCTACCACTTTTCCTTTGCTAGTCATTGATGTGCCTTGCCGGCCATTAGTGATGCCTTGCCAGCCATCACTGATGGCCGGCTGGCCACTAGTTTTTCCTGCATAAATTTTGTGATATTTTGTGCTAGCTGTTTGCACAGATTTATACATCTTCCTACACGTGTGTGGCTGGATGTTTGGGAGGGAAATTTGTGTTTTCTATATATAGGACCCCTTCTCTCTCATGTGTGGGGGGTTAGAAAAATTTGAGACATAAAAATTTTCTCTCTCTAGATTTCTCTCTCTCTCTTGCAAAATTGTGTGTGTTTGCCTAGTTTCTGTACACTTTTGCCTACTTCTAAACTAAATCCTCTCACCTTTGAGCTGAGGTTTCTTGGGGCCTTCTTGGAGCTCTTGAATGTGGTTTTGGCTTGAACTTGTGCCTAAAAGTGTTCTTTGCTTCAAGAGGTAGAATACTAGTCTCGTTATCTTGTTTTCAATACTTGTTTTTCTATCTTTTTCAATTGTTTTTGGGGCTGGTTTTGAATTGTAAAAAGCTCTATTTTTGTGGCTTAAAAATGGTGGTTTGAGTCCCCTTTTCAGTTAGGGGGTGGTTCACCCTTCTTGTTTCTTAGTTTATAAAGCCTTTCTGCCTTTATTCATCACTTTCAAACCAACTTTTTTGAGCCTTTTAACCGCTGAATTTCAAAGGTTTTTCAGTGGTAAAAATCTCATTTTGAAGTCCAAAATTGGAGGGATTAGCCTCCCCTCCTTGTGTCTTGTTTGCATGCCTAGTTAACTCCATGTATTAGCTTATTGTTCTAGCTTTTTGTGGCTTGAGTCCACATGTTTTAGACTAAATTAGGGCCTCTGTTTCTTTTGTTTGGTTCATTTGAGCTTTGCATTGTATGGTTGTAGTGTTAATTCCTTCAGCTAGTGTGTTTTAAGGCTTTAACTATCATTGGTTTGAGTTGGTCGCATGTTTTAGTGCTTTTAGTACTCATTTTCAGCACCTAATCATATCTGCAACCTCCCCCTTTTCTTGATTTTATTTTTTTTTGAAAGTGGTTTAAACCATTTGCTTGTTTAAAGCATGAAATTGAGATGTTAGTGATTAATGGTTTGATCCCTTTGGAGGTTCATTACCAACAGCATAAGGTCTCTTTCATGCCTAAAACAACCTTTGGTTTGAACCCTCTTTCCATTAGAGGACACTCACCAACGGACTAAGTGATTAAAGAATGATTTGGTAATTAAAATGTGTAAACAAAATTGACAAGTAAAAGAGCAAGATAAGCATTCTTTGTGTTGCATTGTATGTGTTCAAATCGGACGTTAATTTGAACACAAGGAAAATAGAACATTTCATACTCAAAAGTGATGAAATGTGCCATTTTCCTTGGTCTCCATTGCCTTTGATCATGCATGATAGGGTGGTGGTTATTCGAATCTTATTTGTGTATTTATTGAAATTGTACAACTTGGATCCTTGGCCATCATGCAATGAATTTTCTTGATTGGTGGTTTTGGATCCAAATGTGTCACTTCGTTGAGATTTTGAGATGATAATGAGAGATACAGTAAAAACAAATCCTTGGAAAAACCCCATTTTTGCTCTATTTGTGCTCTAATGCAGTATGATGAACCAGTGCATCAGTGTAGACACCCCATTTTTGACTGACCTTAAGACTCAGACGTCATTGATTGAGCACTCGGTGATAGTGCATGTTGTGCTCGTTTCGAGTTTCCGGAGTTTTGGCTGAGTGCCTTGCCTTCGGGCCTCTGAACTCTTTGTGCTTCGGCTCGGTTTGCGGACCAAGCATGATTTTCCTTGCCTGAGGGAAGGAGAGGTCTTGTAAACCCCTTTCTTGTGGTGGTAGACCACTTTTCGTAGTCGTAGACCACTTTTCCCATTTGGAGACCAGTTTCCGATTTTCAGAGCCTTCGACCACGCGCCTTGTCTCGGGACCGCTTAATGTTCTCCGTTTGGCGTGGTTTTTGAACCACACCTTGTTTCCTTGGCCTAGAGGGCCACTATGGTTTGGGAGACCACTTTTGTGGTCGTGAACCACTTTTGGTGCTTGTCAGCTAGTTTTCGAGGCTCCCGGCTGCGCGCTTTGCCTCCCGAACTTTCGTTTGCATCCGTTTTGATATGTTTTTGGTACAAACCTTGTTTTCCTTGTTTGGAAGGTGGTACAAGGGTGGGAGACCAGTTTCTCTCCGCAAACCACTTTCCTTCTGCCAGCCATTTTGGTCTGACAACTGGTCTCCCTGATCTTTGGACCATCAAAAGTGGTCGGCCATGACACCATTTGCTTGTTTTCATGCTTTAGACTCTCTCCCACCATGGCCGACCAGTTTTTGTTCTGGGAGAGCACTTAAAGTGGTCGGCTACTTTTTGTCACCTTTTTGGAGATATTTTTGGCCAACTGGCATAGCTGGAGAGCACTAGAACCATCCTCCATACACGTGTATGGAGGGATGGCCTTGAAGCTTAGCTTCCTTGAGAAGCTTTAGCTTTTGTTCTCTATAAGAGGGAGGCTCCTCCTCCCTCCTCCAGGTTCAGAAATTGGTGGTTTGAGATATACATACACACTTGTATCTATATCTCTCTTTTGCTCTTGTTTTGTGTCTTAAAGTGTCATTTTGTCTCACTTTTGCACACAAACGCACACTCAAACACCATCCTTTTGTTGCTGAGGTGCTTAGGAGCTGGTTTTGGTGTTCTTGGTTGGTTTGAGCTTGAAAAACCTTCAAGTTGCAACTTTAAAGGTGGTTTTCAAGGGTGAGTTTCTAACCCTTAAATCCCCCTTTTTGCTGAAGCTTTTAGCCCTACTTGCATGCTGTTTTAAGCTTAACTCTTAACTACAAAAAGTTCTGAATTTTGGTGCTTAAGATCTTTGTTTAAGGTCACTTTTGTATTTGGGGTTGTTTACCCCCTCTTAGGCCTTGTTAGGCCTTGTTTTGAGCCATCCCTTTAGGCTATTGTTGTAGCCTTTGCATGACCTTTCTACCACTGAAATCCAGAGGATTTTCAGTGGTAGAAAGGTGGTTTTGGAGTCCTAAATAGGAGAGGGTCATCCCCTCTCCTTGTATCTTCAATACTTGTCTTGAATGCCTCATGTGTGAGCATGTTTGTTAAGTTTATGTTGGCCATATCTTAGCTTGTATTTGGGCTTATTTTGCTGAGGCATACCACTGTTTTTACTTGGTTTGGTCACTCCATGCATGGTTTATACACTTGTAGTGTAAATCTCATAAACTAGCTTTGTATGCTTCATGAAGTAGCATGTCATTCTAGCTTGCCTTGAGTCCATTTTGAGCATGTTTTTGGTGATGTTTTTCCATGCCATTTGGTCACCTCTTGCCTGTTCCATGCACTTGTAGTGTATTTCCATGAATTAGCCTAACATGCATCATGCCTTAACATGTCATTCTAGCATGCTTTTGGCTTAACTTCAAGAAGCTTTTGTCCATGTTTTAACATGCTCTAGCTCTGATTTGTGTTTTTTTGGTCATGCATGCCATGCTTTGTATAGCTATAGTGCATTCTAGCTTGTTAGCTTTGTGCATCAAGTCCACTAGCATGCATTACTTGGACTATTTGAATGATTTGACATTATTTATTATGTGATTTCAGTCCATGTTTCATGCTCATGAACTTGCATTTATCACTCATTCAATGTGTTGGAGGGTTTGCGCCTTTATGTCTTAACATGAATCATTGCGTATGCCTTCATGCCTTAGCTTGCGAGCTACTATTTCTCTGTGTTTTTGGGGTTATCTTGCCATGATATAACTCTAATTTTTGTTGGTTAAGTCATCTCATGCTTGGTCTTAATAGGTGTAGTGTAATTCACCTTACTTGCCTTGTATGCACCATGCCTTATGCCTTTTATGCTAGCTTGTTTTGGCTTCCTTCCATTCATATTTTAGTATCATTTTGACATGATCTAGGACTGTTTTGGGTTGCTTTTGCCATATCCTTCATGCTTTGTATAGCTGTAGTGCAATTGGCCTTGCTAGCTTTGTGTTTTGTTGACTCATGCATGCTATCTTTGAGCTATTTAGATGATTTGGCATCATTTAATACTTCATTTCAAGCTTATAGCATTGCCATGTTCCCACTTCTTTCATGCTTTGAATGCCTTTAAGTGTTGTGCATTGTTGCCTTACTTATGGCTAGTATGTATGCCATCTTGCCTAGGCCTTTGAGCCTACATTTAGCATGCTTTGGTCCATGTCTTGACCTACTTGAGCTCTGTTTGTGGTTGGTTCATGCATGTGTGCCATGTATTGCATGCCCCTTTGTGGTCCTCCTTATTAGCTTTCATGCTTTAGGACCTTTGCATGCCATGCTTGCTTTGTTTGAATGATTTGGCATCATTTCTTACTTAATTTAGTGCATTTAGTGTTGTTACACTTCTGCATTTATCACTCTTGAGCCTTCTTGAGGTTATGCTCTTAGGCCTACTTGGTTGGCTATGCATTGTGCATGCATGCTTTGTATTTATGTGCCTTTGTTTTGGTGTTATGGCCACTGATTTGGGCATGACTGAGGTCTGTCCATTTTGGTTTAAGTCCATTGAGCATGTTGGTTTTCATGTTGTTTGCATTGTGCATGCTTATTATTCATTGCCATGAGTATACCATCTTACATTGCATTGTGTATGCCATGTAGTTCATCGCATTGTGTATGCCATGCTTGTGTTGCATTGTGTTTGGAATGTGTTAGTCCAAATGCGGGAAACGAGGGGCGTTTCATACTTGAAGTGATGAAACGTGCCTCAATTCTCGGTCGCCGACGCTCTTGATCATACATGATAGAGTTCTAGGCCTTATGTGTTTACTTGTGCATTCATTTTCATATTGAATTGTGCAACTTCACCTCTCGGCCATCATGCATCGAGATGCGTGATTGGTGGCCCGAGGGTCGATAACCACACTCCCTTAAGCTTATGAAATGATAGGGAGGGTAGTTATGCACACATATCTTGCAAATACATTGCCATGCCCTTTCTTGCTCTCTGTTGCAGCAAATTGGTGAAATGCAGCAACAACTGGTCGGCCAGCCAGAAAAACTAGCTGGCCGACCACTTTTTATGATTTTCAGCACATAAAGTGGTCGGCAGGTGGCTACAGACACCAACAACTGGTCGGCCACCCTTCCACAAGTTCCCATGGTGGAGTTTAAGCTTTCTAGAGCTTGGTGCAAGGTTCTGAGAACAATTGCAAACAGAGGCAAGTTGGGGCATCGCGTTGGATTTCCGAACGAGGTGACCGGGCATGCATGCACTTTCTCCCTCTAAGGACCTTGTTTTATTGCTTTACTCAGTTAATTTGCTTAGTGTAGACACCCCATTTTTGACCGTCCTCAAGACTTGGACGTCACCGTTGGAACACTCGGTGATTATCCATGTTTGTGTTCGTTTGGAGATTCCCGGAGTTCTCGGCTACGCGCGCCTTGCCTCAGGACCTCCGAACTCGACCGTTTGATGTTTGGTTTTGCACCAAACACTTTTGTTTTGCCTTGGGAAGGCAGGGAATGCTTTGTGAGGCATCCCCATATACCACCGGCTGGCTGGTGTGGCCACCGGCACTATATTGTGCCGGTCGGCACTATTTTGTGCCGGTCGGCACTCTTTTTGGCGAAATGACCATTTTACCCTGCCGACTACTGTGCACTTGCTTTCTGAGATATATTTCAGACAGCTGTGTGCAATCTGATTCCCTCCATACACGTGTATGGAGGGATGAGCCCTTAGTTGCTTAGCTTGTAAGTCTTACAAGTTCTATAAGAGGAAGGTTCTTCCTCTTGGCTTAAGGTTGGGATTTCTTGAGAGGTTTCAGCCATTTTAGAGAGAGAGCAAGCTCTGGTTTTAGGTTAGATCATATATCTATCTTTTCTCTCCTTTCTTGCTTATTTAGTACACTAGGTGCCTTAGTTCACACTATTGACACAGCACCTAGTGTCTCACCTTCTCCTTGCAACTGAGGTTCTAAGGGCTGGTTTTTAGTGTTCTTGACTGGTTTGGAGCTCAAGGGACCAACTACTCCAACCTTTGTGAAGAAAAGCTTCAAGGGTAGGGAACTTACTTTATTTACCCCATTTTTGCACTCCATTTTTGCCTAGTTAAAACAGTTTTTGTGCCTGGTCTATAACACAAAAAGTTCTGTTTTTTAACCCTCTTCATTGTATATTAAGAGTGTTTTGTGGTTGAGCAAGTTTGACCACCCTTAGGCTTGAAAAGGGCTCTTTTTTGTGCTATTTTGGAGAGATCGGACTTGTGTGCTTGGACCTTTCCACACTGAAATCTGAGGGATTTCAGTGGTGGAGATGGTGCCTTAAAGTCTAGAAAGGGGAGGGCCACCCCTCTCCTTGATGTCCTTGAAAAGGGCAAGTTTTGCTTCCTTATGGAGCTTCATGCTTGAGTGAGTGTTGAGCATGTTTGACTTGTTTTCCATGCTTATTTGCCATGATATAACATGATTTCAAGTTGGTTTTGGTCTCCTATGCATGCTTAGTATAGTTGCCTTGTAATGCCTCTTTATGCCTTAACATGTCTAGGTAGTGTGCCTCCATTTCTAGCATGTTTAAGCTTGCATTTGTGAAGCTTGTATGCTTATTTTGCCATGATTTAGCTCTGTCCATAGTTGCTTTGGTCAATCTCATCATGCATTACATAGCTCCTTTGTATTTGGCTTGTTGGCCTTGAGAGCATGTGAGTGAGCAGCCTTGCTTGCCTTATTTATTATGGTTTGGAACCATTTAGCATGGTATTTCAGACCTTTTAGTGTACTTGTATGCACGCTTTAGTTGTTCTTTAATGCTTTAAAAGCATGTGTTGAATGCTCCATGTTTTGGTATGTTGCACGCCTTTGTGTTTGAACCTCTTAGATGCCATCTAGGTGCTCTTAGGCTTTGTTTAGGTCTGCTTGTGACTGTTTTGAGTCCCTTTAGCTTTGTGAGGCTTGGTAGACTTGGCCTTAGTTTAAGCCTTAATAGCTTGTTTCAAGACTTGGACCATTTGTTGCATGCTTTGGTTGCTTTGTTGCATGATTTGGCATCATATTTTGCATGATTTTCAGAGCTTTATATGCATGCCAATTGTCCATGTTTAACTCACTTCAAGTGTGCTTGAATGTTGCTGTTTATGCCTTGAGTTGTAACCTTAACATGTGTATGTGTGCATGTGTGTTTGGCCCTCATAATTTAGCACTTTGGCCACTGATTTTAGGCCTTTTAGAGTTGCCCAATTCATGTATAAGTCCATCCCCCATTGGTTTGCATGTTTGCTTGAAATGCCTTGCATAAGTGCATCACATTGTTCACTTTGCATGATAGATAACATGCTTAGGGTTGCATCACATTCGATGCATGTTAGGCCTCTTGAAGTGAAGTATGATAGAGGTTTGGCACCTGTTTGCTTGATTGCATTGCATGCATTTGAAATTAAAATTGCACTCTCGATTCTTTGGGCCATCATGCATGGAAATGCGTGATTGGTGGTCCGGGAACGAGGCACATCCCCTTTGAGTCAAAAGTATGATAGGGAGTGTGTTTGGTGCATACATGCCTTGAATTGCATTGCCATGCAAGTTTTGCCCTCTGCTGCTGGTGAGTTGCAGGTTCTGCAGGTGTTAAGTGCCGACCGGCACTATTTAGTGCCGACCGGCAGTGATTCCTCAGCCGATGGAAAAATCCAGTGCCGGTGGCCTCCCCCTTCAGCCGGTGGTACTCTGCCCAGCCGGTGGTACTCCCAGTGCCCTGAGAGGCACTCCTGGGATTTTGGTAATTTTCTGAGGAGGATAGCAGGGAAAACAGAGGCACACTTGTATGACAGTGCGATTCCGAGCCAATTCCGAGCGCGCGCTGCATTTGGGCCCTCCTCCGAGGCATTTACTGTTTAATTAGATTAATTATTTGTCTAATTAATTTAGTGAATTTGTAATAATTAATTAGCTTGCGTAGTTAATTATTTGTATATTATTTGGTTTTGTCCCTTCGAGCGAGGGCAAAATGTAATAAGTGTGTGTGAGTGGGTGTATGTCTTCCAATCCCCTTTCTTTCTATCCCTTTTATTTACCCGCTTTCGATGGTAGATTAGGGCACATTTAAATTAGCATACCTTATGCAATGCATGTGTGCATCCATGCATCTTTACATGCACCGGGCTCGGTACATCATACAAACTGCATCGTACTTTCAATTCCAAATTGAATACGTGATAGTTGTTGCATTTCATGTGCCATGCTTAGGATAGCCGAGCCTGTCTAGATTACATCCCTGTATGCGATGCATTAGCCACTTAACATGAACTAGGTCATGCATGTTTGCTAAACCGGGTTATTGTTTTGGCACGGAGTACGATGTAAGTATTTATGCTTTAGCATATCGCGTGCGTGTGAATGTTGCCATGACAGTATGCCTGCCATGCGGCTAAGTGCTTATGTGATAAACTGCTTGAATGCCTGTGGGTGGAGGTTGGATTACTTGAGTTGGGAATACTCATTGAAATCCGTGTTTTAGCCTACTCGCGAGTAGCAATTTCAAACTGTTTTCCAAACAAGACGGATATGCAATGTTTATTTCCAAGATTAGGCGATCTAGTCTATACTTGTTTGCTGTGCGCATAACATAGTAATTCTAGGTTAAAATAATCGGAATAAGAACGCATAAAGTTTTCAAAATTGGATATCACGGTTAGTAGAGGCCGGTCTTCGGACCGGGCGAAAGGGGGTGCTCATAGCTGACCTTCCCCGATCGTACCCAAGCTCCCGAGCCAAGTCACTTTGGTGATGACGGACACGTGGCCTTCGGCGCCGAGTCAGGGTTTCCTAAATTTCCCCATTAAAAAATATTTAGGTGGCGACTCTGTAATCTGGCAAGCAGTCCATGTTTGGCACTACTTTTTCAAAAATCTGTTTTTTTCAAACGATTTGCCAGAGTTGGACTCTTTGGTTCAGACTTAGAACCGCGACACACAAAAAGGGAGTCCGAACTGTAGAGCGAAGCCCACGGGCGCGTCTACACTTAGCTAGTTTACGCTTTGGTTTTGTATTTAAGTAGTTAATACGTTTAGCTGCTTATTCGTTTTGTAATAATTAGTTAGTTTGTTAGTTAACTAGTTGGCTTGTAATAATTAGTTTAATTAGCTTAGATTAGCTAGTTAGCTTCTTAGTTGCTCCCTCCGTCGAGAGGGCCAATTGTTGTAATAAGCGTGCGTGTGTGTGATGCATGTCTTCCAACCCTCATTTCTTTCACCCTTTTACTTAACCGCTTACGATGGTTAGTTTTAGGGCATATTTCGATTAGCATACCTTATGCTTTGCATGTGTGCATCCATTCATCTGTTTTGCATGCACCGGGCTCGGCGCATCATACTAATTGCATTGTATTTTCAATACATTGACTTGAATATGTGTTCAACAACATGTTATCAAGTTGCATTTCACATGACATTCTAGGTAGCTGAGCCTATCTTAGGTACATTTCCGCATGTGTTGCATTAGCCATCTTAACATGAACTACGATCATGCATGATTTCTAATTAGTTCTTTGTTTTGGCTCGGAGTACACTGTGAGTGTTTACGCTTTAGCATACTGCATGTGTGTTATTGACTGCCATGTTAAGCATGCTTGCCATGAGGCTAACTGCTTATTTGATATAACTGCCTGAATGCTTGTGGGTGAAGGTTGGATTACTTGAATTGGACCAATTCATTGAATCCCGAATTTAGCCTACTTGCGAGTAGCAAACTTCAAACCATTTTTTCACAAACGAACATGCAATGCTTTGTTCCAAATTAGGCGATCTAGTCTATACTTGTATGTTGTGCGCATCACGTAGTAAGATTAGCTAATTAACCGGAATAAGAACACATGTGTTTTCAAAAACAAAATATTATGCTTAGTAAAGGCCGATCTTTTGATCGGGCGAGCGGGGGTGCTCATTGCATGACCTTCCCCTCTCGTACCCAAGTTCCCTAGCCGAGGCAACTTTGGTGATGACGGACACGTGGCCTTCGGCACGAGTCAGGGTTTCCTAAATTCCCCCAAAAATAAAATATTTAGGTGGCGACTCTGTATCTGGCAAAGCAGTCCATGTTTGGCACTTCTTTATTAAAATCAGTTTTCCAAAACGATTTACCGGATTTGGACTCTTGGTGATTTATCGATCTTACATCGCACATTGTGAGATTAGATTCAGAACCGTGACATGAGTCCGAACTTGTAGTAGCTAGAAAGCAAACGAATTTCGCGCCTTCGCGCGCGGAGCTAGGGAGTCTTCAGGCACGTCTACAATCAGTGGCCGGCAGGCCACCATTTATGGCCGGTAGTGCATCATTTCTGATTGGAAGTACACTCTTTTGGCTGGTAGATGGCCGGCAGCAGCCATATATGGCCGGCAGGTCACTGATGTAAGCCTCAACAAAGATTTGGTAAGGTGGAGCAAGAAAGGTTCTGGAAATGTTCAACTCGCAAACAGAGGCTTCCGAGAGCAAAACGGTGGTTTTTTGGGGGCAAAAACTGAGCATGTGCATCCTCCACTTCCCGAGGCGGAGCAGTGGCAGCGTAGTCTAATATCTTAAATGCTTAGTTTGTGTGCATTTGTTTTGTAATTTAATTAATTAGTTTACTAGTTAGTTGGAGTGTTGTAATAATTAGTAATTAGCTTAGCTAGTTATTCATTTGATTTGTAATAATTAGTCTAATTAGTTTAATTAGATTAGTTTAGTTAACGTAGCTAGTTAGCTCTTATTCATTCGGACCCTCCTTCGTGAGGGCGCAATGTTGTAATAAGTGCGCGTGTGTGTATGTATATTTTCCAACCCACGTCTTTCTCCCTTTATTTAATCACTTTCAATGGTTAGATTAGGGGGCATGTTTCAATTAGCATACCTTATGCTTGCATCACATTCATCGTATTGCATGCACCGAGGCTCGGCGCATCATTCAAATTGCATTGCCATTTCAATATCTTATTTGAATACGTGTTTAAATCGTATGTTGTTCAAATCGATCCATATGCCATATTAATAGCCGAGCTATTAATTGCATATTGCATGTGTTGGCATTAGACACTTAACATAGTTAGGAATCATGCATTATTTTCAAACTCATATTTTCCTAGTTTGGAGTACTAGGTGAGTTTTTACGCTTTAGCATGTTTGCATGAATGTGAATGTTGCCATGATTAGCATGCTTGCCATGAGGTTATATTCTTAAATGCTAAATTGCATGAATGCCTGTGGATGAAGGCTAGTTGTTTGAATTGGAACGATTCAACAAAATGTATGTTTTAAGCCCACTTTGTTGAGTAGCAAATCAAGTTTTAAGCCCACTATGTTTGGTGGTAAATCCGCATCTTTAAGCCCATTTGATGTGGCAAATTCAAACCATTTTCGCAAACAAACATGAGTTGAATTGTTCCAAATTGAGCAAACTAGCCTATAACTTGCTCGTGCGCATCAAATAGTAAAGCTAGTATAATAACCGGAATAAGAACACATATTGTTTATAAAAATTATATCATGATTAGTAGAGGTCGATCTTTGATCGGGTGAGCGAGGGTGCTCAAATTCATGACCTTTCCCCCTTGTACCTAAGTTCCCGAGCCGAGACAACTTTGGTGATGACGGACACGTGGCCTTCGGCACGAGTCAGGGTTTCCTAAATTTTCCCAAAACAAAAAATATTTAGTTGGCGACTCTGTATCTGGCAAAGCAGTCCAATTTTTGTACTTTTTGATTCGAAATCAATTTTCCAAAATGATTTACCAGATTTAGACTCTTTGGTGTTTATCAGTTTCATATTGCACTTGTGAGATTAGATTCAGAACCGTAGGAGTCCGAACTGTGAGGGCTTTCTTTCAAACCTTCCGAAAGGGGGCGCGAAAAAGCCGGTCCACATGACGGGTCTCTTTTGTCTATAAGTCATGTTGGTTCTGTTTCCATATCTTACTTATCTTATCTATGTGTATCTTATACTTGCTCTTACCTTAAATCTTATCTCCATTGGTCAATTGTGTGAGCATGGTCTAACTGTTGCCTTTTCCCATACTGGTTATTTAGTACAGGACCCTCGGATGGAACGGACTCTTGGGATCGACCGTAAGCATAGACGTCTCTATGAACTCATTCACCTTCATGTTCTAGTTTCTTTAGCTCGTAGCTCTACTACAGCTCCTTTTATCTCTTTTCAGCTTTGGCAACTGTCGTTTAGGATATTTTTTGTTGGTCGGTTAAAGTCTTTAATTTCTAGTAGTCAATTAGGTCTGTCAGTTCTGATACTTTAGATGTTTGTCATGTCAACTTGCCAAACAACCTGCTTTATCATTTAATAAAAGTGACTCTATTTCTTTTGCATCTTTTGATCTCATCCATTCTGATATTTAAGGCCCTTCCCCTACTCCTACGATGGGAGACGCACGCTATTTTGTCGTTTTTATAGATGATTTTTCCCGTTTTACATAGTTGTTTCTTATGAAAAATCGCTCTGATCTCAAACAACTTTATTACAATTTTGCTAAAATGGTCCAAATCTAATTTTCTAAAACTATTAAGCTTTTTCGCTTCGATAATGCCATGGAATATAGGATTTTGATTTCTTTTTTGTAACAACTCGACCCATGATTAACATATACACTATGATTAAGTATGCCTAATAAGAAATTAAGATGAAATCATGAGTTAATTACATGTGCATTGATTATTTGTGTTTCTATCTGTCTATCGTAGAAATATCTGTTTGTATTTTTGTTTCTTTTTGCGAATTGAAAGCCTTATCGGCATCTGATCATGAAATTGGCTTGATTTATGTGTTATTTAGGATTTTTAGAATTTTATGGTAGGTTTAATAAAAATTCAATTCGGAACGATTAAATTAGATTAATTAATGTTCTTTTGCTTAGCTATAATTAGCCACCATTAATAAAGCCTATATAAGGCTCCTTTTGTGCCCCCACTCATTCCTTTTCCTCATTTCAATACATCTTTGAGCTTATACACACACCAAACGTGAGAGAGAGAGAGAGAGAGAGAGAGAGAGAGTGAGTGAGAAGACATTGTGCTAAAGCTTAAGTTGGGAGAAGATTGAGAGAGAAATCAAAGGATTGAACTCCTACTTGAAGAAATTGAGTCTTAGGTAAGAATTCAACTCATTATGTAAACCTTGAACTCATTTTCTTGAAGAATCAAAGAGAATTAAGTTGTGTCAATCAATAATTGAACTAGAAGTGTAGAAATGAGCCATACCATGCATGCATGCACGTTCTATCACATTTTTGAGTTTGAATTTCAAACAAATTTCACATGCATGTGTCTGTCATGACTGGTTTTGAGAATTCATCATTTCTTACCTTTGACCTTAATTGATTCATGTTTTGGAAAGTCTAAGTTCATAGCAATTCATGCATGTCATGTTCATGGCATATTCATAAGTTTCAAGTTAACTTTTGAACAATTAGCAAGCTTTTGGGCCTTGATTTTGTGAAATGATTTTGAATTCACCGTGTTCTATCCATTTACAAGTGTTACCTCAAGTTTTTGGCCCAAAAGATCATGATTTGCAGTTTTGAATTTGAGTTTTACACTTGGAGAGCAATCTGGAAATTCCAGATTCTGCCTCTCTGCTCGAGCTATAGATCCTGCGCTCAAGCGATCACTTTGTGATTTTGCATTTCTGCTCGAGCGACCAAAAGTTGGCTTGAGTGTGAAATGTAAGATCCCAGAAGTTTACACATTTTGCAAACTACTCAAGCGACAAGAGTTGCGCTCGAGCGAGGATTTTAGTCTTACGCTCGAGCAACTGTCGAGCAGTCATCGAGCGGAGAATTCACACAACCAAAACTTTTCTGAGTTTACAGACCGCTCGAGCGAAGGAAGTGAGCTCGAGCAGTCCCTCAGATTTTTGCATGTCTGCTAGAGCGAAGGAATCTGCGCTCGAACGAGGACCCTATTCAGCAAGTTTTGTTAAGAGTTCCAAAGAGCATTTTGGCATCCACATTGCATCCTAGGCATTCTTAGGCATGTTTGAGACACATAAGACGTTAAGACTTAGAAAACACACTAAGAACGAAACAGAAGAGATTAAGTACCAACTGAGTGTGTGATTCATTGTGTGTCTCTGTTATGTATGTATAGGTCACGCGCTACAAGTTATCTGATTTTTATGTTCTGCAAGTGGAGCCATCCGTGAGTAATAACTCTGTAAAATTATGTTTAACTTAATTATTTTTTGATGATATGAAATGATCAGTTTTTTGAAATGCTATGATTTGTATGAATGAATAATTGTCCAAGCTTCTGAAAAGTATTTGTGGCATCCTTAGCACAAGTCCCTTGCCTGGGGGTAACAATATTGCGGCCTATGAGCACAAGGCCCTTGCCTGGGGGTAACAATATCGTGGCCCATGAGCACAAGGCCCTTGCCAGGGGTTATAATACCGTGGTTTCAAGGCCCTCGCTCGAGGGTAATAATACCGTGGCTCAAGCATGTTACAAGTTCCCGGTACAGGAGGTTCTTTATGGAACTGACAAGTATAATTCTTAATGCTCTGTATATGATCTGTTAATGCTATTGAATGTACCACATATGATCAAGCATAAAGTCTGATTTCTGTATATGATTTGAACTAGAATATGAACATAAATCTATTTCTATTTTTCTGAATTTGCTGAATTTGATTTGGGACAACATTCATTTAACCCCTTTACTCTGTTATTAGTCATTGGGCTTCCGTTCACTATTTATATTATGTGTGTAGGTGAGCAGGCGCGTGACCAGGCCTAAGCTGCTACCTAGAGAGTTTTTGTCGGCCAACCCTTGTGCTCTCGAGGAGGTTTCGAAAGTCATGTCGTCATATTTTGTGATTGTATAAGACTAGTTTTCTTTTGGCATATGATCAAGTTTTCTGTTTATCTGTATATTAGACTATGTCCCTTTTTGACTTTGCTGATTTTATTTTTGTAATTGGGTGGCGCAAGACTACCGTAATTATGACATTGCGTATTTATATAAGTTTTTGAAAATTCTGTCCCATGTACGTCAGCACAGCTCAATGGACTATGTATGTTTCCTCTATTTGCTTTCGCAGCCCCTAATTATAAGTTAATTTGTTCATAGGCCTTTGGTAATCTAAGGATTACTAGCCAGTTACGACGCTAAACCTATAGGGATGGGTTTGGGTCGTGACATTTCTTTTCTTTAGAGTCACGGTACTTAGCCTCAATGTTCCTGTCCTAGAACGTCTCAACAAAATAGACGTGCTGAACGGAAACATAGGCATATTCTTGACACTACTCGAGCTCTCTTTCTCTCTTTCTCTTGTCCGGGAAATTTTTGGAGCAAAGCCGCTCTCACTACTGCTTACACTATCAATTGTATCCCTACGCCTGTCATTAATCATAATCTCTATGAGCGTTTACATGGCACTCGTCCCCTTTACACCGATCTTAAAGTCTTTGGTTATGCATGTTTTGTTATTCTCCAACCTCATGAACACAACAAACTTGAACCTCGTTCACGTCTTTGTTGCTTTTTGGGGTGTGGTATATTAAACATAAAGGGTATCGTTGTGGGGATTATATCTCCTAGTGCCTCCGTATATCCCGTCATGTGATTTTTTGGGAAACACAAAATATTTTCCTCCTTCACCCAATTCCGCTTATCCACTCCTTCCCCCTCTTTATTTTTTACTAACCCTTTCACAAATCTGTTTTATGATGAGATTGATATAGGGCCCTGCTGCCCCTTTAGAAACATCCTTGATAAAACGCTTGTGAAGTTTGAATGTCTGATAAAGCTTTTGTGAAAATGTTTCATGAGTTGACTTTGGAAACATCCTAGAAATAGAAAAGTCCATAAGATAAACAGATGAAAAGGTCAGTTCAGCTTTGACAACACAAGAAGCATAATAAACTTATGCATACATGTGCACGCACACCAGACATATACATGCATGAATATGTAAACACATGAAAATATTAATACACACACACACACACACACAAACTATGGACATGGGAAATGAGAAGAATACAACGACATGTTGGCATTTCAATTTTCAAAAATTATAACTGGAACACAACTGAGACATAATTATAAAGAAGTGTATTTCTATACAGGGCAAAGTAATAACGAACTATTCATTTTTGCATGAAAAATAAATGTATATTTATTATATGAAAATGATAACAAATTATATTCTATTTTCTACATTTATATGTTGGAAAAGAAGAGAGAACAATGCTAATCTCTCCTTTATGAAGCCTAAGCATTAACAAATAATTTGGGAAGCAGCTAGGTTTTAGTGTTTCAAAAATCAAAAAGGCCTGGTAGAGGAGAGATAAAAATGTATAAATCCATCTTTTTCACTTTAATATTGGGCAACAATAATATTTTTTTCAAACTTGCACCAAGATCTTGGATGTGTCTCATGTGTGTCATAGGATAGATCCAAGTGTCCCCCTCATGTCCAATGCATATGAATTTTATTATTATTATTTAAATAATAAACAATAAAACACACTTTTGGATGCATGTCCAACGTGTGTAGCCAAAACATGTATCTAAAAAATACTAATATCCTGCACATGTAAAAAATGGACATGGTGACCCTATGAGGCATGTCCATGATTCCTAGCATACAAACATACACAACATATATACATGCATGCATAATGAAGAAAATTTTTCTTACCAGGCTTTATCAAGCAAAGCAATGATCCCTCAGGTTTCTACAAAAGCAATATGAATAAATAAAGTTACTTAAGATTGATACACTGATCAATGAACTTCAATGTAGTCATTCTGATACTAAATTATAAGTATGTAAACATGAATCCTTATATGGCAATCAGCTATTGTAAGGATTTGTACTATAGCTTGCAAAGAAGAGCTGACTCAAGACTTCATGGTGTTAATTCTCTGAGAAAATGTCTACCTCGGGATAGCATCCATATGATAAAAACTTCAAACAAAGAATACATAATATAACTATATCAGCAAAAGGCACTCTGTCGGGCATATATCATAAAGTCATATACGATTATTTTGCTTATTGGGATTATCTATGTTAGGTCCCTACTTGTTGCCAATTCCGCAAACAACTCAGTTTAATAGAGTTATAATTTTCCTTGGTTTTGGTCTTCTCACTCGAGCAAGGAACATTTGCGCTGGAGTGGAGTTTGCACCTTCTTAGTAGTTTGGCTTGTCTGCACAAATATTGGAAGGCGTGTTTTTGCGCTCGAGTGTGAATTACAACACTTGAGCGGAGACCTGTTTTATCAGACACGTTTCAGTGACTCTGCTCGAGCAGCAAGTCCTGCGCTTGAGCGAGGTACGCGGCCCCTGTTTTCTATATATATGTATTTAAGTCCGTTTTTAGATTTAATGCTTCCAGATATGTTTTGGGAGCTCTAGGGTTTTCTTTTGGGGCTAGTTTGCTAGTTTTCCTTTGATGTTTGCTTGAGTATTAAAGTCACATGGTTTGATAATTCACATCAAAGGGTTGTTTGAGTGATCATGTTCAAGAGTGTTCTTTTTCGGTGGAATCCGGAGGTTCAAGCATGGAGTGTTCGAAGGTGTTCGAAGCTGTGCGTATTCGTTGAGTCGACGTGGATGTTGTGGAATCAACATCAATCTAATCAATTGAGATGAAGATTACGGTAGTAGAAGATATACAAATTGTTGAAGACAAATTGACAGAGTTTGGGTAATTTGTTTGGGTTTTTGTATTCCTTGTTTCCTTCATAGTGGATTGATTTGTGGCATTTTGCTCGTGATTTTTTAATCACATTTGGAGGTGCTCCAATAGTGATTTTTTCACGTAAAAATCGTTTGTGTCAATTTATTGTTTTGAAACAATAATCTAAATCACTTTCGTACGTGCTTGATGATTGGATTGTTAGTTTTAGTTGTTTGGGAATTGGTACAATTAAATATTAATCTAATCATGAATCACTTGGGTTTTTCAATTGGTATCAGAGCAGGTCACTCTTTGTTTTTATCAAAACTATAGGAGTGTGATTTTGTGAGATTGGTGATATGGATTCAATTTGTGAAGGTAACTTAACCCATAGACCTCTGTTACTTGATGGTACAAACTATTCTTATTAGAAAGCTCATATGAGAGCATTTTTAAAATCTATCGATGAGAAAGTTTGACACTGTGTGATCTATGGGTGGAGTGAACTTGTTGTCACCATTGATGGTGTTGATATTCCCAAACCTCTTGATAAAAGGGATGCATTCAATTATCAAAATTCGAGTTGGAACAGTAAGGCTCTCAACTCTCTCTTTTACTCCGTCACACCTGAAGAGTTTCGTCGTATTTGTACTTCTGAGGTAGCAAAAGAGGCTTGGGATATTCTTGAAACTATTCACGAGGGTATTACTTTTGTTAAAAGGTCAAAACTCCAACGTCTCACCTCTTCTTTTGAAACTCTTTTTATGCGTGATGATGAGACGTTTGATGATTTTTATGCTAAACTTAGTGACATCGTGAATTCCTATTTCACACTCGGTGAAAAAATCCCTGAAGCTAAGGTTGTTGGAAAAATTTTGAGTCTTTGTCGAGAGGTTCCAATCAAAAGTTACAGCTATTGAGGAAGCTTAGGATGTTGATACCCTTAAGCTTGATTAGTTGGTTGGAAACTTGCAGACCTATGAAGCCCACCAATTTCTAAGAAAAACAAAAAGATAGTGTGGCTTTTACTAGTGCTCTAGAGTCTGAATATGTTTACGAAACACTTCAAAAAAAATTTAAAGAAAAATAAGCCTAATTTCAAGGACCTATTTCAAAAGATAAGAGTAATAAAAACCCAAAACTTTTCCAACAAAAATTTCCCCAAAAACTGAAAAGAAGACTGTGAAGGGGCAATGTGTCAAGTGTTACGAATGTCAAGGGTTTAGACATATTGCTCTTGAATGTCCATCGAAAAAGAACCGGAAGAAAATCTATACAATGACTTGGGATGATGAAAGCGGGTCATAGCAAGAACTCGAAGAAACCGAATCTAGTGAAGAGGAGATAGTACTTATATGGCATTCTGGTCTACTATCACTCAACCTCCTCTAAAGCCAGTGGAATTTTCTTGTGGTCAGAATCTCACCATGCTCCTACCTTTGATGGGAGTAATTACTTGTTCTGGAAGATCAAAATGAAGAGGATGTTTCTGAGAGCTCACGACCTTGAGGGCTCAAGCCATTGAAGAGGATGTTGAAAAGCACTGATAATCCGAGCAATCAGAGAGTTCTGACTACTATTCGTGAAGCAATTTCTGATGAAGAATAGCAACGGGTTACTCATTGCACAAAGGCCAAATGCATGAGACATTCTGAGTCAATTTCATGAAAGAGGAGAGTCATCTCCACCACCATCTATCAACTTTCATGCCTTAGTTGCTTGACTGGATAAGGTCCAGGAGAAAGAGGAGCAAAAAGAAGATGATGATGAAACCTCGGAAGGACAATGATGAGATTGATGGTGATGACCTACAAAAGCTTATGAAAAGCTTTACGATGAATCTCTGAATTTGTCCAAGATCAATGACAAACTCACTTTCATGCTCAAAGCATGTGAAAACGAGAATGTCAAGCTAAAGGGAGAGATTGAAGCTGCAAAAAGGGATGTCAACAAGATCTCAAATGACAGGCAAGACCTCTGCGAAAAGCTTCTAGCTTGTGAAATCAAAAAGAATGAACTTCTGAGCATCTACGCCACATTTGAAGAGAAGATTGGGATCCTTGAGATGTCACAAGCCACGTTAGAAGAACTAATTGGTCAGAAAGAGGAAGAACTCAAAGTTGCGAGAGCCACGATTGATATGTGGAACAAACAGTCAAAGACACTTGAAGGCATCATCGGGTCTCAACAAATGAGTGGTGATAAAAGTGGGATAGGCTATACTGCTACAACACTTCAAAAGGGATAGGTCTCTACATCACATGACTTGAAGACTCAAGCAAAGAGAAAGCTCAAGGGTGATACTTCTCTTCATCAACCCAAAGGGGGTAAGATCGACAAACTGGAGGTAAAACCTGTGTTTGTTTGTCAATTGTGGAGGTATGGCCACATTGTCCTTATTGTTTTGAGTTGTTTGGTAAAGTGTCTAAAAAGAATAGAAATTCTAACACTTCTTGGGTTAGGAGACAACCTTACATGTCTAGACAGAACACCAAGATTCATGAGGGTGTTCACAATGCTAAGACGTCTACCAAGACTGCCAGTCCTACTTCCACTCAAACAAAAAAGATACGGGTTAAAAAGAGTGACTTAACGTGTTTTGTTGTTCACACTACACTGAAAGCACGCGACTCACGCATGTGGTATCTTGATAGTGGGTGCTCTCGTCACATGTCTGGTGACAAATCCTACTTCACATCTTGATAAATATGAAGGAGGAATTGTTACCTTTGGAGATGGTGCACTTCTAGAGTCATTGGTAAGGGCTCTATAAGTGTCGCGGGTCTTCTAAACTTGAAAATGTTTTCCTTGTTGACAGCCTTAAGCTAATCTGTTGAGCATTAGTCAAATGTGTGATTCCATCATGAAGTATTATTTTCAAAAAATAAATGTGAAATTTTGGATAAGAAAGAAAATACTGTCATGCATGGGGTTTGCACATCTGATAATTGTTATGGGATTGTTACCACTAATGATCTTACTTGTCACTCGGCCGTCATAAGTAACATTGACCTGTGGCATCAAAGATTAGGTCACATGAATTTCAAAGACCTAACTAAGATTGCCAACAAAGAGCTTGTAAGAAGAGCACCTAAAATGGGTAAAAATGTGAACCATGTGTGGTCCGTGTCAACTTGGGAAGCAAACTCATGCTCCTCAAAAAGGTGAATAGTTTCACAATCAAACGTCCTCTTGAATTGGTTCATATGGATCTTATGGGACCCTCTCGCACTGAAAGCATTGGAGGTAAAAGATACATTTTTTTAACTATTGATGATTATACTCGTTTTTCATGGGTAAATTTTAAGAGAAAAATCTGATACTTTTGATAATTTCCAAGCCTTAGTCCTTAAAATCTAAAATGAACAGGGTGTTTCTATTGGGCGTATCATAAGAATCCGAACTGATCATGGTCGTGAATTTGAAAATAGTTCGTTTTCGGATTTTTGTGATATGTATGGAATTAAGCATGAATTTTCTGCACCGATTACTCCACAACAAAATAGAGTTGTTGAGAGGAAGAACAGGGTTGTTCAGGAGATGGCTAGGGTCATGCTCCTTCGTAAGAAAATTCCTCCAAAGTTTTGGGCTAAAGCCTTAAATACCGCTGTTTATGTTGTAAATCGTGTGTATTTAAGGCCCGACACTTTACAAACTCCATATGAATTGTGGAAGGGATTGAAACCTAATGTAAAATACTTCAAAACTTTTGGGAGTAAATGTTACATTTTCAAAGATAGAGAGCCCTTGGGTAAATTTGACTCCCGAAGTAATGAAGGTATTTTTTAGGGTATTCAACTCTAGTAGAGCTTTTCGTGTCTATAACCTGTGTACTTTGTCTTTAATAGAATCAATCAATATGGTTATAGATGACATAGGTTCTCTACTTCAGAGTTAAATGAGGAAAAAAATGATGAGTCTCCAATCCTGGATACTGAACCATAAAGTCAAGGAGAAGCAGAGGACCAAGCTTAAGAAGGTGAGCCAGCACCAACTTCTAAGGTAAGTCCTAGTCCAAAGAATGCACAAAGAGACACCACTTCTGATGTTCTTGTCACTACAAGTCTAGAATTCAAACCATCATCAAGGGTGAAACTGAATCATCCGACTCAACAGGTGATTGAAAGTGTCTAAGATCGAATGAAAACCCGAAGACAAATTCGGGAAGAGGTATCTCATATGTGTTATGTTTCATTAATTGAACCTAAGAATATAAAAGAGGCCTTACTAGATGATAGTTGGGTCAATGCTATACATGAAGAGTTAGGTCAATTTGAACGTAACAAAGTTTGGACTCTTGTTCCCAGACCTAGAGACATGAATGTGATAGGTACTAAGTGGATCTTTAAAAATAAATCTGATAAGAATGGTACTGTGGTTAGAAATAAAGCTAGGTTGGTTGCTTAAGGCTATACTCAAGTAGAGGGTGTTAACTATGATGAGACGTTTGCCCTAGTTGCATGTCTCGAATCTATTCGTATTTTACTCGGTGTTGCATGCTTTCTTGGGTTCAAATTGTTTAAATAGATGTAAAAAGTGCCTTTTGAATGGGTACTTACAAGAAGAGGCTTATGTTGAGCAACCAAAAATGTCCAAACCATGTCTACAAGTTAGACAAGGCTTTGTATGGGTTGAAACAAAGCCTCTCAGGCTTGGTATGATAGACTTACTACCTTTCTTCTTGATAATGATTTTCAAAGGGGTAGTGTGGACAAGACTTTATTTGTGAAACATACTAAGTCTCATATACTTGTTACTCAGATTTATGTTGATGATATTGTGTTTGGATCCACTGCTGATCATTGTGAAATATTTTTCGGATTGCATGACACATGAGTTTGAGATGAGCATGATGAGAAAGTTATCTTATTTCTTGGATCTTCAAATTAAACAGTCTCATTCGGGTATGCTTGTCTCTCAGACCAAGTATGCCAAAAATCTTATGTTTAAGTTCGGTCTAGAGTCGGCCAAACATGCTCGTACTCCCATGAGCACCAGTCTTCACCTTTCCAAAGATTCATCTGGTACTGATGTTGATCTTACCCTGTATAGGAGTATGATAGGGAGTTTTCTTTACCTCACAGCCAGTCGACCTGACATTGCATTTAGTGTAGGTGTCTGTGCCCGTTACCAAGCCATTCTAAAAAGTCTCATCTTCTTGTGGTCAAACGCATCATTAAGTATGTTAATGGGACACTAGGGTTTGGGGTTTGGGGTTTGGTTTTCTACCGACACTACAGCTGAAATCACTGGTTTTTCTGATGCCGATTGGGCAGGTGTGCTGATGTGCTGATGATCATAAGAGCACATCTGGAGGGTGTTTTTACCTTGGGAATAATTTGGTTCCTGGCATAGCAAAAAGAAAAATGCCATCTCTCTTTCGACCGCTAAAGCTGAGTACATTGCTATAGGGAGTTGTTGTGCCCAAATGTTGTGGATGAAGCAAATGCTTCATGATTATGGTATAGACCAAAACACTCTCACCCTCTTCTGTGATAATACTAGTGCCATTAATATTTCTAAAAATCCAGTCCAACACTCTCGCACTAAACACATTGACATTCGTCATCATTTTATTCGAGAGTTAGTGGAAGAGGGCCTTGTTGTTGAACATGTTCCCACTGAGCACCAAAAGGTTGATATTTTTACAAAACTCCTTGATCTTCTTAGGTTTGAGTTTCTTAGAAAGACCTTGGGTGTTGTGTTTAGTCACTAGGGTGTGACCTGTTACTAGAGTGGGTGAGAGTGATCGGCTTTATGTGTGCTTTGATGCTATAATCTCATTGTCATTGATTTTGTCATCTCTACATTTAGACTCATATGAATACCTTTCATGCTGCTTGCAAGATTTCATTTTTTCTTTGTTCATAGCTTATTTTGAATGCCCATGCTCATTGACTTCATGATCTCGTTCTGTACACATTCTTGAGTTAAGCTGTTGCAGGGGTTTCCGCACAAGTGATCAAAGTTCTCTATGGACCTCTAACAGTGTCACTCATACGTTTTCACAGAATTGACCTATACTGGCATATCATGGGTGATGTTGTGTGATAACCCTGTCTTGTGTTAAGTTAATTAATCATGATTATGTGATTAATTTGAATTTGGGTGTTAATTGCATGATTAAATGTGATTTGACCTTATATCTGTTTACCGTAGGAAAATCTGTTCAACTTACTGTTGTAAACTGAAAATTGAAGGCCTTATCGGCCATAGAAATCGAAATTGACTACGCCATTGTGATTAGCGTAATTTTTAGAGCCTATGGTGAAATTTAATTTGAAATTGATTCGGATCAAAATAATTAGATTCAGAATGATTAAATTAGAGCCTCATTACTTAGCCTTAATCAATTTGATTAGCCAAGCCTATAAATAGGTCTATATACACTCAATTCTTTCTCTTGAACTCATCTTGGCTAAAATCACATTCTAGAAAGAGAGAGAGGGCCGGTTTTGAGAGAGAGAGAGAGAGAGAAGCCATCCTTGTGGATTTTTGCAAGGGAATTCAAGATTTAAAAGGCTAAGCCCAAGAACTAGCTAGAATTAGAAGATTTGAGCCTCTAGGTGAGTAATTAGACATGAATTCATGAGTTTGAGTTGTAATTATGTGAACTCAAAGGTAAATTGTGATCAAGAACATGAATTGAGTTGAATTTGATGATTTTGAAGTCATTATAAACATGCATGTAAAAGACTGCCATGAATTTGTGTAATTGAGCATGAAACATATGATCCATGTTGAATTTTGATTAAGACTCATGCTTTTAATCATCTTTTGCATCATTTAAGTTGAGAATGGAAATTATATTCCACATGCAAGCACAATTCATGAAGGCACAAGCTTTAGTTGCATGAATTTGAAGTATTAAAGATGAGTTTGGTATGAATTATATATGCATGTAATTGATTCATGGGAATTGAGCTTCATAATATCGTAAATTTAGTATTTGTATCATGTTAGAAGATGTACAAGTGGATTATGGGCCATAATATGTAAGTTACATTAACTTGAATGCAAATCTGAAGCTCAAACAGCTTACTGAAAATTCTAGAATTTGTTGAGTTCGCTCGAGCGGGGAATGCGCTGCTCGAGTGTAAAATGTTAGCTCCCAGAAGTTTTGCAGACATTGATGTCCGCTCGAGTGTGAGGAGTTGCGCTCGAGCGCCCAGTCACATGTTTTGACTCTCAGCTCGAGCGTCCAAAGTCACGCTCAAGTAAAAATGGGGCAACCAGTACTTTTGCAGACCAAAGGGGTTCGCTCGAGCGGAGAGCCTTGTTTTTGAAATTTTGAAAAGTGTTTTGTGATTTGTTTTCCATTCTCTTTCATTTCTAAGAGCTGTTAGGCATGCATTGAACATTATAAATGAGTTAAAAGGATAAGAAAGAAGCCTAAGAGGGAAGTATAAATTAAGAACAGATTGAATCGCTTGTGACCCATTATGTTTATGAAATGTGTAGGGTCAAGCACAAGGGCAAATCATCTGGCAGATCACTGTGAGTGTGGAGATATGGTTTGGAAATACTCTTTGGATCTTGTAGGATGCTCTTGATCCTCAGCTAGTCACCTGAAAAAAATTGAACACTCCGGCCAGGGGTGTCGGAATTAGCACTCCGACGGATAAGTCAGTGTATACTCTCTTGGTTGCTTGTGTCTCAAGTTAATCTTATTTTTTCTCACATACATTTTCTTAGCTGGTGCTCCTCTTATTTATAGTCGTCCTTGATATTGATGGTTGGGCCCACCTTTCGACCACTGAATAATTGGTTATTCGGCTATTCTGTCCTACCTATTCGTACTTGGCCCAGCTTACAGCTGATTCTATAGTCGATCTGGTAATTCGGCCTCTGTCCTCCAGGATAGAGTCGTATAGTACATAACTTGATTTCTTTATTTAAACTAAATCGGGTTCCCTACGTAATAATATTATTCGGCTCCCATAATTGCCCCCAAACATCTTATTAATGTCAGTTATTCGGCATGTTTGGTCTTGGACTTAGAGGGTCAAAAAATACGGCGGTTTCCCTTATTCCAATGCAAGCGTCAAAACGCCTACTCTTTTTAGGAATGATTATAATCTCCCACCCCTTCGTACGTTTCATTCATTTAACACGATTTGAAACTGTGTTGTCTCTTCGTTTGTATGCTTTTTGAATACACAAGGTTTCTCGTTGCCTGTCAGTTCACCTCCCTCGCTTCACGTCTTCTGTAACTTTTTTCTGTTCTTCATTGTCCTCCTCATTTCTTGTAAGTTTTTCTCTCTCCCATTTTGACTCTTATTTCCTTGTTTGTTTTCTGTTTAGAGTGTCCACTTTATTGGCTATGATGGCGAAACATTTGAGAGCCCTTCTTTCTGCGGATCGAGTCTCTTGTTTCCGTCGCCATTTTTCCATCCCCGCCGACATCCATCTGTCACTCTTGGCAAAGAATGTAGTTGACACGGAGAGGACTGATGAGAGTATAATCAACTTCCCTCTCCTGTCAATCGCTGAGGGCGGAGTTCGTTTCCCCCTTCATCCATTTTTGAGGATTATCCTTCGCCATTGGGGTTTAATCCCTTCTCAGCCGAACGTAAATTTTTATCGAATAATAATGGGAATTATAGAACTAAACCAATGCCTTAGGCTTAACCTTGGAACCCCTGCTATTCGGCATTGTTATACCTTGGCCAAATCCTCTGGCCGGCAGGGGCACTACTTCCTTAGGGTTAAGGACATCGACCATCATTTGGTGACTATGTTTGTCAGCTTTGGCAAGCGTGTTGATGATGTCACGGTCGTTGTCCACGGCAATTAGGAATTCAGCAAGGGCGAAGATCGCCTAGATCCAGTACCTAGGTGAAGAGGCGAACCAGGTGGCCGTTTAACCCCCACGAATTTTTTTTAAATATTTACCTAGTTCAAATTCTTCGTATTTACCGTTTTATTTGTGCAGGAAATGATTTCGGCCGACGACGCTATACTTGCGCAGATCAGAACCGCACTCCAGTTCTTTGGCCGTCCAAATCTCCAGAAGTAAGGGAGGGCCGCCCATATTCTTTTGAGATACGAGCCGACTTACGCTACTTTTTTGGCCGCAGATAACATTCTGATTCCGAAGGGTGAACAGCACCTTCCGGCGCTTATTTTTCCGAGCTTCAAGAACCTTAGGTAGATTGGTCTTGAAGCTTCAAATTCAGAGCTAGCGGACGAACAAGCAGCCAAAGAAGTCGCTGAGCAACCGAATCAACCCTCCTTGGACAGATCCGACGGACTAGAGGAGGAGGTTGACGCGATACTAAATTTGGCTTTTGAAGAAGCTGGCCTCAATCCTCCATCCACTTCTGGCCGAGCGGATGTGTCTTTCGAAGATATTTTCACCGACTTAGGGGACCTACCTGGCTCATATCTTGACAACATGGCTGGAGAATCGCTTAGTCAAATGGCCAGGCGGAAAAATACCGAAAAGATGGCTGCCCATAGGAGAGCCGAAGTCGAGCAAACTGAACCTCCACCCCCTCCACCTGACACTAGGACATAATCTCCTCCACCTGCTTCTATTGAGGAGATGGTTTAGACTGATGTGGCCGAAACAGAACCTATTGTTGATCAACAAGAGGGTCAAGTGACGGAGCACAGGAAGGAAAAACGTCCGGCTGAACACGAAGCCGATTATTCGGAAAACCTAATGGATAAATGGCCACGCGTGGAAGAATTGAACCTGGTTGTGCTGTTTACAATACAACCAAGGATAAAAAAAAAATGTGTCGGTTGTTTCTGATGCATCGGCTGTAAAAGACGCCGCTGTGGCCTTGAGCTTGGCCTCCTCCATTTCTCTACCGGTTGACAGAGCAACCTTTAGAGCAGAGCCCGATCTGCTGTCCATCGCATTAGCTGCTCAATCAGCGATATTAGTACATGATCCTTGTTTATAATTTTGCAAGGCTAAACAAAAGAAAAGTTTTTTATATCAGCTAACTTATTGATTCCTTATTTTGTAGGCGGCGGGAAGGATAGCTGAGATTGGCTGTCGCCAACATGACGCTATCGAACAGATCAGCTTTCTCACAGCCGATGTGGAAAACGAAAAGGGCAAGGCAGCAGAGGCCTCTCTCAGAGCCAAGTCTGAGGCCATGAAAGCGGTGGAAGAAAGGGCGAGGGCCGATGCTGAAGCAGACCAGGCCAAGACTGCTGACCAACTAAGATTGGCCGCCGAGGAAAGGGCGAACGCTAGCGAAGAAGCGTTCAAATTGGCCAACGAGACGATTGCCAAGCTAGAGGCCGATTTGGAGGAGTCGAAGAGGGTGATGGAGAGCACCGAATCTGAGATTTCCAAGTCATTCCAAGCTGGCAAGGATGCGGCCTTGGAGAACTATGTCGAGGAAGTGCCTAAGTTCGAGAATAGGGGGTTCAAACACCGCTGGCTCAAAGCCTTAGCTGCTACTAACATGGTATCGGAGCAGCCGATTCTGTATGAGCAGGTAGACGTTGAGCCGCTGGAGTCTGACCTTGAAGACTGACCTAGGGTCAAAGTATATTTCATTTTGCTTTGGTATCCTGTGTATGTAGGTTTTGTTAGATTTGTAAAATTTTTGACTATTTATTTTTGTGAGAAGCTATCGTAGGGTAATTTTCATTTGTCAAGTGACATCTGTTTGTACTCAACTTATGAATGAAAATAGCCTTTGCCTTTCTGCCTAATGCATTTGTTTGTTAATCAACTAAGTAAGATGTAAAAACATGAATGGAACAAACTACTGAATTAATCCAGCGCTAAAATAACTGCATAGTATTGCGACTTAGCCGAATAGATTAATGAATATGCCTTTGCCCCAACAAATTGATGAACAGGACCGCCGAACGGCAGTTCACGAATTGGTTGGGGTAGAGGAACATTTCGGTGCATAGCCCTGATATTTAGGCCGAATAGATTAATGAATCAGCCCTTGTCCCAGCAAATTGATGAATAGGACCGCCGAATAACGGCAGCTCGGGGATCAGCTGGGGTAGAATAACATTTCGGCACGTAGCCCTGATATTTAGGCCGAATAGATTAATGAATATGCCCTTGCCCCAGCAAATTGATGAACAGGACTGCCGAACAACGGCAGTTCACGGCGCAGAGCATTGAAGGGAATGCTTTGGGAACGCTGCACCTACAATGAATAAGAAGGGTGGGGGCTGCGTTCGTTTATGGTCCATATTGCTGTCCAAATTTGGTAGATCGCAAGAGGGAGAAGAGTAGTGGGTTTGAACTAGATGTCTAGAAGACTATTCTTCAACAGCAGAGGAGAGGGTAAGACACTAGCTGAGTTGGATTCAACGATGAATCGAGGTGGCGAACTGTTGCGAATGGGAAGTAGGACGTCGGGGGAGCGCAAAAGGCGCTATTCTCCGCATCGTCAAAGCAGGTCACCTAGGAAGGAAAGACAACAGCGAGGGAACTCCCCTCGCTCGCGAAGTGAGACCAGTGGGGCACCACGCTCATTGACCTTTTCAGTCTTCGTGGGAAACAAACCGATGACAGAGGCGGATTCGATCATCCGCAATCCAAACATGGTAGTCGAATTCGCTCGACAGATTTTTCTGCCGGAAGTCCAGCAGTTGATGGTTAGGCGACCTGATTTCGAAGTTTTTCAGGAAGGCATCCATGAAGTGGTGAAAGGGCTTTATATGTCATATGAAATCGGCATGCGACTCCGTGCCTCGCGCGGGAGATCGAGCAAAAAGATGGGCGCATTCGGAACTTAGAGGCGTGCGTAGAGAGAGCCGAGTGAGAACTAAAACAGCCAAAAACTGCCGGGCAACATTCGGCAAGTTAAGGTAACCTGATTGTAGAGGAAAGGGTGACCCAACGGCTACTAAACCAGGCCATTGCTGACCGAGATACGGCGAGCATGTTTGCTAAAGAAGCGATAAGGATGAAGGCCTATGAAGAGGGATTTTTTGACAGCCAGAAGATTGGTAAAGAGAAGATGAGGGAAAAGTTGGCCGAAGAGGTCTGCCGACGCGAAAATTGTGGATTCAAGCATGGGTGGACCAAGGCTTTATAGACAGCGGGCATTGATTTGGCATCGCCTCTATATCAGAGTTATAATTTGCCCTTCGCGGCTTTTGAAGCTGAGAAAACTAACGACGAGGATGGTGCCGAATAATAGATTTCTTTTCATTTTTTTTTATTTTTTTATATGCATGTATTGAATGAAACAGATCAAAGATATGCATGACCTATTACAAATTTGGTGTGAACTATGTATTTACGATCTATTGAATGAAACATCTTATTTTAAATGTCTATATTGTTTCAATTGTTGTTCGTAAATTAAGTCATGACCATCGACTACTGTTAATCGCGTTTGCGGCAGCCAACTGCGATGTCGACAAAGCGCTCCGATTTTGGATGTTTATTCGGCTTAACTGTGACATACACGGAAGGGGCTCCGAATTCGGAGGCTTTTATCTTGGCCAACCGTGTTATCTACGAAGGGTGCTCCGAATTCTGAGTCTTATTCGGCCCAAACGTGTCATTCACGGATGGGGCTCCGAATTCGGAGGCTTTTATTTTGGTTCGAATTTGGAGGCTTTTATTTTGGCCAATCATGTAATTCACGAAGGGCGCTCCGAATCCGGAGGCTTTATTCAACCCAAACGTGTCATTTACGGATGGGGCTTCAAATTCAGAGGCTTTTATTTTGGCCAATCGTGGCATCCACGAAGGGTGCTCCGAATTCAAAGGCTTATTCGGCCCAAACGTGTCACTCACGGATGGGGCTCTGAATTCGGAGGCTTTCATTTTGGCCAATCGTGGTATCCACGAAGGGCGCTCCGAATCTGGAGGCTTTATTTGGCCCAAACGTGTCATTCACGAATGGGGCTCCGAATTCGGAGGCTTTTATTTTGGTTCGAATTAGGAGGCTTTTATTTTGGCCAATCGTGGTATCCACGAAGGGCGCTCCGAATCCAGAGGCTTATTCGGCCCAAACGTGTCATTCACGGATAGGGCTCCAAATTCGGAGGCTTTAATTTTGGCCAATCGTGGTATCCACGAAGGGCACTCCGAATCGGGAGGTTTATTCAGCCCAAACGTGTCATTCACGGATAGGGCTCCGAATTCGGAGGCTTTCATTTTGGCCAATCGTGGTATCCACGAAGGGTGCTCCAAATTCGGAGGCTTTTTATTTACCGAACTAAATTTCGCATAGCGAGGAAATATGAGGCCTTGCATTGTAAAAGTAAAAGTTGTACAGGTGAACATTCAAAACAAGTTATCATGCCCCACAAGTCGGGTTAATGATAAAATTTACGCAAATGCGTGGAATTCCAAGGACATGGCAGACTTCTCCCAGACATGTCTTTGAGCCGGTATGCCCCTGTGCCGGCGATTAATTCAACCTGATAGAGGCCATCCCAATTGGGACCTAGTTTTCTATCAACGGGGTTCCGAGTAGCGGGAAGAACTTTCTTGAGGACCAATTCTTCGGGTATATAACGTCGCAGTTGCACGCGTTAATTATATGATTTAGCGAGCTGCTGCTGATATCGCGCCATAGATGCGAGTGCATGGTCTCTATGTTTCTCGATCAGAGTTAGATCCAATGCTAATATCATGTCATTACGGCCCAAGTTGAAGACCTTCGTTTTCAGAGTGGGTAAGCCAATCTCCAGGGGGATAATTGCCTGGGTTCCAAAGCATAGGGCGAATGACGTTTCCCTAGTGGACCGCCTTGGTGTAGTGCGATGAGCCCACAACACACTGGAGAGCTCTTCGACCCACCTGCCTTTGGCTTTCTTCAACTGTTTCTTGATGCTGTCCAAAATGGCTTTGTTGGAGGCTTCAGCTTGACCATTGCTCTTTGGATAAGCCGGGGTGGAGAAATAAGGCCGAATACCATACATGCTGCATAATTCTCGGTAGACACCACAATTAAACTGGGTGCCGTTGTCTGAAATGAGTGCTCTTGGAATGCCGAATCGTGTTATGATATTTTTCCATACAAAACGCCGAACTTCAGTATCTCGAATGTGTGTTAGTGCCTTCGCTTCAACCCATTTCATGAAGTAATTTGTCGCGACAATCAAGAATTGCTTGTTCTCTGGGGCCCGTGACAATGGTCCGACGATATTAAGTCCCCATTGAGCGAACGGCCAAGGACGGGTGATAGAGCTTAACTTCTTAGCAGGCAAATGAGTTAAAGGGGAAAACTTCTGGCACTGTTCATATTTCTTGACGTAACACTCGGCATTAGCTCTCATGGTCGGCCAATAATATCCCTATGTTACAGCTCGATAGGCCAAAGAACGCCCGCCAGAATGGGCACCACAACTACCTTCATGTATTTCAGTCAAGAGTTCCTCAACTTTATCCGGATGAACGCATTCTAGGTATGGACCAGAAAGGGATTTTTTGTAGAGCTTTCCTTGCGGATCTAAGTAATATCGCAAGGCTTTGTTTCGCAGTTTGTGCACTTCTTTCTTGTCTGTCGGGAGCTGTTCGGAAGATAAGAATGCAGTGATAGGGTCCATCCAACTTGGACCTGATTCTATGATATTGATTTGAATTGACTCCGAAGGGGCAATGCTCGGTTCAAGGATAAATCCTATTTCAATTGTCCATTTAATTTTTGAGTTGATGGCGGAGGCTAGGCAAGCCAGTTTTCATGATGGTCTGTATGTGTGTTCTGATCCCGGGTTATTTGATTTAATTCATGATGGTCAAATTTTTCCAGCAAAGAATTCGCCGTTTTCATGTAGGCTGCCATACGGTCATTTTTGGCCGCGTATTCCCCCTTCAATTAGTTGATGACTAGTTTTGAGTTGCAGAAGATAAGCAGACGCCAAGCACCAAGGAGAAGTGCATTCTATAAGTCGGTTAATAATGCTTCATATTCGGCCTCATTGTTTGATGCTTCGAAGCCCAGTTTGACAGCCTGCTCGATTATTGTCCCGCCGGGGGCCCATGATCACTATGCCCGCTCCACTGCCACATTGGTTGGATGACTCGTCACAATACAACTACCAAATGTCCCCAACATAAATTCTGCAATTCGACTTAGGTTGAATTTCATCAGACTTAAAGTCGATGAGACACCTAGTGAATTCGGCCATAAAATCAGTGAGCACTTGCCCTTGATTAAGGTTCTTGGTAGAAATTGGATATCGTACTGGCCAAGTTCGAGAGCCCATTTTGAAACGCACCCTGATGCTTCCGCACTACGGAGCACTGACCAGAGGGGGTAGTCCGTTAGTACGCCAATGGTATGCCCCTGAAAGTAATGCATCAGTTTTCTTGCTGCCACGACGAGAGCAAGGACGAGTTTTTCTAACGGAAGGTAACGTGTTTCGGCATCAACCATTGCTTTGCTCACATAATAAACTGGCTGCTGCTCCCCTAGTTCTTCTTTTAATAGTACGGCGTTGACCTCCCCGTCGGAAACTGCCAGATATAAAATGAGCGGATCACCTGCCGAAGGTGTTGTCAAGAGTGGAACTGATCGGAGGTAAGTTTTTAGACCGTCCAAAGCGGCTTCGTACTCGGGGGTCCATTCAAAAGCTTTACCCTGCCGAAGGGTGTGAAAGAATTGTCAGCAGTGATCTATGGAATGACTGATGAACTTGTTGAGTGCGGCGGCCATTCCCATCAACTTCTGAACCTCTTTGACCGACCAAGGGGAGTCAAGTTCTAGAATTGCTGTGATTTGCCTTGGGTTGGCTTCGATTCCGCAGTGGTTAACAATGTAGCCAAGGAATTTGCCGAATCCGATGCTAAATGCACATTTGGAAGCGTTCAGCTTCATTTTGTATTTGCAAAGAATGCCGAATGTCTCTTCCAGATCGGCTAGATGAGTTTACTCTTCTTTAGACTTGACCACCATATCGGCGATGTATACTTCCATGGTACGGCCGAGTTGCTCCTTGAACATGGCAGTCACTAGTCTTTGGTAGGTTGCCCCTGCATTCTTCAGCCCGAAAGGCATAACCTTATAGCAATAGGTTCCTCTTGGGGTGAGGAATGCAGTTTTTTCTTGGTCCTCCGGATGCATGGCAATTTGATGGTAGCCTCTGTAGGCATCCAAGAAGCTTATACGTTGATGATGTGCCGTTACATTTACGAGTTGGTCTATTCTGGGGAGGGGAAAGCAATCCTTGGGACAAGCTTTGTTTAAGTCCGTGAAATCCACACAAACACACCAAGTTCCATTTTTCTTCTTTACAACTACAGTATTCAACAATCATGTAGGATAGGTCACTTCGTGAATTGCCCCGGCATTAAGCAATCGATTAACTTCTTCAACCACAGCAGCAGTGTGTTTCGCGGTTGACTGCCGGCTTTTCTGAATAATTGGCTTACATTTGGGATCAACGTTTAAACGGTGCTGGGACACAAATGGATCCACTCCCGGCATCTCATATGGTGACCATGCAAATACATCAAGGTTGCCGAGTAAGAAGGATATTAGCTCTTGTCTGTCGACTTTATTCAGGGAAGCGCCGACCATGAAGAACTTGTCAGGATTCCCGTTAATTTCAACTCGATCCAAGGCTCCAATTACCTTTTCACTTGGGAGCTGCCCAACGTCGTCGAGGCTCTCCTAATCCGGCACCTCAATTGAATTCATTTCCAGCTCTCTTGGTGTCTTTCTAGCAAGAAGATAACATGCCTGCGCCGATTTCTAGGAACCTCGGATTTGCTCTATACTGCGGTCAGTCGGAAAGTAAAGTAGTTGATGATAGGTGCTTGGCACAGCCTGCATGGTAAGCAACCAAGTTCATCCCATGATGAGATTATACGGCGAAGGAAGCTTGAAAACCAAAAATTCTACATCTACTGATCGAGAGCCCGCCCGAACTGGTAGTGTGATTTTGCCCAAAGGATATTCCGGATTAACGTTGAAGCCAAATAACAGATAATCAGCTGGAAACAAGTCCGACTCAGTGAAGTCGAGTTTCATGAAAGTCTTATAGTACATTACTTTCGAAGTACTTCCCTGGTCAATGCGAACACGTTCAACGATGAATCGGTTTACGCGTAATTCGATGACTAAGGGATCAGTGTAGGGGAGCGTTATGCCGACCAAATCAGAATCATCGAAAGTAATACTCGCAGCTTCATGGGGCCGTTTTGCTGGTGTGATTTGCTTTTGGAGGTTAGGATGCGACTGAATTGTATGTACCGCGGATGCCGTCGGTAAGCTGTATATCATATGAATTACGCCGAGTGGAGGTGAATCCTGCCGTAAAGCTACTATTTTTGTTGAATTGTTCTTTCAGACGTGTTGCATAAGCCGACCATCTTGTACCAACTCCTTAAGGTGGTCCTTCAATGCATAACAACTGTCGGTATCATGACCGTGGTCTTTGTGATATTCGCACCGCCTATCCCGTCTCCTCGTGTCGGGAGGTCCCACCATCTTGGGTGGCCATTTAAAGAAAGGAAGGTGTTGGACTTTGGACATAACCGCACTGATCGGCTCTGATAACTCTGTATATTTCTTGTCCGCACGCCTTATGCGCCTACTATCCACTTGAAGTTGTTCATTAGCTCGATGTGAACATTGGTCATTTGATCGGTGCGAATCTCATCTTTTCTCTCGTTTAGCCCGATTCCGTGGTTCAGGGCTCCGTGATGGTATAGAGTTTATCAGCTGAACGATTTCAGATGGGGTCGTCTTGTTGGCCTTGTGTCCGGCTTTGACCCACAGGGCATCATCTTCCACTTTGCAGTATTCCTCGACTTTCTTCATTAACGACCAGACTGTTTTGGGGGGCTGTCTGGTCAAGGAGCTGCGGAGGCACTATCGGGATGCAATCCCATCTTAAAGGCAGTGAAGGCCATGGAGTCATTGCAGGCATCGTTTACTAAATTAAAGCATTCCCAATAGCGGGCCGAATATGCATGAAGGGTTTCTTCCGGTTGAATTTGCATTGCCCAGAGAGAATCAGCTTGCTTCGGCTGGACCTCATTGGTGATGAACCTTGCCCTGAAGGATTTTTGGAGTTAGTGAAAGTTCTTAATCGATGCCGGTTCCAATTTATAATACCATCTAACGGTGAATGGTCCCAAATTGCTCGAAAATATTCGACACATGAGGGCCTCGTCGTCTGCATGAAGTGTAATGGCTTGCTTATAATGACGAATGTGATCAGTGGGGTCCAATTTTCCATCATATAGGGTGAACGATGGAGCTTTGAACTTTTTGGGTAGCACTGCCCTAGCGATTCGTCGCACAAAGGGGTCGTGTTGATCCTCTTCATCTGAATCATTTCTTCTTCGCTTATTTCGCACACGCGGACTTCCTTCGGAAGAACTTGAGACCTCGACTCGTTCATTTTTTTTGGATTCTAGGGATGATGAGTTAGAGTCACTGCCACTATCATGTCTCTAAATTCGAGGTCGTCGACCATCCTTTCCCAAAGGTGGCCCCCGATCTTGGCACGCAGCCTGTTGGGATTTTGCCACCTCCAGCGCTAAATCCTGTCGAAGGTGCTTGTTCTCAGCCATCATGTTTTCTAACCTTTGTTCAATTTGCTTTGCCTGATCCATAATTGCTTGCATTGTCTCATGTGCTAATGTCGAGGGTGAGGTCTGGGCAACTGAGTCGAAGTTCAAGGCCCTTCATGCAGCAATGTTCTCTGGCCCAAGCATGTTTCTTGGAGTGGTATCATCTCGTGGCGTAAGGTCGTCAGCGACTACCAAAGGATCTTCTGTTACGCCCGCCATGGATGTGCTTGAGTATTCCCACAAACGGCACCAATTGTGGAGATATGGTTTGGAAATACTCTCTGGATCCTGTAGGACGCTCTTGATCCTCAGCTAGTCACCTGAAAAGGAATGAACACTCCGGTCGGGGGTGCCGGAATTAGCACTCTGACGGATAAGTCAGTGTATACTCTATTGGTTGCTTGTGTCTTAAGTTAATCTTATTTTTTCTCACATACCTTTTCTTAGTTGGTGCTCCTCTTATTTATAGTCGTCCTTGATATTGACGGTTGGGCCCACCTTTCGACCACCGAATAATTGGTTATTCGGCTATTCTGTCCTACCTATTCGTACCCGGCCCAGCTTACAGTTGATTCTATAGCCGATCTGGTTATTCGGCCTCTGTCCCTTCAGGATAGAGCCATATAGTACATAACTTGATTTCTTTCTTTAAACTAAATCGGCTTCCTTACGTAATAATATTATTCGACTCCCACAGTGAGTAATATCTTAGTAAAGATACGTTCAAGCACGTTATTTTTCAAACATTACTTCTGTGCGAGCCTTACAGATTTGTATTTTGAAATGAGGATGAAAATATCAGTCCGTTTGTATAAGACTAATTGATTACGAATGTGAACTTGATTATGAGTATGATACACACATGAATGATTGGGCCAAAGGCAATTTGGCATGAATGATTAGGCCAAAGGACGTTTGACATGAATGATTGGGCCAAAGGCCGTTTGGCATAAATGAATTGGGCCTGAGGCCGTTTGATAAGGATGAATTGGGCCTGAGGCCGTTTAATATGAATGAATTGGGCCTGAAGCCATTTGATATGTTTGGGCCTAAGGCCGTTTGATGTAATAGATAGAAATATAAATAGGCCTATGGCCGTTTGATATATCTGCTACAAAATTCATTAATGTAATTTCTTTATTTTAATATTATTCACTGGGCTATCGCTCACTCTCATTTATATGTGTGCAGGTAAGCAAAGAGATACCCAAACCCAGCCTTAGTGAAAGATGTGAGAGAAGTCAAGATTTGTGGAGTCAACTTGAAGGTCTCATGCATGAGACCTTGTTTTCTTTTGTTCTTTGTTTACTATTTTGTTACCTTGGTAAATATGTTGGATCACCATGTACATAAGCTTTTTGCTTGGCTGACTACATGTTTGAAAGTCCCTAGACATATGAGATGTTATTTCTGTCTACATGTGTGAGTTATTATGGATTGTTAATGGAGTGTTTTGTTTTACCACATAAGCATAGCTCATTGGACAAAATTTTTAAGTCTGCTTCTATTTTGGCTCCTTATTCTACTGAAAATATGTTTGATTAGGTTTGAGGCCATAGGTAATTCCTTGATTACTGGCCGGTTATGACCTTAATCTATAGAGGCGGGTTTGGGTCATGACATGTTAAGTCTCTTAACCATCTCCCATCGTTTTTTCATTTTCATGGTTCCTCCCTCGGTTCACTGAAGTCCGGGCATTAGGAAAAGGCTACCTCAGAGGCACCAACCAGGCCATCCTTATTGATTTCATGCTTCTTTGGTTTGGTCTCCATACTCTTGAGCGTGCATGCCACTAGTGAGTGCCCACAAGCAAGAAAAGTTTATTAAAAAAAAAAGAAAAAAAAAGGGACTTATTGATTAAGGAAGAGCCTCCACATTTACTCAACAAATACCTCTTGATTTCTGGTGGATTGACTTTTCTTAGTTGTGTTTAGTTACTCTTGTTGGAGATCCAGTCATCCGATCACTATGACAATTAAATCTAGCTCTGTGGCCTCTTAAGGATTGCACACACATACATTTATTATGTGAGCTCTCATGTTTGTCTTTGGGTTGTGCATTCCCATGTAGCTTATGTTCATTGATAAATTTTTATCGGATTTGCTCATGATTTTGTGGTTTATAATGTCAAAATTGTGAGTTTGCAGGCTTCATGGTTTGTGGATTATCCCATCTTAGTGTCACATACTTGCTATTGTGCTCATTTCCTTTTGTTTCAGGTCCCACTTGATAGTGTGAGCTGGTTTTATCTGCTTAGAAGGGTGTTTTTTTTATTTTTTTTTTCCTTTGGTGATTTTTCTTATCCGCTTGAGCGGACATTGTAGCGTTCGAGTGCGTTTTTACTTCAACCATTACTTTTGTAGCGTGCGCGAGATTCTGAGAGCAGGTTTTTTACGCTTGAGCATCCGTTTCTTCGCTCGAGCGGAGAGACGCGCATAAGTGAGTTAGCTCGAGCGTTGAGTCTCACACTCGAGCGGTAAGCCCTAGTATAAATTCTATCACCAGTCGTTTCAGACTCGGTTCTCTTCTTTTTTTTTTTGCGATTGTCTCTCTCTCTCCCCTAAGGCTTCGATTGCAACTCGCTTGGGCTTTAATTTGGTCATCCCTCTTCTTTTTCCTCCATTGATTCAACTTAGGTAAGTTTCTCACCGCAGTTTTTTTATTTTTCTTTACTTTCTCACTCTCTCTGTATGTTTTTGGGGTTTGGTTAATACTTGTGCTTTGATTTGTTTTTTTTTTATTTATATCTTGTTTGACTTGGTTGATGTTGATCTTGTGTCTAATTCACTAGATTCACACACTTCCACAGAGGGTATTAGGCTTGTTGTTGATTCACACACTTCATTCACTTGGTTCGACTCTCTCTCAGTCGTGATCTTAATTCTTTTTCACCTGTGTGCATCTCTCATACTACTGCATTATTCTATATTTGTTGGTCTCATGTTTTGGGTATTGATTTTATTTCATTGAATTTTTGTCTAACTTGGTTTTTGGTTACTAATGTTTTTTATTCTTAATTGTTTTGGATTTGGTTTTGGGGGGGTGTTCAGTTTGGTTAGTGTATGTTTTGACCTTGGGTTAGCTATGTCCACTGCCAAATGTAGGAAGTCAACAGTCACTTACCCCTCGTATAACACTGACAGATTTCTATCCGCAAATAAAGCCAAGTCTTTTAGAGAGTCTTTCTTCTCTAGGACAGTTCATCTAGAGCACCATGTCTAGCCCAACACTTTTGAGTCCATTTACATTCGACCATTGTTTGATCCGTTAGGGGGTGACTGGGTCCACAAGTTTTATTGTAACATTGAGGGTATTGATGATATTGACCCTTCCTTCCAAGCCTGGGTTCGGTCTAAGTTTATCTCTGTTACCCCTGATCTTATTAGAGAGCTCGTAGGCATCGACCGTGTTTTTCCGGAGCACTATCCTTTCCCTGTTCGAGCCACATGTGATTTTAATGAGGTGGCCACTTCCTTGTATGGTACGCCCCGTAGTTGGGCCAAGGGTGCTCTAATTAAACAGTTTGAACTCCTTTCCCAATTCTGTCTGCTCAATCTTATTGTCTATGCAAATATCATAGTCACCACTCATTGTTTTGAAATCAATCAAGGACAAGGTTTTGTTCTCTTTTGCATAGCTGGCGTCCATCAATCTTGCCACCCTAATTCTTCGCAAAATGATTGTCGTTCTTGGGAACAAACAGTTAGGGTTACCCTATGGTTGTCTGATCAACCGTCTTCCATCTCGCCTTGAGGTCCCAATTTATGAGGAGGATGAGTATGCCCCTCCCATTAAACCCTTTACTAAGAAAACCGTGTCTCAAAGTCGTGCGCATGTTAAGGGGGAGTCTTCTAGGGCAGGTATTTCTTCTACAAGTGATGTTGATCTTATAACAGAGGAGGCTGAGATTAATGCTGCCACAGCAGGAGCAGAGGAGCCAGATGTACCTCCCCGGACTATGCGTGACCAGCTTTGCCACTTTGAGCAGTCCATGACTCAGCGATTGGTTCACATGGATGCTCGTCTGGATGGTTTCGATGGTCGGCTTGGCCATCTTGAACAGTCAACTACCCAGACCACTCTACAACTGGATCAGATTCTTGCATTGCTTCAATTGCAGTAGCCACATCCACCACCACTCGATCATTGAGTCTGTTTTTTTTTGCCAATTTATTTTTGGATAGTTTTTTGCTTATCTCTTTTGTCTTCTTGTCTCCCGGACAAAAATGGGGAGTAGTTTAGACTTTTGATGGTTGTTGATTTTGGATATTTTTTCCTGTGGTTGTTATTTTTGGATATTTTTGCCTACTGATTTGTACATGTTGGACACAAACACACATATCTTTGGATTATGGATTATGAGATATCTTGGATCTTGGAAATACGATGGTTGTGGGTTTTTGTTTTTATTTTACATTCATACATTATTTCTATTTGTATCTTATCTCGTTCCACAGTTTTCGTTTTTTTTTTTTTTTTTGGTGTTTGGTCATTTCCACAGGTGGATTGTTCAATATGTTTCTCTATCAACTCGGCATTTTTTTTTTTTTTTTTTGGTGTGTGTCTAATAGGTTGTGTTAGTGAGTGTGTCTAGTGCTTGTGTTTTTAGGAAAAATTGTTAGAAAAGTTTTGTTTGGGAATTGACAAAGAGGGAGATTGTTAGGTCCCTACTTGTTGCCAATTCCGCGAACAAGCTCAGTTTAATAGAGTGGGATACGCGGCCCCTGTTTTCTATATATATGTGTTTAAGTCCATTTTTAGGTCTAAGCTTCCATATCTATTTTGGGAGCTCTAGGGTTTTCTTTTGGGGCTAGTTTGCTAGTTTTTCTTTGGTGTTTGCTTGAGTATTAAATTCACATGATTTGATAATTTATATCAAAAGGTTGTTTGAGTGATCATCTTCAAGAGTGTTCTTCTTTGGTGGAATCCAGAGGTTCAAGCGTGGAGTGTTCGAAGATGTTCGAAGTAGTGCGCGGTCATTGAGTCGATGTGGATGTTATGGAATCAACATCAATCCAATCAATTCTGAGACGAAGGTTGCAGTAGAAGATATACAAATTGTTGAAGATAAATTGACAAAGTTTGGGTAATTTGTTTGGATTTTTTGTATTCCTTCTTTCCTTCATAGTGGATTGATTTGTAGCGTTTCACCCGTAGTTTTTTAATCACAATTGGAGGTGCTCCAATAGTGATTTTTTCCACGTAAAAATTGTTTGTGTCAATTTATTGTTTTTGAAACAATAATCTAAATCACTTTTGTATGTGCTTGATGATTTAGATTGTTAGTTTTAATTGTTTGGGAATTGGTACAATTAAATCTTGATCTAAACATGAATCACTTAGGTTTTCAATCTATATTCATTAAATCTACCAAATTTCCATTTCTTAAATGATGTTAATAAGGACATACATGCACTTGTAAAATTTACTTTTCTAGTACAAACATGGTTATCAAAATTTTGATCTAGATCTTATGATCATGTAGAAAATCCCTTAAAGGTAGGATCTTTCAATCCTGAGAGTTGGATCTTATAGGATCATAGAATCCCAACCCGATCCTAACCAATCTAATTTGTAAGCCTTGTTTCACACTATATGTTTTTATTTTTATTTTTATAACACTTATATTTGTAGCATAAATATTAATTTTATGTTGTCCAAATGAATAAAGAATAAGTGACTGAATCAAATAGATTAAGAAAAACAAACTAGAGAAATAGACATTCAAATATTGCAATAATTGCAGTAATTCATAAAAACTAACTCGTCAAAAGAACAAACTCAGCCTAAGCAAGGTCTAGGAGGGCAAGGTGTATACATTACCCCTATTTATAGAGAAGCTGTTTTTCTGACTCAAACTTGCACTACTAGTGACGCTAATGACAAGCCTTATAGTTGGAGTCGCTCTTTTAAATTTTCAAGCTATTTTCGAATCCAACTTTATTAAATACTTTTCCTTCTCTTTTTATGCATTGTTGAAGAGTGCCAAGTGTTCTGTTATAAAATGCTTCTTTACGAAATGCAAAAGAAAAAAAAAATTTATGTTGTATGATATTGTATTTATATTTTACACTGATCATTATATTTTTCATAATATCTCCACTTCTTTTTAGTATAATTTAGGCATATTTTGTGTATATTTTTAAGAAATGTTTTTTCAAATTAAATTATTCTGTAATTTTTCTTTTTCAATAAGATATTATGATCCTCGATTCAATTCTACAATATGATTCTGTAAAACGCTTCAAGAATCTAATGTAGGATTCTAATTTTGACAACCTTGGGTACGAAAAATCCTAAAAATCCTAAATAGAAGGGAGAATGGATTTCCACCTCATCTTAAAATACAAAGCAATTAAAGTAGTTTTATGTAATATGCTTCTTAAAAGTGACTTCACAACTTTCTTGGTCAACAACTTAGTAGAAGAAAGTTGAAGTTAAAGCACTGAAAGGTTGCAAAACTACTTGCCATAATTCATTCATGTCATGGAAGTGCTACTACTACAGTTTGAAATCAAATCATTCCTCTTATTATAGCGATTGTGTCCTCGTCATCCAAGGCTCTCATAGCGTGGTGACTGGAAGAGAATGGATTTTGGTGGGACTTCTTTTGAGACCATAGAAGTACTTTTATTTTATTTATTTATTTTTATTATTATTATTATTATTATTATTATTTTTGGTATGTTTGGTGACATTAAGTGAAAATTTTATTGTGTAATAAGCTGCCAGTAATATCCCTGATATACTTATTGTTAGTTTCAAATATATATACATATATCTTTGGTTCTTATTTTGGAGGGATGACATATCTTTTGACTTTTTTCTACACATTACAATATACATTTGTTAATTTAGAAATATATAATTACATGTATATATAAAAAGACATCAAGGTCATGTTTGATATTCATTTTAAATGTTGAGCCCCACAAATATGATGTTTGGTTGTTCTAAATTAGACCAACATCAAAGGACTTCCAAACAAACCATTCACCAAACATACGTCTTTTCATAAAAGTCCTTATGAAATCTCCCTACAAAGTCTTTTTACACAAAGGACTTTTTTTTTTTTTTTTTTTGGGGTACATCGGAAAATTACACAAAGGACTTTCAAGTATAAGAAGTTACACCAAACAGCTGCTTATATTTTTGAGAAGGGCTTTACATATGGTACTAGAAAACCTGCTTCAATGTGAAGAATATTATTGAATGTTGAATGTTTTTCCCTTCTCGTCTTAATTCTTGTTATCGTATATTACGATTTTTTTGTGAATGGATGATCTATTCATTGAAACAAAGAAGCCTACCTTTGAAGGTGTCTTTGGAGCCTAAACCCCTATCCAATAGAAAGATGTACCTTGATGATCCATCCACCCAAAACCCATAGAAAGATTTCACCTCAACACCCCAACATGAACATCACACACCTCAATGCACCATCCTAAACGTCCCCTATGTGTTGCAATCTTATGTAACCTTTCCAAGAGACATCACAACGCACAAACCTCCAAACATGAGATCAAATAATATTGTAGAACTACGCACGCTATCATTGCTGTGTGAATGAGCAATGTAGGAAAAGTTAAGAGCATGCATATTGCAACAAAATCCTATAGAGGCTCTTATTTCCTAAAGCTACTAAGTGCATGATGTAAAGTAACTTTGTTGTTCTAACTGGTTTTTCACTTTGGAATTTCAATGGATATACTTACAAGAGCACATCTTCACCGGATTATCTCGAAATACAATATCTTCACTTTGCGTGCAAGTTCACGGCAGTCAGCTCCTCAGTGCATCTATTTCTCATTTTATGAGTTAATCTATTTCTTTTCAATCTATAGTGTTTTCCTTTTCAGATTGGCATTTCCACTCGAATGCATAACAAAATTCAAACACAATCAATTGGCCGACAATGAATTTTCAATCGCAAGGAAGTAAAATTACAAATCATATAAACTAACAATAGAAACTTATAAAATCAAACGAACATTTGGATCCACATTGCCTAATTATGCAAAATATGAATCTAAAAACTAGGCATACCATTTTTGATTGACGAGAAAAGCTCAACTACATGGATTTTGATATTCTTTGGAGACAATAAACACTGTGATCCCAATCTTCCATTGAAAACAAGGTTGAAATTGTAGAATCAGAGATTGGGGATGGAGTTGAGGAGAAGATACGCCGAAGAGTGGACGGACGATGAGATGGATGCGGAAGAGGAAGAGGAGGAGGAGGAGAAGGAGGAGGAGCATAAGAAGAGCGTTGAAGTGGTCGTTGCTATGAAGCATGGATACTTCAAATAGGAAGACGTATTCGTATCGTATCCGTATCAGATACCGATACTCCTTGGATATTTACGGATACGTATCAGATACTTATTAAAAGTATCAGATACTTCTTAATTAATTTTTCATTAATTTTGAAGTATCGGATACTTAGTTTTGAAGTATCGGATACTCCAAGTCACATATTATCGGATACTTCTTAATTAATTTTGAAATATCAAATGCTCCAAGTCACGTATTACTCATTTTATGAAATTAGAATTGTAACATTTATTGCATAACATCATAATATAATATAATATAATTGCGAGGATAAATAGAATATTTTTACAATACTTTGCTTAGTTTTTTTTTTTTATAAAAATAACATAATAAGCTAAAGTAACATAATTCATCAAATTGACATATCTTCGTTGTATCATGCATGTCCCCTACAACTACATAGAATCAATGATTAATAAGATAATATAACAATAGTAAAATTAAATATCAATAAATAAATAAGCAAATAAACTTGCATAGAATATTTTTGACTAAGGCAAAAAAAAAAAGAGCATAGGTCAAGTTGTGAATTGTTTTGATATTATAATATCAACATATTAGACTTGTTATTGAAATGAATATTTGTAAAACCTATTAAAAATTTAAAAACTAAATTAGCTACTAGCTTAAATTAATACATATTTCTTAAAAATTAGTATTTTACATTATAAAGTTACTGTGGTTTCTCAACATTCTTGAACTTATGTGAAACTCACTGCTAATAATTTATTTATTTATTACTTTTTACAAACATATGCTAGCCGTACCCGTATCCTACTTTTTAGGTTTTGCTGTATCGTTGTACCATATCGTATCGTATCGTATCGTATCCGTATCTCGTTCTCGTATTCGTATCCGTGCTTTCTAGGGTCATTGAATGTGGGTGCTGAGAGTTTGGTCTGTGTTCGAGAGTGTCGTTTGGCTTGTGGAGGAGGTGACATTTTTAGACAACCCTACAACTTCGGAGCCGTTGAGCACTCGCACAACTTGGATGCTTTGCCAGAGCAGAGCTTCTTGTGGCGCGCGCTCTCTCTCTCTCTCTCACTCTCGCGGATGATTTTGGCGGTGGTAAGGAAACATTAAACAGTGTTTGGATGAACTCTGTATCTTTAATGCGTTATTTATTTATTTATTTATTGGTACGGACCACCAACCCAGCCCAAACCGTAATAGAAGGTCAACTTTCCCTTTTATTTTAGCCGGACCATCAGCCTGGCCCAAACCCTAATTCTCTTCTTTACCTCTAATTATTTGTTTTTTTATATATTATTTTTTTAATGCATTATTTATATTCCTCTGTTTTTTTGTAAATAAAATTTGGATTTATTTGAAGTCTTTGAGAACTATATTTTTTTTTCAAATAATTGGTTGTGTTGTAGAATAAGAAAACATGTTTTTTTAACCTTTGGAAACGATTGCTTCAAGCTATTTTATTTAGGTCCTAAAACAATAAACATTTTATCAATAATTTTTTTCTATTAGCATTTATTGTTAGGATATTAATTTTTTGGGGGATGCACCAATAAATCCCAAATTAATAACTCATACACTGTTTAGTCCTAAAAGTTTTCCTATAGACTGAAAGGTCCCATTACAATGTTTCAAACATCAGATTAATGTTTTGAACATTAGATTTCGAACATCAGATCAATGATTCGAACATTAGATTGATGTGCAAATGAGACTAAATGGAGTATAAGAAAACTTTTAGGACTAAATGGTTCAACTTTTCAAAAACTATGACTTTTGGGTAAATTTTCCTTAATTAAATGAAAGTGGTAAAAATTCCAAGAATAATTTTTTCCAATTATATGATTGAAAAAGTTCTTTTTTAATTATATTATTTGTTTAATTATATATTTTTATTTCATTTTTATTTTTAAGGATTTTAAATTAAAAGTCTCCACAAATTTTTTTTATTTAAATAAATTATGAAACATCATATTAAAAGTAAGCTTATATGCCAAATTATGAAACAACATCTCCAATCTATATGTCAAATCCTACGTGGCACACCAACAATCAAATTGCACCTCAAATTTTTGCACCACCCCTTTTGTATTTGGCAAAGGTTGAGAGCATACCAAATTTGACATCATGTCAAATATTTAATTACAGTATTTTTTTAAAAAATAAAATAATATTTTAATTCATCTTTCAATAATAAAAAAAATAAATATAAAAATTGGCATATATGTTAGAGAGGTTCAAGACATATCAAACTGGCATATGTCAATTTGCCATCCAAACTTTTAATTTTATTTGACATATCAAAATTTAGCATATAAGTTGGAGATGTTCTTATGAAGTCCTACAAGAATTTTATCATTTTGAAATTCTTTCCTTGCCTTTTCAAGTCAAATCTAATTAAAGAGTTATTTAAATGAGGAAGGTTATTTATAATTTTAAATCTATAAACTTATCCACAATTATGTGATTTAAAATTTATCTCAAATATTTGTCCCTATAAAATCTTGTATACTCTTTTTGGAAGTGAGGGGATCAAATATTGCCAAAAGAAAGATTAGTTAATTATTGGGAAAGTACTTGAGGGATCCGTTGAGCTCACTATAGATTTTGTTCCAATAATTTGAATTGTTCACTTTTTAAGACTCGTTGAGCAGAATATTTATGCAAAAAATTAAAATGATTAGACATCAATAGCTATATGTTTGAATCAAATTTATATTACAAAAAAATGAATAGTTATTCTTGAAATTTTATTTGTCAGCTATTTTTTTAAAACAATCAACATGTTTGGCTTCATTTTTTTGAATTGTTTTTCAAAAAAGTGATTTGAAAACTCTATTTTGAAAGGGTTTGGCTTCCCTCCAGTCCAATGTTGGGCCCGTGGGAGCTCATCACGGGTCCTGTTTTGATAATCTGAATGGTTCAATGTATAGAACACATCAAATACTATATGCCTATAAAAAATCACTTTGATCGAATGTTGATAGCTACGTAATCAAATCAGTTTTGTATATAAAAAAATGGACGGTCAAAAAATAAATGATTGACAGAAATCTGACCGATGAAATATCTGTTGATATCCGATCAACGTGATTTTTTACAAACATATAGTACTCAACGAGTTCTACACATTGAACGGTTTGGATTATCAAAGCGGAACTCATGATGGGTCCCCACGGTCCCAACAGCACCTTCCAGTCCGTTGAACTGAAGGGAAGCCAATCCCATTTTGAAAAAGGATTTTATTTGGTTTTCAAAAAAATGCATTATTGCAACTTCAAGTTTCCCTACAATTTAAAGAGAGACAATTTTAAAAAAAATTATCACATCAAAAAATACTCTGTTAGTTTTATATATATATATACATGATATATATGTATGAAAACATAATTTGGTATGTATCCATTTATGGGTACATGGGTACATATCCTACCATTAAATGTGTGACTTTATCATAAATTTTCCACTTATTTCAACCACAAAAAACGTAATTTTCTTACAAATTGGCATAAAAAAAAAAATTTGTAACCAATTACAAACTTTTGCAACATCAAATACAAAAAAATTGGACATTTTCTTATGCCAATTTCTAATGATGTTACACATGTTTGTGTTAATGTTATGATATTTTGTGATAAAATAAATTTTCTGCACAACATTTATGAACAATTTAATTCTATGTAATTTTTCAATGCTTACAACATAATTTTAAAGGGGTTAAAATTGAGAAATTTGTATTTCCAATTTGAAAAATCTAGAAATCCACTAGATATTGATTTGTGATTATGTATCAATTTAAAGCAATAACAATCACAATCAAACAATCAAGACAAATCGACACAACGATTTTAACGTGGGAAAACCACAATTGGAGCACCTCCAATTGTGATAAAAAATCACGGGCAACAGTCACAAAACAATCCACTAAGAAGATATAAAGAAATTACACAGGTATACTCTCAATTACCTAGCGAATCCACGCTCGAATTGAACCAACCCCTATGTGCCTCTTCCAGCCCCGTCTTCACCTCAGAATTGTCTTGACAATGAGCTACTCCAAAATCCACCAAAGCTTCAGGCTCAAATTCTTCAGAATCCACCGAAGAACACCTCTCTCTTTTGTATAGAATGAACAAACAAACCTTTGATGTATTCTTCTTAACCCATAAGTTGAATATACTCCGTTAAACATCAAAGAAAACTAGCAAAATATCCCCAGATATAAACCTTAATATCCAAAAAGAAGATCTGGAACAGTAATCCTAAAATTTGACAGAAACACGTACTTATAGAAATCTAGGACTGCGAAGCTCGCTCGAGCGAGGAACCAAAAACGCGTGTTTTCCATAAGCGGCTTCGCTCGAGCCAAACATCCTACGCTCGAGCGTAAAATCATCATTCTCAGGTTTTTTACAGACGCAGCCTTTGCTCGAGCGAGAACTCCTTTGCTCGAGCGTGCAAGGGCGGACATGCAACTTCGAATGCAATTTTGCATTTTACTTCGGGGGCGCTGCCCCGGACCCGCCAATGGGTGCTACCCCTGGACCCCCGTGAGCTAACCGGGCAGCTCGATCCCCATCATAGTCAGCGAAGTGGCAATCTTGAAAGCATTAACATCACAAACTTCTCTGCAAGGCACAATTCGGGTTGGATTCGCATCTAAAAACTTATAGCCTCACTGAAATAAAAAGTGCGAAAATAAGTACAACTGAAAGGAGTTTTGTCAAACGGGATTGCCAAGAATAAAAACCTAACAATCTCTCCTTTTGGCAATGCCGTGACAAAACACACCTAACAAATAAAATCCTAATTACCCCAACCCATTACAGCCAACAAACACAAACTTCTTTCTCAAGGTTAAGATCTGCAAAACAGCTATTAGTGCCACAATCTCCAAAACAACTATTAGTGCCACAAGAGTATATGAAAAAGCAATAAACATATGACAAGATTATCTTGAAGTATTTGAAGCATGAGATGGAAAACATGAATAGATGCGACTTGGAGATTTTAAGAACATGTAACATGAAAACCTGAAAACTAAGACACATGCACCCGACACATGGCATGAATACATGAAATCCTAAGACACATACACCAGACAACATGAATAGATGACAAGATTATCTTGAAGCATTTGAAGCATGAGATGGAAAACATGAATAGATGCGACTTGGAGATTTTAAGAACATAGCATGAAAACCTGAAAACTAAGACACATGCACCCCACACATGGCATGAATACATGAAATCCTAAGACACATGCACCGGACAACATTACTCCCCTTTTTGTCACGAATTGACAAAGGAAGCTTAATCAACTAAAGCAAGATCAGAAACCACACAAGCAATGATAAGATTATGTAAATATCAGGAGCATGCAAGAAGGAAATAATAAAGACGCAGTGCATAGCATCATGCAAACCAACTAAAGCCAATCTTCCTTTCACTCAAAGCAACCACAAACACTGTATAGAAAACAATGAACAAGAAGAAACCGTCAAAAATAATATGGTGGAGCAAGCAAAAAAACTCAGATTTGTACCTTAGAACACACAAGATTATCCAAGAAGCATAATTACTTAAAACACAATGTGCACAGCCTCTAGAAGATTCCTCATAAAAGAAAGTGATGCATTATGTGAAAAGCATAGATCCCATGATAAAAGTGTGTGTGTCTCTTGGAGTTCGACAAACACTAGATTCAAATTTTAGTAGTGATCAGATAGCTGAACCTCCGTCAAGAGAATCTAAGCACAACTACGGAAAGTCAAACCACTAGGAATCAAGGGGTATTTGGTGAGTAAAGGCGGAGGCTCCCCCTCAATCAATGAATCCTTTATTTTTTCTTTTTTTTTTTCACATCTTTTTCTTTTCTTTCTTTTGCACATCTTTTTTTTTTTTTTCTTTCTTTCTTTTGCACATTTTTTCTTTCTTTTGCACACTCATTGGTAGCTGACACGCTCAAGAGTATGGAAACCGAACCAAAGAAGCATGGATATAATAAGGATGGCCTGGTTGGTGACTCTAAGGTAGCCTTTTCCTCATGCCTAGACTACAAAGAACAGAGGAGAAAGCCGTGGAGATGCAAAAAGATGAAAGGTGGTTTAAGAGACTCAACATCACCCATGATATGCTAGTATAGGTCAATTCCTCTAGAAAAGCAAAACATACAATGCAGAAGTCTATAGAAAAAAAATAATCACTAAGGCGGAAGACTCCGATATTTGCTAATCCAAGAGTGTGTACAGAATGAGACATACTAATCAAAAAACACACACTCTAAAATGAGTAATGACCACAGAAAGCACAAACATATTAACATGTAATGGATATTCTTATCAATTCCAATATGCACCAAGGACCACTCAAAAATTTTAAGCTTGCAAAACCATACTAAGAAAACCTTTTTGGTTTTTTTATTTTTTATTTTTCTTTAATCAAGACAAAAAATGAACATGCACACATTAAGTGACTCAAAAAAAAAAAAAAAAAAACACAGAAACCTAAAAACTAAAAAGAAATATAAATTAACACAAGTCAAGTTTTCGTACCCAAACCACTTTAGTATGAAGAAAGTTGTGAGAATTGCGGTTCTTGGATGGTGTCTTGACGTTATGGTTCCCTTTGCTTTCAATGGGAACCTGTCTCGACTTGGTTTCCAACTTCTTATTTCTAGGTCTAGGCAAATACAAACTCGCTCCATGTTTGGTCTCAAGCTGATCAAAATAACGAGGTCTAATATGACCTTTAAGCTCATTACTACCAATGAAGTGTCTCCTACCCCACGAGATGTTAGAATTCCTTCCATCTCTATGAAACACTCTCCCATGCAACTTATAACAATAAGGGCGAATATGACCATGCATACCACAATGATAACAAATAAAAATAGGGTGTACATGGTATACCTTCTTTTCTTTTACCTTACCAACTCTAGGAAGTTTGAGAAGTCCATCCTTATGTTGAATTTTTTGTTTCCCCTTTTCTTGAGTTCTTGTATCATGAGATGTAGATGCACTCTGTTTTTGCTTTTTGTTATCACCAAAGCCAATGCCACTCTTGTCATAACACATTTGTTGAGACCCAATGATATCCTCCAAAGTCTTTGATCCTTTGTTCCAAAGACCAATGGTAGCCATAGCATACTTGAGCTCTTCCTCTTTCTTGATCATTAGTTCTTCCAAGGCAACTTGAGACATCTCGAGAGATTCAATCTTTTCTTCATGCATTGCATAGATTTGCTGTAGCTCATTCCTCTTTGTCTCACAAGTCAAGAGTTTTGCACAAAGAGCTTGTCGATCATTAGCTATCTTGATGGCATCAATCCTAGCCTCGGAAATCTCCTCATTTAATTTGACATTCTCACTTTCACATGCTTTGAGTTTCATAGTGAGTTTGTCATTCAATTTGGATAAGTTAAGAGATTCCTTATACAACTTTTCATAAGCTTGCTCAAGCTCTTCATCATCACTTCCTGAGGATTCATCATCAGTGGCATTTTCAACCGGCCTCTTCAGATACTCTGTTCGTCCTTCAGTTTCAGAAGTCGCCATGAAAGCAAGGAATTGTTTATGTCCCTCTTCACCTTGATCTTCATTGTCACTTTTATCTTTATCAGATTCTGATTCATCATCCCAATTGCTAGCGAGGGCTTTCTTCTTCCTCAAACGAGTGGGGCATTCTTGAGCAAAGTGACCAAATCCTTGGCATTCATAGCATTGACTCTTTCAGAGTTCCCTTGTATCTTTCTTTTCTCCTTATTGGCTATAGAATTGATTTTGAGTTTATCTTTGCCTTTGGATTTATGAGTTTGAATAGATTCCAAAAGATTAGGATTCTTTTTCAAAAAGATTTTTTAAATTGTTTTACAAAAGCATCCATAATCTTGGAATCTATCTCACAATCCTCATCAGAATCCTCTCCAGCTCTATGAGCACTACTAAAAGCAACATCTTTTTGTTTCTTTTTGAAATTCCTATGTGCCTCATAAGTTTGTAGAGTTCCAACCAAATGATCTAGCTTGAGGTTGTCAACATCTTGAGCCTTCTCAATAGCCGTAACTTTTGGTTGGAACCGATCGGGCAAGGACCTCAAAATTTTTCCTACAATCTTGGATTCCGGTATTTTTTCGCCTAAATTGAAGCTGGAATTTACAATGTCACTCAACTTCGCATAAAATTCATTAAAGGTCTCACTATTTTTCATTGAAAGGTTTTCGAAACTAGACGTGAGCCTTTGAAGTTTTGAGCATTTAACTGAAGGAGTGCCCTCATGAATAGTTTGTAAAATATCCCAAGCCTCTTTTACGACTTCACAATTGCAAATTCGACTAAACTCTTCAGGTGTGACAAGCGCAAAAGAGGAATTGATAGCTTTATTATTCCAGCTACTATTTTGGTAATCAATTGTGTCCCACTTATCGATTGGTTTGGAAAAGTTACTCCATCAACGGTAATCATCAGTTCAGTCCACCCATACATGACAGATTGCCAAACTTTTTCATCAATAGATTTTAAAAACGATCTCATCCGAGCTTTCCAAAATAAATAATTGGATTTGTCAAGTAAGGGTGGTCGAACCATAGAATTTCCCTCACGAATTGAATCCATTATCACAAATCAAACAAGATCTCACTTAAAAGTTTTAAAAAACAAAAGAGCGACCCGCTCTGATACCAATTGAAAAATCTAGAAATCCACTAGATATTGATTTGTGATTACGTATCAATTTAAAGCAATAAAACAATCCTAATCAAACAATCAAGACAAATCGACATAACGATTTTAACGTGGAAAAATCACAATTGGAGCACCTCCAATTGTGATAAAAAACCACAGCAAAAGCCACAAAACAATCCACTAAGAAGATATAAAGGAATTACACAGGTATACTCTCAATTACCTAGTGAATCCACGCCCGAATTGAACTAACCCATATGTGCCTCTTCCAGCCCCGTCTTCACCTCAGAATTGTCTTGACGATGAACTACTCCGAAATCCACCTTCAGGCTCAAATTCTTTAGAATCCACCGAAGAACACCTCTCTCTTTTGTATAGAATGAACAAACAAACCTTTGATGTATTCTTCTTAACCCATGAGTTGAATATACTCAATTAAATATCAAAGAAAACTAGCAAAATATCCCCAGATATAAACCTTAATATCCAAAAAGAAGATCTGGAGCAGTAATCCTAAAATTTGACAGAAACACGTACTTATAGAAATCTGGGACTGCAAAGCTCGCTCGAGCGAAGACTCTCTCGCTCGAGCGAGGAACCAAAAACGCGTGTTTTCCATAAGCGGCTTCGCTCGAGCCAAACATCATGCGCTCGAGCGTAAAATCATCATTCTTAGATTTTTTATAGGCACAGCCTTCGCTCGAGCGAGAACTCCTTCACTCGAGCGAGCAAGGGCGGACATGCAACTTCGAATGCAATTTTGGATTTTGCTTCGGGGGCGCTACCCCTCGACCCCGCTTGGGCCCTGGACCCCCGTGAGCTGACCGGGTAGCTCGATCCCCGTCATAATCAACGAAGTGGCAATCTTGAAAGCATTAACATCACAAACTTCTCTACAAGGCACAATTCGGGTTGGATTCGCATCTAAAAACTCATAGCCTCACTGAAATAAAAAGTGCGAAAATAAGTACAACTGAAAGGAGTTTTGTCAAACGGGATTGCCAAAAATAAAAACCTAACACAAGTTGTTTTCATAAATTGTTGAAGTTAATATAAATTTTGCTTCATATTTGAAATTGTAAATGTATACTTAAAAATTGTGCAAATAATTTTTGAAGCCCATTATTAATACACTAAATACAGAAAAGATTAAAAAATACAAAAAAAAGTGAAAGTCGGCTCCGTTTGGGAAGATGGTTTATGGGCTTTTTTAACCACAAAAGACAAAATAGGCTATTTTAGCCACAACAAACAAAACATCATATCCAACCCATAATCATTACACTATTCTCTCACAAAAAAAGTCAAAAAAGCTAAAAAACCCTTCCCAAACCAAGCTTTTTAGCTCAGGCTAAAATAGTTAAAAAAGTCAAAAAGCCAAAAAGACAACCCACTTCCCAAACAAACTGTACCGATGCTCTGGCTGGTCATATGAGGAATAAACTCAAAAAAAGCAACCAGAAGTCAGATTTTGAAAACTTTGTCCGGTTTACAAAATAAGCAAACAAAAACTCGAGAATTTTTAAAAAAATGAGTTTAGAAAACATGAACCAAACACAATGAATATAACTAAAATATATAGCTATTGGTATACAATTATCTTATTTTTTATATGAATATTCACTCAACGAATCCTAAAAAGTGAACGGTTCAAATTATCTGGATCAATTCCAAAATGGGCTTACCAAGCCCAAACCTTCTCTTAAATTGATATGACAATTTGAAAGAAGTCAAACCGTTAATCATATTTAGGGTAAACTACCAATAGGTCATAATAGTTAGATTTAATTCCTATCAAATCCTATTTGAAAATAAGCCTTAGTACAATCATCACTAAAACTAATTTTTTGTGATAATTTTTTACATATATCGCTAAAAATTGAATTTGTGATTTTTTTTATCACGATTTTTATAAATTGTTACTAAAACTTACAATTAGTTCCTTTTTTTATGACAAATTTTTTAAACTGTCGATAAAAGTTGAAAATTAGTGACCTTTTTTTGTGACAGTTTTTTAAACTGTCGCTAAAACTTATAATTAGTGACATTTTTTGTGATAAATTTTTAAGTTGTCGCTGAAAATTAATAATTGTGATGTTTTTTTAATAATATATAATAAAAAATGTCATTAATTATCATAAGACCTATTAAATAATAAGTTCACTTAATAAGACTTACACGTAACTCCCCTACTTATTTACCCCCAACATTATAGCAACTCTGTTGGGTTAAGCTTGTTTTGTTTTATTATGTATTTTAAATTTTTTTTGTTCTCTTCTTCAAAGTTTTGTTTGGATTAAAAAAAAAAAAGAAAAAAAAGAGACTTGTGAAAACGTGAGATAAATATCAAATATGATATAAATATCAAATATAAAAAGATAATAAATATGTTATTATTGAATTGAAATTATACATTAGTGGCTATAACGATAATTGATTAACAAAAATTACATATAGCAAATAAAAAATGCTTAAGATTTTTAAAACATCATCCTTATTAAATCTAAATGATGGGAATTATTACATGTTAGTTATTAATTTATTTATGAATCAACTAATTAAAACTATTCATCCACACAAAACTTCCCAAATAACGTGATGAGTAAAATTTAGAAAGTTGACTTAGGGTTATTTGGGATGATCTAAGTGCACTTTTTAACTTTTTATGAAATATGAGTTGAGTTTGGGTTGGGTTTGAAGTGATGTGTTAGAGAGGTGATGTGACTTAAATAAGATGACGTGACTTAAATAAGATAGTAATTTTTTAATTTTTTAACTTTTTTCAAACATGCCAAACCAATCCTTATATTCAAATATGTCCTCCAAATTTGTTTTACATTGTTTTGTCACTCCCACCAAATATATATATATATATTATTAAAAATAAATATTTTTTTTTCTATATGAACACATTATAATACGGTTGCTTGTGTGGTGTGCACGCTACCATGTAAATTCCGGCATATAAGACCCGGTCGGGGTTGCATAGCAACGCCGCAACGGGGATCTGACCATGAGACTTGAGAGTCGTTCCTACCCGCGGAATTGAATTCCTTTCTGTCGCGTAAACCACGGCATTCATAACCTGCGACCAAAACTTCAAACATTCGAAAGGCCCAAAACACGTTCAAACAAAATATTAAAAATACCATATTGCTATAATTTAATGTGGAATTTATTTTATATATATATATATATATATATATTATTAAAAGTAGTATTTTTTTAATATTTAGATAACATATTTTAAGGGCTTACTTTTTTTTTTTAAAGAGAGTTGCGTCAGCATGTATCTTTTTAATTACATAGAGTTCTACACAAATTCAAATATAATTTAAATTATATTAACTTTACTTATTTTTTATGCACTCTATTTGATCAATATTTCTTTTCCATATATTTTTCATGGTAAATTGAGATAATTTACAAACTTAATACCAATTTTACGTTTCACTTTTTTTTTCTCAATTCTTTTAAGGATATTAGGATTTTTTTTTTTAAATTACCTTTTTTTCCTTCTTATTTTTCCGTGATTATTCTATACCCAATACTAATTATATATTATTCTATATTATGGATTTGTCGTTTAAATTTTATAGTGATTATGTATATAAAATTATATTTAATTTCTTACATTATTTTATATAATCACAATTCAGAGGAAGAAAAACTTGAAGAACAATAATCCTCTCGAGGAGCCTTTAAAGTTTAGATTTACTATTTGAGTTACTTTTTCAATTATTGAACATTAAGTTTTTTTATGTTTTGACATCATATTACTGATGATTAATCACTTCATACATTGAGATGTATCTATCATTTGGATGTTTTAATTATTTTTTCATTTTGAGTTTAAATATTATTATGTGATTCTTTCTTAGTTAGTCATTGTTGAATTTCTTTTAAGGCAAACTTTACTTTAACTCCCTGTGGTTTGGGCCGGGTGCGGATTACCCCCCTGACATTCGAAAATTACCACATAATCCCTATATGGTTTGTGAACTAAAACGCACACTAACTTCTGTCAATAGAATGTGTAAATTTACCTTTATACCCTCGTCTTCTTCCTCTTCTCTATTTTAAACCTGGAAATACACACACACACAAACACACACACACACACACACACACACACATATATATATGTATGTATATAGACACAGACAGAAAAGAAGAAGAAGAGAAATTTTTGTTATGTTAAAAAGTTTGGGATTATGTTAAAAAAAAATTTGTTATGTTAAAGCCCTATTTGAGATCCAAACTCGATTGAAGCTCCTGGTTTATATCTGAACCCTATTTGGCTCTAAAACCCTTGAAGAACACAATCACAGAGCTGATTTTTTGATTTTGGGATTGATCAGAAGCCAATATACTTCAATCTTCTCGATTGAACTTTTACCTTCGACTTCATGATTGAGATCCTTTAGCTCGCATGTTTATGAGTGCGATCGAGTTATCGTGACTGAGATTCACATTCAACTCGAGTTTGGTTTATGTGATTTGGAGATTGATCTATGTTGCAATTGATATGCTCTCAATACAAATTATGTTCAGTTTTGATTTCGATTCGATGGCTCAACAAGGTAGAGGTCAACGAGGTAGTCATGAAAGAACTTTTGCTACAAATTTGGGTAAAGAAACTGAAATGAATCATCCAATTGGGACAAACAATAGCAACCAAAATAGGTTTTGATTTGTATATGTGAACTAGGTTTGTATATGATAAAAAAAAATGGGTTTGGATTTGTATATGTGAACTGGGTTTGGATTTGTCTACAACAAAAATGATCTCTCTTAGGAGATGTCGAATAAACCAGACAAATCGCGGGAGCGGTGCACTGGTTCGCGGGCGCGAACAAATATGCTGGCTCAGCTACTATTTTAGACTTTTGAGCATGAAACACTCTATTTTTCTTTCACGGTCTGCTCCATGGTAGGGACCCAGATTGGCCGAAGATCATGAACACTCCTGATCTAGAGTTGGAGCCCATTGATGGAGATAGAGCATCTTGAATCAAAAAGCATCTTTAGTAGCTTGATATCACCGTTTTCTTTGCTATAAAGGTTAGTTCTAATCAAGAAAAATGGAGGGTTGGAAAAACAACCTTGTTCGTTCTATGAGAAAGGAGGAGGAAGAATAATGACAAGCTTTTGTAAATTTAAATATGTGTAAGTGGTATTTTGGTCATAAAACATAGCTTACTCTCTTCATGGGCATGTAAACCTCACAGCCTGTTAATTTGGATGGAAAAACTAACTGTGCATTTTAGTCTACAAATCACATGGGGATTATGTGGTGATTTCCGAATGTCAAGGGGATAATTTGCACTGGACCCAAACCACAAGGAGGTAAAGTAAAGTTTGCCCTTTTTTTTATATAGTTGATATTTTAATTTAATTAAGAGTGCTTATTTTATAATCTTATAATTTAATATATATATATATAATATCATATAAAATCATTTTATGATAATCCAATCGCAACATATTTATATTTAATTTTTTTAATAAATTTTATATAATCTCTATTTCTACATATTTTTATTTTTCAAATGAATATAAAAGAAAATTATATAGTTAGAATTGCTTTTAATTTTATGTTACTAATTCTTCTTCTAATTTTACTATTATTTTTAATATTAAAATGAGTATTTATTTTACTATTTTATAATTTAATATATATCATACAAAATTATTATATGATAATTACACTTTTTTAATATGATAGAACTAAAATTATCAAAGTATACAAAATAATTTAACTAAAATTAATGTATGTCTCTCTATATATATAAGTATTCAAGTAATAATTTTATAGAATGATATCGCCAATATTATCAAAATAAATAATGAAAATCATACTTTAATTTTAATTTTAAAATTAAAATTATTCTTTTATAACACACATTGTACTATCAAATATGTTTTGAAAAAAAAAATAGCACGTGCATTGCTTGGGTCAACTGCTAGTTAATACAAATAGTTAAGAGACTATGCCACATCATATAATTATGATAAAAAATATAATCATTCTAGCTTTGTAATGAAAAAAAAAAGAATTTGAGAGTTGAACCAGCCGAAGCTTTGTAATACAATAGGGTACTATTGAAATTCCAAGCGTAATTTTTGTTCGTCCAAATTTTAATTGTGAATTAAAAAAGAAAAGAAAAGAAGATAAGTTGATACTTAATCTATCTCCAATACTGACAATGATGTTTTTAAAATTATTAGTCACAATAGTAGACATTTTAAATTGTAACAAAACAATATCATAAAAAATCACATTATTTTATTTTTATATATATCATTACTCTTTCTTTTTTTCTTTTTTTCTTTTTTTAATGTCAACAGAATTGCATTTCATTTCTTTCACATGCCCATTTTGTATGCTTCCATCATGTTCATTGAATTACCAGTCCATGTAGGGTGAAGAAGGAAAATAATAAATTCGTATGCAAATTAAGTCCTATTTTCTTCTCTTGCGACCCATTCAATTCTATCCACCTATCAAGTACTCCAACTGGTCAATAATCAATATTCAAAACCCTCACATCAAGTGGTGAACACAAAAAATTCAAATCATACCATTTGATGGGTTGCGTATATAAATAACCCAAGCCCTTGCACTTATTCTTCATATACATTGCTCTATCAACTCTTTGCTTGCCTAACAATATGAGAACTCAAAATATTGTCTTGGCAATTCTAGCGCTAGTTTTTCTTCTAAGTAACAAACCACTGGAAGCTAGTAGAGTCTTATACGAAGAGCGAATGAAAACAGAAAATCTTCTCTTACAGTCTTTGGATCATTCTCCGACCACCCCTTCAGGACCGAGTGGTGGTACTCACATCCCTGCAAGTAGCACTACAATCAATACAATCAGTGAGAAAGGTTTTGCCGATCATACTATACCTCATCCTTGTCCACAACTCGCCGCTCCATTTGGCGTGGCCAACAATTAATCGTTGGCACAACCCGCGAGCATCCATTGACAATACCACAATGACTTCACATTACAAGTCAGAAAATCCAATTGTAACTTGTGAATGAAGTAAGTCAGACACAGAAAATAAAGAAGAAGAATAAGATTCAATTTGTATTTTTTATTTTTATGTTCTTTACAGGTTGTTGGGTGTAGTATATTGACTAGTTCTATACAATACTGTATTTTGATATTGATCCTACAATAGAAGAATAAAAAGAGAAAGTGATTTACAAGTATTATGTTTTTTGATTTGCTATTTTTTTTTTTTTTGGTCTGCAAGAGCAAACTCCATTGTGATGCTTTTTGCGCTCGCCTTTCTTTATTGATGTTTTTTTATCTTGTACTTTGTACTATAATTTCATCAATAAAGCTTCTTTGTTTTGCCGATCAAAAAAAGAGCAAACTCCATTGTGTTCTTTAACAGATAGTTTATAATTCTTTCCTTGCCTTTGAAGTCTAAACTAATGAACGGACATCGGCTTTAGAGTTATTTAAAATACAGTTTACTATCTCTTGGAAGGTGATTGACTTTTTACAATACTTTGATTTTGATTCTTGGTACGAAATGCATGGCTAAAAGCTGTAGTTGTTTAAAGGGGATTGATTTTCTCAGCCTTGTAATTATCCTAATTAATCAATTCATTTGCCCTACTCATTGTTTAACACTATTTGTGATATGACCTTACGTGTTTAACTCTTATGGAGGGGAGTTTGATATCTTTCGTGCTGGTTTATTCTCCCCCATTATGGGGATGTATATAACCGGTAGTATTATTGGACTTGAGCTTGGTAATTAGCCAATTTTGTTGACTTTCTAATTATTGTCAAGTAATAATTTGTTTGATAATATAATATTTCTCACTCTTATAATTACATTCTTATGGATAGACAAAAAATATATATATATTGATTTTCATCCATAAGGTCCAATTATATGTGCATGTTTGGTACAATTTTTTTCAAACTAAAAATCGATAAATAAAATCAAAAAACTCATTTATTAACTTTCAAATAATCAATTTTTTTAGTTTCGATCTTTAAATTATTTTTATCTATTCCAAACACTTTCATAGATTCACAATATAATAACTCTGATAAAGTGCACTTAACGACCCCTCTCTTTTATCTAAGAAATTATTTACAAATATAAAAAAAAAAAATTAAATTAAACTGAATAATCGATTATGCAAGAAACACAACTACAAGATCAATACAAGAAATATTTCCTTAATAAGAAATAAATAAACAATTTGAATGTAATAATATGCCTTTTGTTATGCGTATCACGGTTACTAGAATTTCGATTTGGACCTTAAAATCTTACCATCAATTTCAATTTCATCAAACGATCTTAATCATAATAAGATCTAAAGTATTATGATATCAATTTTACTACAATTCCAATCTTGTTATTTATTTATTTATATAATTTTAAAATTATTTAATATATATTATCACTATTATAATATTTTATTTAAATTTATATTAAAAATAAAAGCGTAAATTATACTCACCTCCCCTAAGATTTCTGATAAATACATGGACCTCCCTTATAGTTTCAATAATTACAGAAATCTCCTCTACTTTAACTGACAATGTCAAGATTTTTCCATTTTTTAACTATCGTTCATGCAACTAATAGAAGTTGCTGATGTCATTGAAAATAAATATTGAAATACCTATTATGCCCTCAAGTGTATTGAATCTAAAAGAACCCAATAGTGTTTGGGTCTCTCTCTCTCTCCCTTCTGTTTTTGCCTCTTAGCTCTTTAGCACAGATATATACGTATATATATACATACAATAATGGGAGAAGAAGAAACCAAGAAAGTTGAATTTGAAGCTACTCTGGCGGCCGCACTATCTGGAAAAAGTCTGGTCCTAATCCTAAACAAGAAGCTCTGGGCGAAGGTCAGGAAGGGAAGGCGCGTGGGTAGTGGAGAACAACGACAGCAGTCACCGCGTCCCAATCAATGGTAACAAATCCTCCCACAACCTCAAAAGCATGGAAAAGTGATGCAAATAAATGATTTCATCCAACCAAAGTGAATCATGCACTTTGAAATATGAATCATAACTTTCAAAGCAAATTAATAAAAACAAAAGAAAAAAAAACAAAGTACAAAATTATAAAACTCAATAGATTTATAACCTATTTTTTGGGCTTCAAATCCCATGAAAAGTTTTGCAATATATTGAATTACACACCCAAACAAGCAATCAAAATTTCAAAGTTAATTTCAAAGTTCAGAGAACTAGAAAAGAGATAGCAAAACCCAATTCACACACCAAAGATGAACCAAAAGAGATAATGCTCCATTTTTATCAATTGATGTCATCCTCTCGATTTCCTTTTTCTGTCGTTCATCCCCCTTTGCTCTTCTTTCCCTTTCTCTTCTTTTTCTTTTTCCGATTGTGACTAAGATCGCAACCAGCCATCATAAACCCAGATCGGTCAACGCTATTGCCATCACTGCCTACCATTGCTCTGAAAACTATAGATTTAGAATTAAGGTTTCAGAAGAAAAAGAAAATGAGGAGGACAGGAAAAGCGGGCGATGGACAGCGGAGAGGGAGTGGAGGAAAAAGAAGAGGAGTAGAAAAAGGAAGAGGAAAGACAGCGGTGGCAGATGGCGAAAAGGAGGGGCGTCAGCGAAGAGGAGCTTCTCTCTCTCTGTTTCTCTCATTTCGATCGGATGTGAGAGAACAAAAAAATTATTCATTTCTTTACAGAGGGTTTAGATGGGTAGATGGAGGGAGGAGAAGGATCAATATATATTTTGTAGGATTAAAAAAAATATCAAAGGGTGTTTTCGTCTTTTTGAGCTAAAATAAAATGGTAATATGGTCATTTTGTATAAGCAAGTAACGGCGTTTGTGCAAAATTGACGAATTGGGAGAATTTTGATATTGTCAGTTAAAGTAAGGGAGATTTATGTAATTATTGAAATTATAGGAGAGGTCCTTATATTTGTCAGAAACCTCAGAGGTGTCAACGTAATTTATTGAAAATAAAATCATGTAATCAATCTGATTCTCAAATTCTTCCCATAGATCAACAATCCCAATTTTAATGAACTTTAAGGAAAATGATATATAAGTCCACTTTTTAAATCTATATATTTTTTACACTAATGATATGTAAGTGATATAATTGGTTGATAATTAGAGAAACAGTCATGCTACATGCACCAATTAGTGTATAAACTAGTGTATCAACACTAGTTATGACATTATTATTGACCCCACTCATTAATCACATTACAAATACCAAAAACCTCTTAAATTAGGCCTGTTTGGTAGAGCTTATAAGCTGCTTATTTCAGCTTTTAACTTAATTTAAGCTAAAATATTGTGTTTGGTGCAGCTTAAGTTAACCAGCTTATAACTTGAATCAAGCTATTTCTCAGCTTATCTCGAAAGCAGGTCAGGAGGTGCTTAAATTTTTTACTTAAGCGTGCAGCTGGTGTTGGGGGGCTAAAATTACTTAAATGCCCTTGTCAATATCCAAATATTAATATTATTAATTAATATTAATTAAAAAATAAAAAATTATATATTTCTGAAGAAAAAGAAAAAAATCAATATTAATTGAAAAATAAATATTAATTGGTATTAATTATTAATAAATTCATATTGTATATTTTATTAATTATTAAAAATAAAAAATTGTATATTTTTGAAGAAAAAGAAAAAAATCAATATTAATTAAAAAATCAATATTAATTGGTATTAATTATTAATAAATTAATATTGTATACTTTTGTAATGAATTAATTATTAATTGATACTAATTAATAACAATTGTTGATTATTAATATTAATTGATACTAATAAAAATTAAATATTAATATTAATTGAGACTAATTAATAATTTTAGTATTAATTGATACTAAGGCCAAGTTTGGCATGATTGAAAAAAGACAAAAAGTCAAAAAGTCACTATCTTATTTAAGTCACATCATCTTATTTAAGTCACATCATCTCTCTAACACATCACTTCAAACCCAACCCAAACCCAACTCATATTTCATAAAAAGTCAAAAAGTACACTTATTTAGTCTTCCCAAACTAGGCCTAATTAATCAATTAATTGATACTAATTAATTTATAATGGAAAATAATTGTGACAATAATACTTCCATTACACTTTTAGCAAATGTATCAATTTTTATATTAATTGATACTAATTAATACTACTTATATTAACTTTTATTAATGAAATATTTTTTTTTAAAATTAAAACTAAAAAAAATGACAAAATAATCATTTTTATATTATATAAGGGTAGAAAGGATAATTATACAGTAAAAAGCTATTTTACATTATTAACCAAACACTAGTCTGCTGCTTAAATCCATAATCCCATAGCTATACCAAACAGGTTAATAGCTTATATTCACAGCTATAAGTCATAATCTGTTAAGTTATAATCTATAATCACTTTTTCACAACTCTACCAAACGGGGTCATTATGTCACATCATCAATTAGTACATTAGTTAATACATTAAAGTGTGTTACCTTAGATATCCTAATTGATTGTCACATTCTTGAGTTGAAAATTAAGTGTAATTTTCGGACATAAAAATATTTGAACTTTAATTTACACCCACATCTAAATTTGGCAAAACATCGGGTCGGGTTGACGGGGATTTGATTTGAATGTCGGTGTGTATCTGACTTTGCGACTCGGAGAGTCATATCCGTAGAATTGAATTACTTTCTTTCTTTCTTTCATTTGCCGCGTAAACCAAGGCTCACATAACTGCGAACCATTCAAAGGCCCAACAACTTTCAAAAGATTAAAAAAGAAGGAAAAAAAACACGGTTATAGTTATCGTATTTTTTTTTTTTTTTATAAATTTTATTTATCACATACCATAATCAGATCAGAGTTTTCATCTATATTTTTATTTTTCCATACTCATTCATATTTTTCATGTGGACTCTAATTCGGACTCACATTAATAATTCAAATTATTTATCTTGTAAGTCCTGTAATAAAGGTTATATATGCAAAAAAATCAATTTCATTGAATATCTATAAATACAAGAACAAATTACATTTTATTTTATAAAATGAACGACAAATAGGATTGTAAATTTAAACTATTCATTTTATAAAATAAAATATGATTTGTTTCTATATTTATAGTTGCTCGATAAAACTAATTTTTTACATGAATAACATTTACTATGAAACCTACGAAGTAAACAATTTAGATCATTGATGTAGGTTTGAATTGAGACCTACAAAAACGTATCAATGAGTGTGGAAATATGAAATATGGATGGGAGTTTATCCTAATAATCATATATTAAAGGGATTGATTTAGAACTAATTGAACTAATTGTTGAATATATATCACTTCAAATGATAAATAAATTATGACAAAAAAAAAAATTATAACAATTAATATTATCCAAAAAAAAAAAAAAAAAAAGAAAAGAACGAATATGAGATTTGAACAAGCTAAAGATTACCTATTTGTTGCTTGCCTAAATTTTAATGGTGAATATTAAAATTAAAAAAAAATTGCCTACCCGATTTACTCGTTCCAAACCCAATCCAACAGAGACTAATTGAACATACATTTTAATTAAAAATGTGAACTGAGATGCTTTTCCTTTTTTTTTTTTTCGCATGCACATTTTGCATGCTGCCGTCATGTTCACTGAATTTCCTTTCCATGCAGGGTAAAAAGAGAGAATGAAAATTTTTAGACGCAAATTAAGACCTATTTTTTTTCATTTCCAACCCATTCCATTCCTTCAATTTCTAACCCCCTAATCAAGTACTCCGACTAGTCAATAATCAACATTAAAAACACTTCCATCAAATAGTAAACACAAAAAGAATTCAAATCATACCATTTGATGGGTTAATTCTTGCATATATAAATAGCCCACCTCCTTGCATCTATTCTTCAAATACATTGTTCTATCCAAATCTTTGTTTGCTTAACAATATGACACCTCAAAATATTGTCTTTGCCATTCTAGCACTAGTTTTTCTTCTAAGTATCAAACCACTAGAAGCTAGTAGAGTCTTATATAAAGAGCGGATAAAAACAGAAAATCTTCTCTTACAGTCTCTGAATATTCTCCGACCCCTCCTTCAAGACCGAGTGGTGGTTCTCACATCCCTGCAAGTAGCACTACAATCAATACGATCAGTGAGAAAGGTTTTGCCGGTCATACTATGCCTCCTCCTCCTGTGAACTCACAACTCACTGTTTCATTTGGCGTGGCCAAAAATTAATCATGGGCACCGTTTGGGAAGAAGAATATGAGGCTTTTTTGGCTATTTTAACCACAAAAGAAAAAATAGGCTATTTTAGCCACAAAAAACAAAACATCACATCCAACTCATAATCATTCACACTCTTCTCTCACAAAAAGTCAAAAAAGTCAAAAAGCCAAAAAGCAAAAAGCCCTTCCCAAACCAAGCTTTTTAGCCCAGGCTAAAATAGTCAAAAAAGTCAAAAATCCAAAAATTCAACTCACTTCCCAAACCAACCCTAAGAATATCATAATATACATTCGTATTACAAGTCCAAAAAAAAAATTAAAATAAAGAAGAAGAAGAACCGATTTGTGTCTTTACTCTGTTCTTTACATGTTTTTTTATAACTTCTGTTCTTTACATGTTGTTGGGGTGTAGCATATACACTAGTGCTATAGAATACTGTATTTTGATATTGATCCTATAATAGAAGAATAAAAAGAGTGAGTGATTGCAAGTCTTTTGCTTCTTGATTGCTATTGTTTTTGTTGCTGCTGCTCTTTTGTACTGGTGTTCATTGTTTGGAGGGGGAATTATAAAATTGATTTCCCTCTAAAGTTAATTGTCATTAATAAATACCATATAATTATTTATGTTAGCATATAAAATTAATTGTTTTCTTTAATAATTTTAAAATTATTTAACATATATTATTATTGATAATTATCTATTTACAATCTAATCTGATCATTAATCTATTTTACAATCTAATCTGATCCACAAATTCTTTCAACATCTCAACAATTCTGATTTTAACAAACTTGACAAGAACCCACATTTAAATTCAGATAATATTGAGATTGTCGCATAATCCAATGCATACCTAATTAATCTGCGAACCATTCAAAGCCCTAAACACTTTCAAAAGATTAAAAAAAACCAATTTCATTTATCGTATTCTTATTAAATTTTATTTATATAACATACTAGTATCATATATTAAAGGGATTAATTTAGAACCAATTGCACTAATTAATGAAGATATGTCACATCAAACAATAAATAAATCATGACAAAAAAATATAATATAATCATCTTAACATAATTATGAAAAAGAAATATGAGATTTGAACCCGCTAAAGATTTGTAATATAAGACGATGTTATTAGAGATTCTAAACCTATTCTTTGCTTGTCCAAATTTTAATTGTGAATAAAATCTATTTATTTATATATTATATAAGAAAAATGGAGTTTTTAATGAGAAGATTGTGAGAGTTTCAAAATCTTATTCCACAATTTAATCAACCCACTGCACCCTCAGTTTAATCTATTACAAGAAATTTGGGAGCTAATGGAAAGGAGTTGGGAGTGTGACCTTCAACGAATTTGGTTGCAAAAGGGGCCTTAGTATGGCTGGTCATAGGGAATATTTAGTGGATGCGCCCTCTGTTTTGGCTACAACTTTAGAAAGTGATATTTGTGGGTTTGGTTCCTCTAGTGTTTTTCTTTAGTTTTGCTTCGGCCCAGAGTTTACTACAAAAAAAAAAAAAAATCTTATTCCACAATTGATAATTTTTGTGATTTTAAAAATAATTTTATTGGCTAACAAAATAATTATAGATTAAAGAAAAAAAACAAAAAACCACCTAAAATTTTGAATTGTAAATTCTTAAAATCTCTCCCATAATATTTCTCTCTTTATTAAATCTCATCTCATAACAAAATAAATTATACATTAAAAAAACAAAAAAAACACACACAAATCTCTTCTCATAACAAAGTAATTATATATATATTTTTAAAAACGTTATAGATTAAAAAGAACGTAAAACCACAATTGCTAATTTTTGTAATTTTAAAAATATTTAAAAATATTACTATTGGCTAACAAAGTAACTATAGATTTTTTAAAAAAAAATTTAAAATAACAACCTAAAATTACTAATTTTTGTAATTTTAAAAATATTTAAAAATAATACTATTGACTAATAAAGTAACTATAGATTTAAAAAAAGAAAAGAAAAGAATTATAAGTTCCTAAAATCTCTTTCCAAATATTTATCTATTTCCTAAATCTCATAATCTATCTATACTAAATATTATACCAAAGTGACTTTTCATCTTAGATGTTTAAGTGCTTTCAGAACCTTAAATCTTTTTTTTTTTAATTTTTAATTTTTATAAAAAAAATTAAAACATCCATTAGTTATTCTAAGAACATAAATATTAACCTTCAAAATTACTTAACGCAAATAGCAAGTTAACACCCAAAAAAAGAAAAAAAACACATAATTCTCAACCCCCCTCTCCTTCTCAAAATAAGCTTTTATATAAAAAGAATATAAGGCACATGCAATCGTTTTTCTCTTAAAATAAATCTAATGAAAAAGTAACTTTCTCACTTCTTATAAAATGCATACTATTAATATCTTTTACAGCTGGTATGATTTATATAAACCTAAAATTAAGCCTAACATAAAATAAAAATTAAACTTATATCTAGATTCTCTATATTCCATAATTAAACACAATTTTATTCACAAATAAATTTAAGCATATCTGTACTATATATATTATATAATATATATATTTAAATCTCATAATTTATTATTTATAATGATTCCATGATTTATAATTTAGAAAAGAAAGATGAAAAAAACTATTCTTGTGCACTCTTATCTAACCAATTCTTTCTTTTATCCAAAAACCTTAGCCATCATATATTATACTTTTTTCAAACCATTCATGTCTTCCTCGCCCTATAAATATTATATTCATGGACAATGAAACTCATTATTTTTTAACTTTCTTTATGAGACAATTTGGAGGTTAGTTTATATTTATTATGTTATATTCTTTAAACAAACTCTTTCATCCTTTAGGTACATTTTTTCTTCTTCTTTTTTTTTTTTTTATTATTTATTTATGACCATTTTTTGTTTTTGTATTTCATATTTTGTGTGTTATTTCAGAAAGATTGTGTGTACCGAATGATTCTGAACTGAAAAGAAAAATTCTGCAAGAGGGCCACAACTCAAAATTTTCTATCCATCCAGGGAACACAAAAATGTACCAAACTTGAAACTGAATTTCTGGTGGCCGGGAATGAAGAAAGAAATTGCTGATTTTGTATCGAAATGTCTTCATTGCCAACAAGTCAAAGCCGAACATCAACGACCCGCAGGCTTATTGCAGCCCTTACCGATACCGGAGTGGAAATGGGAACATATCACCATGGATTTTATTGTCGGTTTACCTCGCTCCAGTAAAGGTATGGACTCAATTTGGGTTATTGTTGATAGACTGACTAAATCTGCTCACTTTTTACCTGTCAAAACAATTTATAATGCGGACAAATTGGCTATACTCTATATTGATGAAATTGTTAGACTGCATGGAGTGCCTGTGTCTATTGTTTCTGATAGGGACTCGAAGTTTACGTCGAGATTCTGGCAAAGCTTACAGACTGCATTGGGTACTGAACTGAGACTGAGTAGTGCCTATCATCCTCAGACAGATGGCCAGTCAGAAAGCACCATCCAGACTCTGGAGGATTTACTGAGATGTGTGTCCTTGACTTTTAGGGAAACTGGGAAAGCCATTTGCCTTTAGCTGAATTCGCCTACAATAACAGTTATCATTCAAGTATTGGTATGGCGCCTTTCGAGGCATTGTATGGCAGAAAATGTAGATCTCCGATTTGCTGGGCAGAAGTTGGAGATAGGCCTTTGCTTAAGCCCGAGATTGTATATGAAACGACTGAGAAAGTGAAACTGATACAACAGAGGTTGAAAACCGCACAGAGCCGACAGAAAAGTTATGTGATGTCAGAAGACGAGACAGAGAATATGAAATGGGTGATCACATTTTTGTGAAAGTGACACCGATGAAAGGCCACACTCGTTTTGGAGTCAAAGGCAAGTTAGCGCCAAGATATGTCGGACCGTATGAAATTATTGAGAAAATCAATCCGGTGCGTATCAAGTTGTGCTTCCTCCTGAAATAGATTATATGCATAATGTCTTCCACATTTCTATATTGAGGGATTACCTCCGGGATCCTTTCCATGTGATTGAGCCTACTCGTGTAGTGCTGAGTGATGACTACACTTACGATGAACGGCCTATTCAGATTGTAAACAGACGGATTAAGAAGTTGAGAAACAAAGAGATCCCGTTAGTGAAAGTTGACTGGCAAAACCATGATGGTGTGTATGCCACTTGGGAAAGGGAAGATGACATGGCCAAAAGATATCCTGAACTGTTTCCACTGAACCCCGTTTTCTTCCAGAATGAAGGTAACTCGAGTTTAGAGGACTAAACTCTTTTTAAAGAGGGGAGATTGTAACAACCCTCACCACTGTTTACCGATAAATTACTGATTACTGTTAAACTGAGACTGATTATGCTAAGTAATTGAATCAACTGGAATACTGAACTGACTGACTGAAATCTGAAACTAATTGATTGAGTATGTTAGTTAAATTGCAATTCTATCTGTTTGATTGCCAAATTATCTGTTCATGTCTTTGTGTTTAAGCTGCTAATTGAAGGCTTTATCGGCGGCCGAACTTGAAATTAGTTGACAATTTATGATCATTGGAATTTATATGATTTTATGGCATATTAATTAAAAATGTGTTTTGGTATGATTAAATTGGATCAATATTGATAAATGGCATAAGTTGCATTATTTACCAAAAAGCCATATGAGTGGGCCACTACACCAAGCTTGTCTAAGACTTAGTCTTGCATTGTAAAACATTTGTTTCAGCCATCTTTCTTGAGTATATAGCCGACCAAGAGAGAGGAGAGGGAGAGTGTGAGAGAATTGAGTTGTTCTTGGTAGTTTTACTTGGTGACTTGAAGAAATTGTAGAGGATTTGTGCAATTGAGCTTCCATACTTGTAATAGAGGACCATAGGAAAGGATTTAATCTCTTAATTGTATCTTTAAGCTTGCTCTTACATGATTCATGTCAAATTTAGTGGGTTGAGTCATGAAATAGCTTCATATGTTGATTTGAGTTAGAATTCATGCATGCATGTGTTTATCCTTGCATTGTGAGGTTTGATTTCATGGAAATCTTGCATGCATGTTCATGTTTATGTTTAAGACCATGATTTCATCTTGTTTTGAAAAGAATTGGCTCATTAGAGCATGTTTTGAAGCTTGAAAGTTGTTTAAAGTTCATGCATGTTGCATGTTCATCTTGTTCATGAAAATTGGTTTGAAATTGAGTTTAATTGATCTTCCCTTGGGCCTTGATTTTACAAATTGAGCTTTGAATCATGTTATTCTATGTATTTACAAGTGTTTTCCAGGAAATGGGCCCAAAGGAATTGATTTTGATACATTAAAACTTGGTTTTGAGCTTGGGACTCAAATCTGGGTTTTCTAGATTTTGGACCCACGCTCGAGCGAGGAACTCCACGCTCGAGCGTACACTCTGTGATCATGCTTTCCGCTCGAGCGAGTAAAGTGACGCTTGAGCGTGAAATGCGTGCATCCAGTACTTTGCATGAGCTTACAGTCCGCTCGAGCATGGACTTGTGTCTCACGCTCGAGCGAGGGTCGAGCGCCCGTCGAGCGTGAATTTTGAGCATCCAGTATTTTCACTGTAGCTTACAGTCCGCTCGAGCGACGGAAGTCACGCTCGAGCGGAGCTCCTTTGTCTGCATGTCCGCTGAAGCGTAGAAAGCCACGCTCGAGCGAGACCCCTATTTTCTGAAAATTTTGAAAAATGCTTTAAAGTGCATCTTTGCATCTTCATTCCATCCTAGGCATTCTTAGGCCTAGTTTAAGGCATCTTAATGAGGATATAGATGTAAAACACACCGAGGCAATTAGGGATTAAGTTATTATCTTTCCCAACTGTGTAGCTTAGTGTGTGTTCGTTTTGTAAACTGTGTAGGGTTGACGACTGGAGACGCGCTCTAGCTTTACTGTAGCCCAGAACTCTGTGAGTAACAATTGTGTAAAGATATGTTCAACTGTGAATATTTCTAACTGTTTAACTGAACTGTTTTCTGAACTGATACTGTTAATCGAATGAATGTATGTCCTATATTCTGAACTGTATTGTGGCATCCTTAGCAACTACTATCTATTGTTACTGTTACAGAGATCTCTGTCGGTTCCCTTGTTGGAACCACTACTGTTTACTGATTGATGGCCATCATTGACTGTTCGGTCTTTCAAGACCTACTGTACTGTTCGGTCTTTTTAGACGTACTGTTTACTGTACTGCTATGCTAATGGATGTACCACATATGACTGTTTACTGTACTGAATAACTAATATACTGATTGAAACGACTGTTTTCAATACTGAAGGACATTCATTCTAAACCCCTTTACGCATTATGTTATTCACTGGGCTTTAGCTCACTGCTCATATATATATGTAGGTGTACAGGCACCGGACTGTTGCTAAAAGCGTCGGGGTAAACTCCAGTTTTGTCAAGCCAACTACTGTGCCTCACTGCGAGGTTCCAAGCCTATCAAGCTATGGCTTAGGGGCGTTTTAGTTCCCCTGTTTGTCTCTGTATCTGTTTTGTATAACTGTATAGACTGATAGTACTGTACTGTACTGTTTAATAGGGATTTGGTCCCTGTTCTGAATGATTGTAAATATTGTGCATACTGTTCTATACTGTGTATATATATATGTATGAAAAGTCTTTTTGCATACAGACTGTCACAGCTCATTGGACATTGTTTATTTACTGTATTGGCTTCCGCCATGCCCCTGTACTCTGTATTACTGTCTTACTGTTAAGCAGGCCTTCAGTAATCTCGGGTTACTGGCCGGTTACGGTACTAAACCCATAGGGGCGGGTTTGGGTCGTAACAGAATACAAGCTTTAAACTTGGTTTTCTATATATAGGGAGTGTTCTCCCCCATTTTGGGGGGTTAGAAAATTTGGATCAAATTTCTCTCTCTCTCTCTCTTTCTCTCTCTTCTTATTTTGTGCTTTGTAGTTAACTTTCTCTACACTTTTGCACATAGACCCTTGATCAAACTTGACTACCATGGAGCTGAGGTTCTAAGAGGTCTTCTTGGAGCTCTTGAAAGGGTTTTTGCTTGATTTTGTTGCCTAAAATTGCATTGTGCTTCAAGAAGTATAAGACTTATCTTTAGAACTTGTTTTACATAACTTGTTTTACCTTCCTTTTGAACTGTTTTAATGCTGATTTTGAGGTATATAAAAACTCTGTTTTGAGGCTTGAAAATGGTGGTTTAAGTCTTTGTGGGTTAGGGGGTTGTTCCCTCCTTTTGTTCCTTGGTTTGTGAAGCCCTTTGTTCCATTTCTTACCATCTTTAAATCAAAATTTTTGGCCCTTTTAACCACTAAAAATCATAATTATTTCAGTGGTAAAAATCAACTTTTTAAGTCTCCTTTCTTTGTGTCTTGCTTCCATGCCTAGGTTGCTTCACATGTTAGTATGATTTTCTAGCTTAACCTAGTTTAATCTCAGCATGTTTTTGCTACTGTTTTGACTTACTTTAGCTCTGTTTTGGGCTGGTTGGAGCACTTGAGGCCTCCTTTGTATGCTTGTAGTGCAATTGTGCTTAATAGTTTTAACTTGTGCTATGTTTTGGCCACTTATTCTAGCTATTTTTTGGCTTACTTCAAACATGTTTTAGGATTCCTTTTTGGCTGTTTTAGACTATTTTGAAGTGTTTGTACCTTTTGAGCCTTGTATTGTGTGGTTGTAATGTAAAGAAGCTTCACTAGCTTAATGTTTTAGGATTTTTAGCATGAATTGCATGAGTTGCTTGCATGTTTTAGTGTCTTTTTGCACTCCATTTCAGCACTGAAATCTCTACAATCTCCCTCTATTTTTCACTCTTTCATTTGTTTTGAAAGTGGCTTTGAATCTCTTGTTGGCTTGAGTATGGAATTGAGACCCTCATGCCTAATGGTTTAATTCCTTCGGGAGTTCATTACCAACAGCATAAGGCCTCTTTCATGCTCAAGGTACTTGTGGTTTAAGCCCTCTTTCCATTAGAGGACACTCACCTTTTGGACTAATCGATTGAAGAATGGATTGGTAAGTTAAAATGTGTAAACAAAATGAACAAAGTAAAAGTGGCAAGATAAAGCATCTTTGTGTTGCATTGCATGTGTTCGGATCAGACGTTAATTCGAACACGAGAAAAATGGGACGTTTCATACTCGAAGTGATGAAACGTGCCACTTTTCTTGGTCGCCATTACCCTTGATCATGCATGATAGGGTTGTGGTTTTGTCGAGTCTTGTTTTGCATTCATTAACTTGTGCAAGCTTGGCTCCTTAACCATCATGCATTGAAAATGCTTGGTTGATGGTTTGGGTGCCGAGAATTACACTCCTTTGAACTTAAGTAATGATAAGGAGAGTAACAATGCACACAAACCTTGAGAATAAACTACTTTGCCTCTGTTTGCTCTCTGTTGCAGTAAAAAAGAAAGTTTGGGGTAGGGGTGGCCGACCGGCCAGAAGTAGTGGCCGACGGCCACTTACAGTAGTCGACCGGCCACTTAAAGTGGTCGACAGCTCTTTTTGTAGCCGACCGGCCACCAATATTTTTTTGCACAAGTATGCTCCTGAGTTAGAGCAGAGGCATTCTGGGAGTTGGCACAATTTTCAGTGATCAAATGAGTGCAAACAGAGACATCCGATGGCAAGGAGGTGGCATTTTCAGGTGAAGCAACCGAGCATGCATGCATTCCTCGCCTCGAGGCCATTTATTCACTTTATTCATACAAAGTGTTGTAATTATTCAATTAGCTTAGATAGTTAATTAGTTTAATTGTTTTAATTAGCTTAGCATAGCTAGTTATTCCATGTTGGTTTGTAATAATTAGTTAACTAGAATAGTTAATTAGTTGTGGTTTGTAATAGCTTGCCTAATTAGCGTAACTAGTTAGTTAGTGCTTATTCATTCGGACCCTCCTTCGCGAGGGCATAATGTTGTAACAAGTGTGCGTGTGTGTGTGGATGTCTTCCAACCCCACGTCTTCCTCCCTTTTATTTATCCGCTTTTGATGCTTAGATTAGGGACATGTTTCATTAGCATACCTTATGCTTGCATGTTTGCATCATTCATTTGTATTGCATGCACCGGGGCTCGGCGCATCATTCAAACTGTATTGTTATTTCAATACTTTTTTGAATACGTGTTTATTGCATGTTGTTCAAATCAATCATATGCCATATTAGTAGCCGAGTTTATTAATTTCATATTGCATGTGTTACATTAGACATCTTGTATAGTTAGGATTCATGCATTTTTCTAACTAGCTTTGTTTTGGCTTGGAGTACTCGTGAGTTTTATGCTTTAGCATACTTGCATGAGTGTGATTGCCCTATTGCCATGTTTCACATGCTTGCCATGAGACTATGTGCTTAAATGCTAAACTATTTGAATGCCTGTGGTTGAAGGCTTGTTGTTTGAATTGGAACAATTCAACGAATGTATGTCTTAAGCCTACTTTGCGAAGTGGCAAATCATGTTTTAAGCCCACTTGAGGTGGCAAATCCGCATCTTTTAAGCCCACTTGAGGGTGGCAAATTCAAACTATTTTAGAAAGCAAACATAAGTTGAATTGTTCCAAGTCTTGCGACTTAGTCTATACTTGCTTGTGTGCGTCACTTAGTAAAGTTAGTTAATAACTGGGATAAGAACACGTAAGGTTTTTAAAAACGCATATCATGATTAGTATAGGCCGATCTTTTGATCGGGCGAGCGGGGGTGCTCATTTTATGACCTTCCCCCCTTGCACCCAAATTCCCGAGCCAAGGCAACTTTGGTGATGACGGACACGTGGCCTTTGGCACGAGTCAGGGTTTCCTAAATTTCCCCAAAACAAAATATTTAGGTGGCAACTCTGTAATCTGGCAAAGTAGTCTAATTTTAGCATTATTTGATTCAAAATCTGATTTTCCAAAATGATTTGTCGGATTGGACTCTTTGGTGTTTATCAGTCTCACATTGCACTTGTGAGACTAGATTCAGAACCACAGGTAGAGTCCAAACTGTGAGGGCCTTTTTTTTCAAATCCCTTTCCGAAAGGCGGGCAGCATGGAAAAAGGCAAGCCCACACTGGGTATTCACAAACTACCATTGGCAACTCAACTCGGACTTCATCACACTTAGTACCTAAGAAGTTGGCAAGAAGACAACTAAGCTCACTCCGACCACGCGGATCATATATCAGTGATAAGACTCTATCCACCCGGTCTCCCAAAAAGTAAAATCAATCACCGTTCAGAGTACAGCCAGAAACTGTAGAAGTCCCCGAATGCCCCGGGAGGATGAGTCCCGTTCTGTTCGTTTGGGCTCACTACAGTTCAGAACTCAAATTGTCACGGTTCTCAATCTGAACCAAAGAGGTCAAATTTGGCAAATCGTTTTGAGAAAACAGATTTTTTTTGAAAGAAGTGCCAAACATGGACTGCTTTGCCAGATACAGAGTCGCCACCTAAATATTTTATTTTTGGGAAAATTTAGGAAACCCTGACTCGTTTGCCTAAGGCCACGTGTCCGTCATCACCAAAGTTGCCTCGGCTCGGGAACTTGGGTACGATTGGGGAAGGTCACTTCGTGAGCACCCCCGCTTGCCCGATCAAAGATCAGCCTCTACTAACCATGATATCGAGTTTTGAAAACCTTATGCATTCTTATTCCGGTTATTAGCCTAGATTTACTATGTGATGCGCACAGCATACAAGTATAGACCGGGTCGCCTGAATTGGAACGGAACATCTCATGTTTGTTTTGAAAATGGTTTGCTACTCGTAAGTAGGCTTAAAATGCAGATTTTACCACCCTCGGGTAGGCTTAGAAAAGATGGTTTTGCCACTATCTAGTGGGCTTAAAACTCGCAGTCGATGAGTTGTTCCAATCCAAATAACCCAACCTTCACCCACAGGCATTCAGGCAGATATATCACATAAGCATATAGCCTCATGGTAAGCATGCTATCATGGAAATCACTCACACGCATGCAAGGATGCTAAAACATAAAAACTTACCGAGTACTCCAAGCCAAAACAGAAGCTATGTTAGAAATCCATGCATGATCCTAACTATACAGAAATGCCTAATGCAACACATGCAAAAATGCAACTTATAGCAGGCTCGGCTATTCTAAAGATGGCATGTGAAATGCTACAACTAACAAGTATTCAACTCGGAATTGAAATACAATGCAGTTAGTATGATGCGCCGAGCCCGGTGCATGCGAAACAGATGAATGAATGCAAACATGCTATCATACTGTATGCTAATTGAAACATGCCCTAAACTAACCATCATAAGCTGGTAAATAAAAGGGAGAAAGACGTGGGGTTGGAAGACATACATCACACGCACGCACACTTATTACAGTTGTGCCCTCTCTCGGAGGGTCCGAATAAATAATACAGTCCGAATAAGTACAAAATCCTAATTAATTAACAAATTAACTAGGAAAACAGTAAATTTGCATGCAAGCCCATGGACCGCCTCAGCTCTGTTCCGGATGATGAATGATGCATGCATGAGTTGCCTTACGCGGAAATCCAGTGAGATGCGCCGATTTGCCTCTGTTTGCAATTGATCCCGGAATGTTGTGCAAAACTCTTGAAGGATGTTGATCCTTGATTTACTGCAACAGAGAGCAAGAAAGGGACATGGCAAAGTATTTTCACATATGTATGCTCGCATCGATCCTCGTGCCACCAATCACGCATCTCGATGCATGATGGCCGAGGAGTCGAATTGCACGACTCGATATGAAATGAATGCACATGAAAACACAACAAGACCAAGACTCCATCATGGTTAATCCGGAGTGTCGGTGACCGGGAATTGAAACACGTTCCGTCACTCGAAGTACGAAACGTCCCTCGTTTCCCGTGCTTGGGCTAACTCCTATCCCAAACACGATGCAATATGCATGACATGCATGAATGCGATTCTAACATGCAACCTAGCATACACAATGCTATGAAATGGCATACACAATGCTCGATGTAACGCGGCATACACAATACTCTAACGTACAACCTAGCGTGCGCAATGCTATGGACTAAGATGGCATACACAATGCTGTATGGGCTTACACCAATATGAGTGGACCTCAGCCACACTCACATCAGTGGCCATGGATGAAAATGAGACACTCGAGATGCGTGCACGCATACATACAAACCGAGGACCGATCCTAAAGCACAAATGCCACTCTAACAAGGCATGGCAAGGCATGAAATATGGCATACAAACATGCAAGTTCCAGCACTGAAATGTGATGCAAAATGACCCCGAAACATGGAAACATGGCACCCGATGCATGGAATGGTCCCGAAACACAAGACTAGGCACATGCATTGACCTATAGCTATACAAATCATGCATTATTTGATCTTGAAGCATAAAGACAGAACCAAGGTAGTCCCAAAATATGAACATTTCTAGTTCAAAGCATGGCCAAAAGATGCTAGCAAGATGGCCTAACATAGCATGCAATTTTGACTAGCAAACATGGTTTACATGGCAAGTATATGAAGCATATGGAATCTCACCAAACCAGCCAAAATCAGTGAACAAAACATGTCAAAATATGCCCAAATAACCACTGAAATGAAGTCAACACATGCAAAAATGATGATCTCCTTTAGAGGGCTATGCAAGGGATTATTAAGCACATACAAGATGGACACTTAGCATGGCACAAAAAACTCTGAAAATCAAATATGATAGCTCCAAAACTCACCAAATTGGGCCTGAAAAGTGGCTAAGAAGCATGCAAAGAGGGGTCCCTTTGGAAGGCCAAAATAACCATCAAACAAATCAAGGTGAGAAGGAGGACATCCCCCTCTGATTTGGAGGCTCAAAACAGTGTATTAGCCACTGAAAATCCACTAGATTTCAGTGGCTAGATGGCCAAACAAAGCATGCAACAAGAGCTTAGGTGTAAGGCTCAAAATAAGAGACAATCAAGCATACAAGGAGGCATATGACCTCAAATAAAAATGGGACCTTAAACAAACTTGAAGATGAGATTAAAACAAGATATTTTTCAGTTTATGACAACTCTCAAAAATGAACACAAGTAAGACTAATCTATCATGCAAAAAATGGCCCTACAAGAGAGATTAGAGACAAGGGACAGTAGCTGGCCCCAAATAGCAAATAGCCCTTCAACAAAGTTGAAGAGGGGCTAAAAACAAGGCACTTTACAGTTTATATCAAGTCTCGAAAATGAGCACAAGCAGGGCTAAACTATCATGCAAAAATGGACCTACAAAGAGAGATAGGAGACAAGTAGTAGTAGATGGCCTCAAACAGAGGAGAGCCCTTCAACAAAGTTGAAGAGGGGCTCAAAAACAGACATTTTTCGGTTTGTCTCAGAGCCCAAAAATGCTCAAAAACAAGGCTAATATATCATGCAAAAAAAGGCCTAAAAGAGGGATAGAGAGACAAGAGGTAGTAGGAGACCTCAAACAACAAGAGGTCCTTGATCAAACATGGAAGGAGCTCAAAATATGACTATTTACAGTTCAGGTCGGAGCCCAAAAATGTAAGCAACAAAAGCTAAGATAGCATGTAAAATAGGGCAAAAAAAGAGGGAAAGGAGACTCACCCTTGTAGCACAAGTCTTCAGCAGCTTTTGGTCCAAGAAAGTGTGCTCCTAACCTCTGAAAATAGCCTCCAAGTTTCCGAAATAGAGTGTGGATTGATAGGCTATGAGTTGGTGTAGAAATGGTGTAAGAGTAAGGGTATTTTGAGGCTTGGAGTAGAGAGAGAGGGAGGCTTTAATGCAAGAGCTCCAATGGATTTTTCTAACCCCTAACAATGGAGGGGAGAGGCTGGTTATATAGAGGGAGAGGGGTGGAGAAATGGGGGGAAACCAAATTCAAATTTCCCCCCCAAAAGGGCAGATCCCCGGGTAGGGGTCTGGGTCAAAACAGCTGGCACAGTTGTAAGGAACCAGGAGAGAGGAATTTGGCCGGCCAGGTTCAGGAGGTTCAGGTGGCCGGCCGGCCACCTCCCCTGGCTGGCGGCCAGGGTCAAAAGGGTCAACAATGATTAGTGGCCGGCCACCCCAAAAAGGTGGCCTCCCATGTGTGTACAACACAGCTGTATGGTCAAAAACTGGAAAAAGTGAACCAGGAGAGAGAAAAACCAACTTTTTAGAGGGGTTCAAAAGGGTCAGGAAGAGTTGATGGCCGGCCTACCCATATTGGTGGCCTCCCATGTGTGTACAACACAATGGTGTGGAGGAAAGTCAGAAAAAGTGGCCCGGGAATGGGAAAAGTCAGCTCTTAAGTGAAGAAAACGGGCGATAAAGAGCGATGAGGGAATAAAGCTGGTCTTTAGAACAATTGCTGGCCTCCCACCCTTCTACAACCTTTCTAACAATGAAAATAAGGTCTCTGCCAAAAATGAACCCAAACCGATGTAAAACGAAGGTTCGGGGGCCAAAACGCGCGGCCTGGGGCCCCGAAAACAAGCTGTTAAGCACCGGAGGTGGCGTTCGACCACGAAGTTGGTCTCTCGAGCCACAGTGTCCCTCAAAAGGAGGAAATAAGGTGTATGCCAAAAACCGGAGCAAACGGAGGTGGTTAAGCGGTCCCGAACCGAGGCACACGGCCGACGGCTCCGAAAACCGAGAACCGGGCTCCAAACGGGAAAAATGGCCTACGACCACGAAACGTAGCCTACGGCCACTGAGAGATGATCTACGAGACCTCTCCCTCCCTTTGGGAAGAGAAAACGGAGAAAACGGGACCCAGTTCGCAAACCGAGGCAAAGCACAAAAGAGTCCGGAAGCCCGGAGGCGAGGCTCGCAGCCGAGATTCCGCAACTTCAGAACGAGCACAATATGCAACATCACCGAGCGCTCATTTGGTGACGTCTGAGTCTTAAGGTCGGTCAAAAATGGGGTGTCTACAGTAACCCTCTGACGGTAGCAGTCTATAACAGCCTGATAAGATGATAACCAGTCCATACCCAATATAACATCAAAGCTACACATATCAATCAATACAAATGCAAAAGGAAGTCGGCGACCTGTAACCTCTATGTCACAACCCCGACACCCCTGCTTCAAAATAACCTCACCACTAATAGGTGACTCTACACAGATAGGGGATGCTAACTGAGCCAACTCTAATCCCAAAACCGATGCAAATGCTGATGAGATAAATGAATGGGATACGCCAGTATCAATCAATACATTAGCAACTGAATTGCAAAACAAGAAGGTACCTCTCACTACCGAAGGTGCTGATATTAGATCTAGCGCGGTAACAACATACACACGCCCTGTTGGCCTTTGATCTACCTGCTCTCCCCTCGGAGCATAGGCTTACTATACTGACTGAGTTGAAGAGGCTCCCTGATTGGCCCTCGAGGCCTGTGCTAACTGAGCTGCTGGTGACTCTGTGTCTGTCTCGAACCAGACGCACCAGTGTGCCACCAAACTGTGGGCAAAATCTCTTCATATGTCTCGCCTGTCCACACTGATAACAAGTGAGTGGCTGTCCTCTCTCTTGACTCTAGCTCTGAGAACGAGTTGAAGACGGTGCAAACCGTTGCCCTCCTCCTCTCTGCGGGAAGCTGGAGACTTGTGGCCCAACTGACCACACTTGAAACAAGTGAAATCTCCCTAACCACCCCCCAGAACCTGAACTCGGCACTGGAAAAGTGGACCTCAACTGAGCTCCTGGGGACGGCTGTGGGTTAGAACCCTTTTGCTCTTACTGTCCCCCTGAATGTCCTAGTCCTCTTGGAGCCCCTCATCCTCTTCTCCTCCATCTACATCACAGTCTCCAGATGAGTCTCCGCTTTCACAAGGCGTCCATAATCCCTAATTATCAACCCCGACCACTTTAAACATGAGCCCGGTCCTCAGTCTCTTCTCAAACTCTAGACAACGGTGCTCCTTAGTCGCCACTAACTCTGGTGCAAACCTAGACAGGCTAAAGAATGCGGCCTCAAACTCAGCCACTGGTGTGGTTAACTGCTTAAGCTGAGAAAACTGATCTCTCAACTTCTCTCTGACAATAGGAGGCAAGAACTTGTCCTGGAAGGCGTCAACGAAAGCCTCCCAAGTCACTCTAATGCGCCTATGCGCATACTTCACCATTAACCTGCATCTCCCTTCAGTTGGAAGGATGCCAAAGTCACCCTCAAACCCCATCTTCGATGCCGAGCATCTTAAATGTCTTCACCATCTGCTCTAGCCACTCATCCGCTTTCTCGGGCTAAGGCCCTCATTGCGGCTTGACTCGCTTACTCCGGAATCCCCGCTTGCCCCATTTGCTTGGCCACATTAGCTTGGCCGAACCTTTCTTCTTGCACCGGAACCTCATGGACCGATACTTCGTGTACACCTCAGCAAGGTCTACCGCACCTCCCGCCTCTACCACTACGGGCTTGACCCCTTCCTGACATCCTAATTAAGGAATAAAGTAAACAATTTAGTACATAACCTCAAATGTGCCCACAACTTGCCTCACACGTTTGACCACAACAATTCTATATATCTCTCTACCATATAAAGAAGTTAGTTTCACTCCACAGAAGCACTTAGTCACGTAAACACATACGGATTATTTCTCTACGATGAAATTCATCCTATGAAATACCAAGAATTCTTAGTAGAACGAGTATTAATCAAGTACCATTCTAATAAGACTTCAAGGAATTTAATAGGTGCGAACCACTTCCCAAAAGTCCAACCCTATACCTATCTAGTCATATAAACATGTTATCACATAGCCACAAAATATATAACATCTCCTAATCATGCAAAATGAACCCATTGTGGCAAAACAACCATCTCCCACGAGCCCTAAGTATTCAAACCCGGTAGCTCTGATACCAAGTTGTAACGTCGCAAGAAAATACACAATAAAAGTACATCAACCACCGCTCTTTATGATAACAGAAATAATTCTCCAACACTTGAATACATGATCATAAGATGTTTACAAAATAGTCCCACATGTGGATATACATTCAATGACTTCAGTAGATGAATCTATAGCATGTAAAACATCTAGTCAAAATAAATAAATGCCCTCAAGGGCTACAAAGTCCAAGGCTTAAGCCCGGTTACACAAAATGGTTACTTAAACCCATACAAGTATAGCCCTTGGCTTGTAAAGAAATTTCAAACATAACAAAACAAGAGCCTGGTGCTCTCAACACATATATCCACACACTTAGTTGGTGGAATCACCACATCTTTTCCTGCACCAAAATCCCATAGGGTGAGCATAAAGCCCAGTAGAAAAATCTTAACAAAGTATATACAATTTATACAAGTCTCATGAAATGGAATATACATGCTATACCATGCCTTTAAAAGAAAGTCTCGTCTTTATCCTTTGAAAACCATCATGTATAATGAAATCTTAAAATTTCAGCAAAATTCAACAATTTAAATCAAGTTCAAAGAGGCGGTAAATACGATCAGGTAATCCTAGGTTGGTGTCTGCAAGTAGGCATAACTAGCATTACCAAAACCCCCACTTTACCGGTAGTAACCGAAAGGCATGTGGTACCTCCTCCACATGTGTTTTCAGTCTTTCACTCTAGACACTCAGGCTAACTTAATTAATTTCATCTACACCCCTTATCCATTCTTACCAACGTATTTATCCCAAAACATTTCAATGATATCTTATTTCACAACATTCCTTCCTCAATGCAAATGTTTTCAAATCTCAAATTCAAAATTTTAAACAACCAAATAAATTAAAATACCAATGCCACATCTATCAAGGCAATTATAATAGTCTTCCACTTGTAACATTTCCACACAATTCCTCCATTTCGATTCACAATTTCCATTTCCCTTTTTCAATGCAATCTCACAACATAAACATATAATATTTTATATATATTCAAGAGTAACAACACTTCGACATTTCATGCATCCTCAACAATTTAATCATTTCGTGACTATATTCACATTTTTGAATAACAACTTCAAAACAACTATTTCATAGATTCCGTGGGATTTTTCATATATACATACAACAATAACAATTTCCCAATCCTCCATTCATTCTAACACTTCACAAAGCAAAATTATAAGTTTTCAATTTCTATAAAAAAAAAAAAAAAATCCAAAATTTCTAAGTTTTCACCAACTAGCCATTTCCTCATCTTTTGAAAGAAAAATCTCTCCAAAGCATCCTTTCTTACAATGTAGTTCAAGTTCTCAAGAATTTGTTTTTAAAAAAACAAGGTGTAAACCCACTTTTAAAATCATCAACACACATGAGCCAAAATCAAAGTTTCTATACTTCCCAAAAGAGTTCCAAATCAACATAATATTGCAAAAATATATATATAACTCTAAGAAAATCCCTACCTCAAGTTCTTGAAGGAAAAAGAGATGAAGCCCCAAATCCAACGATGTCGAAATCTGATCTCCATTGCACACAACGAAGCCCTCGCTTAGCTCTCCAAAATTAGTGAAGGATGTTGGGTCAAAACTCCAATGGATTGGAAGAAATCAAGAGTTTATGGTGTTTAGTGGAGGTTTTTAGAGAGAAAAGGAGAGCAAAAGATAATTTTAGAGTAAGAGAGAGATGTGTAGAAATGATATACACTTAGCCCAAGAAGAAAGAAAAAACAGATTTTTAGACTTAGCTTTATCACGCACGTGCGGCACCTATTCCTGTACGTGCAGCACCCCCATCCGCACATGCGACACTCTTTCCCGCACCTCCTTCTGTTCGTGCATATAAAGCAGAATGTACCATTGACACCCTCTCTTCTCTGCACGTGCGACCTTACCTCCCGCATGTCCGGCCCCGCTCCGCACGTGCGACCCAAGCCCTTACACGTGCGGTTTTGCCTCCCAACCAGAAAATTTCTCAGCTCGACCCATGATACCCCGGATCCCACCTCACACCTTCCGAAACAAGTGAAATAAATAAGAACGAGAATTTTGAGAAAAAGTTTTTCAAAAACAACGAACCCAACAGTTGACAAAACCTCACATTAAAACCTGACACTCTAACAAGAGTAAACCCAACATAACTCAAAGAGGATGAGGCGAATTACGTACCCGGTCATTACATCTATGCCTACCACGTTTACTACCACGTCTACGTCCGACATCCTAAAGAAGGTAACGAAAGAGATTAGCACATTTACAAATGTGCCGAAGCTAATTCACTCATGTCCTAATGCGGTGGACAACGGTAATTCACTCCACATAAGCACATAGTCATATAAACACATACGAATTTCGTTCCCAGATAATGATCGTCTCGCGGCGTTGCCAGAGTTCCAATTAGAAATAGCAGTGATCAAGTGCTTTTCTAATAGGAGTTCTAGAAACCCGTAGACTCAATCAACATCCTAGAAATTAAATCCCATATCCGTATAATCACAAAAGCATGTTATCATATAAACACATATTGTTCGTACTAAAGTCTCTAGCAAGCGAGACAAACCCATTGTGATATTAACCACTCCCCACGTACCTAAAGTATTCAAACCCGCTACGCTCTGATACCAAGTTGTAATGCCCCTCCAAAAAAGCAATAATTCAACAGTAAAGACTAATACAAAATGAAATAAACGAAGTATTAGATTTTCATTAATCACAGTCCAATTATAAAAGGGTACATGCATTACACATTCATAAGCTCTACCCTGAATCTATAACATGTGACACCAAACTAAATAATCAACAAAATAAATGCATACGGGCTTACATCTTTCCAAGATGGTTCTTGGTTACAACAAAAGTGAGCCTAGCTTAACATAATTTAAAGCCCTTGGCTATACAAAAATAGATATAACAAAATAGAAGTTCTTGCTCCCAATCCCTCCAAGTTACTGCCTTGGCGGAGGCATATCACCGGCACCTGAAAATGTTTTTTCCCAAATAGGGTGAGCCAAAACCCAGCAGAAATAATCTAGCATAATATATGAATCTTAAAAAAGGTATAAGTATGAAGTGCATGTCTAATGTCCATTATGGTATCAATCGTATCCTACAAGATCATAATATATCAAATTCCTTCATTCCAGTGCGTTTTATCTCAATTTCATTTATGTCAATTCATTTCACCTTAATTCATGAGTCATGTTCATTATTATTCGGGCAACCCAACTGAGACTACAACTCAGTGGTTCTCAAATATATATAATCAATACACAACACTTCAATTTACCATTTTACAGAAATTTCGTCCATGGAAATCGACACTCATGTATAAGCACGGTTTTCAGGACTTACACCCAGGACACACAGGACAGTTTAATTTAATGGAGTCATCACCTTTCTCCTCCCACATATAGAGTACATCCCCTTTCTCTTCCCAAATATGATACATATACAATGTATTACAACACAGTCATATTCAATAACAACCAATAAGAGATTAGTTTCAATTCACCTAATCCTCATGCAATTTCTACAACAATCATGGCTATCCTCCACCAATAGCCCAAAACAGATATTTCTAAACAGATATACAATCTTTACAACAGATAAAGTATCCAAATTCTCATAGGTACGAGATAATACATATCTAACTCCACTATTCATATAAACAACCTCCAAATTTCACACTTTCATTACCAATTTCATTATTTATACAAAATAATCATTTGAGTCATTTTAGGGAAAAACTCTCATTTTTTTCCAATTTCATCCCAACACCAAAAATCAACCATTTTAGCACAACTCAAGCTCACAATTACTCCCATAGCCATTTCCACTACATTCATTCGAAAACCCCTCTCGTGATTTTAAACTAAATCCTAGGTTTGTTCAAAACCACCTCAAATCCCATTCTTTCTTACACAACAACAAATAACTAAGCTAAAACTCATAGAAGAGTGTAGAGAGTTTCTACCTCAAGCCTAGAAGACCAAGGGAGAGATGGAGAAACTTTGAATACGCCGAAATCAAGCTTTAATCGGATCAAAAGAAAGCTCTTGAGACGTACTACCTTTTTAACAAAGGCACACGGGTAAAGAGATCACTAGATCTAGGTGAAAATGTAGAGAGAAGTAGGTTTTAAAGAGAGAGAGTCTCAGCTTTAGGGTTTGGAGAGAAATTGATTTGAAAAAGTGATGTAAAATGACATTTTTGCGAACTGATATACGTACAGTTCGCTCGAGCACGAGAAGTGACGCTCGAGCATCAGAAGCAATAGTTGTTCTGCTCGAGTGCAAGAAGTGATGCTCGAGCGCCAAGACACAAAACAAAAGGGCATTACTGCTCGAGATCAAGAAGTGACGCTCGGGCACAGAATACACACATCCAATAGTTTTGCAGACAATAGACCAACGCTCAAGCGCAAGAAAGGGCTGCTCGAGCGCCCACCCGCTAGAGCATAGGAAACGCCGCTCGAGCGTAGAATACATCCTCAAAGTAGTTTTGCAGACCAGCAAAAGTACTGAGAGTTCACAAAGCCCACTCGAGCCAAAAAGTGCCGCTCGAGCAGAGACGCAAAATTCTGGGCAACAAAGGTTTGAAAACTAAGCAATCAACCTGTTCTAAACATAACCACTATAACCCAAAAGTCAAACTTAAGGAGATACAAGGGAAACAAGCCATAAACAACAATGTGAAACCATCAAACCCGAGTCCGGGATACAACAAGGGTAGGGTCAAAACTGGAATCGCTATAAAAACAGATGTAACTGGTGAATAAAATTAGTGAAACCAAAAATAAAGAAGAAGAATAAGAAATTGAAGAATTTTGTATCTTTCTTCTGCTCTTTACATTTTTTTTTTTTTTTGGGTTAATAAATACCTCTGTTCTTTATATGTTGTTGGGTGTAGTATATGTACTAGTGCGATACAGTAAGGAGAGGACAAGGGGATGCTCTTAGGGTGCTGTATTTTGATATCGATCCTAATAAAAGAATAAAAAGAGCAAGTTTATTTACAAGTATTTTACTTCTCGCTTGCTAGTTGCTATTGTTTTTTGTTGGTGGTGCTCCTCTGTACACGAGTTTTTCTGTAGGAGCAAGCTCCATCATGTTCTTGGTTGAGTTCGTACCAACAACAACATGAAATTTGCCATTCTTGTCAAGTTTGGAATTATAAATGATGAATTACTAGAATATCCAAATAATCTGTGATAAGAGTGAAAGGGTGTCCCAGGGCACTAGTGTGGTGCTGCCAAAGACCCTCCAGCAGTCAAGTTAGTAAACTTCAATAGGAAGGCAAGGCACTCAAGGAAATGGTTTAGGGTTTTAGAATTGCTTACTTTATGCATTCTTTCGCTCTTTCTTCATAAACTCTACTTTTCACATGTAAGATTGAATCTTCAACCACCTCCTTCACTCGTGGAGGTATTTTCGCAAATATTGTAATGTAAATGACCATGTAAACATGAGGTCAGTAAATTCTGAGTGTTGACCTATTATACATGTATACTAACAGACAACCAATTTGTAGACCAATAAGAATATCTAGGTTGGTCTCTAAATCTAATGTTCATGAACACATATTCTAAATATCTAAAGCGAATTTATGTTTTTTTTATTTATTCTAATATTTAGATTTATTATTTGCAATTTATCATGATGCATGTTAAATATCTTAATCAATTAAACTTCAACTATGCAATTGATGGACTCTTATTTATCTCAATATCATATTTCGATTCAAATAAGCTAATGAAATAGTTCCAAATCTCTGACTGACTTGAGTTTTAGTCTGCTGGTGAGACGAGGGTGGTTGGGATAACTAGAATACTGAATATTAGAAATGATTGTTTGTTAATAGTTTTCATTTTTTTATATTTTCATTTAAAAAATTATTCCTGTTTCTCTGCGTATTTTATTTTTCTTGCTGTTATTAACATAACTAATAAACCAGAAATGAAATCCCTTAAAATTTATTTTCCTTTCCCTCTTAATTTCCAATTCCTGATGGAAGATTGACAAAAAAAATTTGATTTTCAACCGTAAGGTCCATTTATATGTGGATGTTTTGTACAATTTTTTTCAAACTAAAACTCGATAAATAAAATAAAAACACTCATTTTTTAAATTTTAAATAATCAATTTTTTATTTTATTTAAATTATTTTTATCTATCCCAAACAGTTTCATAGATTCACGGTATAATAACTCCGATAAAATGCACTAAACGGACCCCTCTCTCCTTTTCATCTAAGAGATTATTTACAAATATAACAAAAAAATTATATTAAACTGAACAATCGTTTATGCAAGAAACACAACTACAAGATCAATACAAGGAAGAATTCCTTAATAAAAAATAAAGAAACCATTCGAATGCAATGCCTTTTGTTATGCGTATCACGATTATTATAATTTCGGTTCGGACCTTAAAATCTTACCTTCAATTTCAATTTCATCAAAGGATTTTAGTCATAATAAGATCTAATATGTACTATGATATCAATTTTACTACAATTTCAATCTTATCAACTTTTTTTTATTATTTATTTTTTATATAATTTTAAAATTATTTAATATATATTATCATTATTATAATATTTTATTTAAATTTATATTAAAAATCATATAATCAATCCGATTCTCAAATTCTTCCAATAGATCAACAATCCCAATTTTAACGGACTTTAAGAAAAATGATATATAAATTTATTTTTTAAACCTAATGATATGTAAGTCTTAATGATATATAAGTGATATAATTGATTGATGATTAGAAAAAATATGAGAGAGTGTGTTTTCTTAGATATCCTAATTAATTGTTAAATCCTTAAATTTAAAAATTGAATGTAATTTTTGAACTTATATAACAATATTTGAACTTTAATTTACACCAACGTTTAAATTTGGGCATAACATCGGGTCGGGTTGACGGGGATTTGATTTGGAATGTCGGTGTGTATCTGACTTTGCGACTCGGAGAGTCATATCCGTAGAATTGAATTGCTTTCTTTCTTTCTTTCATTTGCCGCGTAAACGAAGGCATAGATAACTGTGAACCATTCAAAGGCCCAACAACTTTCAAAAGATTTAAAAAAAAAAAAAAAAAACAGTATAGTTATCGTATTTTTTTTTATAAATAAATTTATTTATCACATACCATAATCAGCTCAGAGTTTTTCTCTATATTTTTATTTTTTTATATTCATTCATATTTTTCTTGTAGGCTCTAATTCAAGAGCACAGATCCTCTCCTTGCACTCTCTTCTTGCACTCCCTCCTAGCAGGGCTTTCGGGTCCACTTTTAGGCCAAATTTTGATAATCCAAACCGTTCATATTTTAAGATTTATTCAGTATATCATACCTGTAACAAATCAAGTTGATCGGATATCAGAAAGCATGTATTCGGAAAAATCGAACTAAAACTATTTTTTTAAAGAATGTAATAAACAGTTTTCTGAACACATACTTTCTGATATCCGATCAACTTGATTTTTTACAAGTATGATATACTGAATAAATCTTAAAATATGAACGGTTCGGATTATCAAAATTGGGCCTAAAAGTGGGCCCGAAGGCCCTGCAAGGAGGGAGTACAAGGGGAGGATCCCAATTCCTAATTCGAACTCATATTAATAATTCAAACCGTTTAATTTGTAAGTCCTATAATAAAAGTCATATACACAAAAAATCAATTTCATTGAACATCTATAAACACAAGAATAGATTAAATTTTATTTTATATAATGAACTGCAAATAAAATTGTAAATTTAAACTATTTATTTTATAAAATAAAATACGATTTGTTTCTATATTTATAGTTGCTTGATAAAACTAATTTTTTTCATGAATAATCTTTACTATGAAACCTACAAAATAGACAATTTAGATCATTGATATGAGTTTAAATTGAGATCCACAAAAAGGTATCAACGAGTGTGGAAAGATAAAATACGGATTGGAGTTTATCCTAATAAATAATCATATATTAAAGGGATTGATTTAGAACTAATTGAACTATTTGTTGAAAATATATTATATCAAATGATAAAATAAATTATGACAAATTTTTTTTATAATAATTTATATTATATCCAACAAAAAAAAAAAACGAATATGAGATTTGAACAAGCTAAAGATTACCTATTTGTTGCTTGCCTAAATTTTAATACCCGATTTACTCGTTCCAAACCCAATCCAACGGAGACTAAATTGAACATACATTTTAATTAAAAATGTGAACTGAGATGCTTTTAATTTTTTTTCACATGCACATTTTGCATGCTGCCATCATGTTAACTGAATTTCCTTTCCATTTAGGGTGAAAAGAGAGAATGAAATTAAGACCTATTTTTTTTTTTTCCATTTCCAACCCATTCAATTTCTAACCCCCTGATCAAGTACTCCAACTAGTCAATAATCAACATTAAAAACCACTTCCATCAAATAGTAAACACAAAAAGAATTCAAATCATACCATTTGATGGGTTAATTCTTGCATATATAAATAGCCCACCTCCTTGCATCTATTCTTCATATACATTGTTCTATCCAAATCTTTGTTGGATTAACAATATGAGACCTCAAAATATTGTCTTGGCCATTCTAGCACTAGTTTTTCTTCTAAGCATCAAACCACTGGAAGCTAGTAGAGTCTTATACAAAGAGCAGATGAAAACAAAAAATCTTCTCTTACAATCTCTGGATCATTCTGCAATCACCCCTTCAGGACCAAGTGGTGGTACTAACGTCCCTACTCCTTCCCCTCCTCACATCCCTGCAAGCAGCACTACAATCAATACGATTAGTGAGAAAGGTTTTTCCGGTCATACTATGCCTCCTCCTCCTGTGAACCCACGACTCACCATTCCATTTGGCGTGGCCAAAAATTAATCGTTTGCAAAACCAACCAAAAGCTATTAACAATATCACAATATACATTCGTATTACAAGTCAGAAAAAATAAATAAATAAAATACAGAAGAAGAAGAAGAACCGATTTGTGTCTTTGTTCTTTAAATGTTTTTTTTTTTTTTAACTTCTGTTCTTTCTGTTCTTTACATGTTGTTGGGGTGTAGCATGTACACTAGTGCTATAGAATACTGTATTTTGATATTGATCCTATAATAGAAGAATAAAAAGAGAGAGTGATTTACAAGTCTTTTTTTTCTTGTTTTTGTTGCTGCTGCTCTTTTGTACTGGTGTTCATTGTTTGGAGGGGGAATTATAAAATTGATTTCCCTCCAAAGTTAATTTTCATTAATAAATACCATATAATTATTTATGTTAGCATATAAAATTAATTGTTTTCTTTAATAATTTTAAAATTATTTAACATATATTATTATTATTGATAATTATTTTTAATTTGTATTGAAACAAATGTTAGAAATGGTTGGAAAATTCTGGGTCAAAACAGAATTTTTTCCTAACTTTGGTCTATTATTTAGGTGGGATTCGTACGCCAAATTTGGTGGGTCTAAGTGGTAACGCGTTCTATGTCGCGTTGTGATTCAAATGGTATATTTGGTTGCTCAAAACCATTATCGAGTGAATGAGAAATTAAAGCCAAAGTGTGCTCCATGGAAATGGAGTTTTGGTGGAAAATTCTTAAAGGTTTGAAAAATGGCTTGTCCTACATTGATTTGGTGGAAAGTTTTGGTGGGTTTATAAGGCATGGGATTGGAACTTGGGGTGTGCCCCAAGGGGTACTCAAGTTTTGTAGAGAGGGAGGTTATGGACAAAATGGGCTAAGACCCATTGGACCAAAAAAATCACCATATACGTAATTGCCGATCAGGCGGGCTGGGCTTGGGCTTAGGTGCTAGTGTGAGGTTAGGTTCGGCTTGCCCGGCCCAATACTTATCTTTTTGCGCCAAAAACATTTGAATTTTATTTTTTTAAAATTAAATTCAAAATTTTTCCAATTTGTTTTTCAAAAATTAAAATTCAAAATTGGGTCCGTTTTTCTCCCACCCGAACAGATTTGAATATGTTTCAATTTCAAAAAAATGGGACAGATTTAAATCTGTGTAATTCGGTTTTATCTATTTGAATTTGAACTCAAACAGTACCAATTCAAACCAACAGGTTCAGTACCTGTTCAAACAGGCATGCTACTTGTTCAATTCAAATTAAAAGGGTGCCACTACATCTATAAATAGATTAGCTCTCATTTGATGTTTTATTCATAATTTTCGTCCCAAATAATTCTGCTGTTATTCTCTTCATATTGCTGCATTAGTTTTCTATGAGAAAGAGTATATACACTTAGTGTATTCGTTGTACGAATAAATTGTAGTGCTGCGTTTATTCATTGATTGATCATTTTATCCTGGGAGATAGACGTCGTATTCTAAAAGTACCGTGGAGAGGACGAATCTGTACACAGTGTCAAACACTGGACTTGATCAGAATACTATTCAAGAAATTAATCAAGTAAGTTGGTTATTTACTTTCTGTTTTATTTATTTATTTAAATCAGATTTTTGATTTTGTTTTTGTAACAAAATAAAAATTTGTTTTTATTTATTTTATTTTATTTTCCTGGTTTAATTTTTGTAATCAAACAAATTCTCTCATTTTCTTTATTTCTTATTTATTCTGTTTGTTGTTAAGTATACAACATAATTTATTTTTTAAATTCAGTGAACATTGTCCAACAATAAAATCCTATGATCAATAATCTGATTTACAATCTAATCTGATCCACAAGTTCTTTCAAAGTCTCAACAATCCTGATTTTAACAAACTTGACATGAACCCACATTTAAATTCAGACAATATTGGGATTGTCGCATAATCCAATGCATACCTAATTAAACTGCGAACCATTCAAAGCCCCAAACATTTTCAAAAGATTAAAAAAAACCAATTTCATCTATCGTATTCTTATTAAATTTTATTTATATAACATACTAGTATCATATATTAAAGTGATTAATCTAGAAGCAATTGCACTAATTAATGAAGATATGTCACATCAAACAATAAATAAATCATGACAAAAAAAAATATAATATAATTATCTTAACATAATTATGAAAAAAAAATATGGGATTTGAACTGGCTAAAGATTTGTAATATAAGACGATGCTATTAGAGATTCTAAACCTATTCTTTGCCTGCCCAAATTTTAATTGTGAATAAAATCTATTTATTTATATTATATAAGAAAATGAGTTTTTACTGAGAAGACTTGTGAGAGTTTCAAAGTTTTATTTCACAATTGTTAGTTTTTGTGATTTTAAAAATAATTCAATTGGCTAACAAGGTAATTATAGATTAAAGAAAAAAAAACAAAAACCACCTAAAATTTTGAATTATAAATTCTTAAAATCTCTCCCATAATATTTATTTTTTTCTTAAATCCCATCTCATAACAAAATAATTATACATTAAAAAATAAAAAACACACACACAAATCTCATCTCATAACAAAATAATTGTATATATATATTTTTAAAAATGTTATAGATTAAAAAGCAATGTTTTAAAAACCGGACCGGTGATCGAACCGGAAAAGGGATCGGGTGGACGGGTCGCCGGTTTAACCGTCGGGTTGAAGCGGAATCGAACCGTGACGTAATAAATATATTAAAATTATATTTAAATAAAAATATAAGTAATAAAATTATAAATTTAAAATATTAAAAATATTAAATTATCTTAAATATTTGTCCTAATATTTTTTTTACTAAAAAATATAATAATATATTTTAAAATATTATTAATTTCAATTTTGGAAGATGAAATCAAATATTTAATATTCTCTCCATATGATTTTAATTCAAATAATTTGATTAAAAGGAGAGCAAAAATTTTGGAGGGATATCAATATTTCAATATTTCTTCCAATACATTTGATTGAATCCCACATGGATTTCTTGAATTTTTTTGAAAGAGTTTTTTTCTAATAAATAGGCGAAGACTTTCACAATAATTTCATCAAACTCTTAATGGGATTCCTCACAAGAGGAGACCCTTGAAAAAGAGTTTTAAATTAAAATTTTCTTATATTCTTATATTATATATATATATATATATAATAAAAGAAAAAAAAAAAAAAGAAAGAAAAAAAAAATCCAAGTCGGACAACCCGGCGAACCGGCTCCAGGTCGACCGGTTCGCCGGTTTTTCCGGTTCTCACTAAATACGCCGGTTTTCAGTTTTGGTCGATTTATAGGGTGCATCCGGACCGGAACCCTGACCGGTCGACGGTTTAACTGGTCGAACCGGCTTGTTCGGTCTGGTTTTCAAAACCTTGTTAAAAAGGACGTAAAACCACAATTGTTAATTTTTGTAATTTTAAAAATATTTAAAAATAGTACTATTGGCTAACAAAGTAACTATAGATTTTAAAAAAATAAAAAAAAAAATATAACATAAAAATTGCTAATTTTTGTAATTTTAAAAATAATACTATTGGCTAACAAAGTAACTATAGATTTAAAAAAAGAAAAGAAAAGAATTATAAGTTCCTAAAATCTCTTCCCTAATATTTATTTATTTCCTAAATCTCATAATCTATCTATACTATATATTATACCAAAGTGACTTTTCATCTTAGAGGCTCTAAGTGTTTCAAAACCTTAAATCTAATTTTTTTAATCTTTAATTCATATAAAAAAATTAAAACATCTATTGGTTATTCTAAGGACATAAATATTAACCTTCAAAATTATTTAATGCAAATAGCAAGTTAACACACAAAAAAGAAAAAAAACACATAATTCTCAACCCCCCTCTCCCTCTCAAAATAAGCTTTTATTTAAAAAGAATATAAATCTCATACAATCGTCTCTACTAAAATAAATCTAATAAAAAAGAAATTCTCTCACTTCTTATAAAATGTATACTATTAATATCTTTCACAACTGATCTAATCTATATAAACCTAAAATTAAGTCTAATATAAAATAAAAATTAAACCTTATATCTAGATTTTCTATCTATTCCATAATTAAACACAATTTTATTCCCAAATAAGTTTAAGCATATTTGTACTATATATATATATATATATTAAATCTCATAATTTATATTTTTTATAATGATTCCATGATTTATAATTTACAAAAAAAAAAAAAGATGAAAAAAACTACTCTTGTGCACTCTTTATCTAACCAATTCTTTCTTTTACCCAAAAACTCTAGCTATCATACATTATACTTTTTCCAAGTTATTCATGTCTTCCTCGCCCTATAAATATTACATTCATGGAACAATGAAACTCATTATTTTTTAACTTTCTTTATGAGATAATTTGGAAGTTAGTTTATATTTAGTCTATTGTATTCTTTAAACAAACTCTTTCATCCTTTAGGTACATTATTTTTTCTACTTCTTTTTTATCTATGACCATTTTTTACTTTTGTATTTCATATTTTGTGTGTCATTTCTCCCTCCTCTCTACCAAACATTCTCTGTTTTTTGTTTATAACTATTTTTTGTTGGTTAATATTGTTTAACTAGAATTTTTTATACGAAAATAGTGTGATAGGGTCATTTGTATAGTAAAACACATGTCACTCATTATAAAGTGATAGATCAAAATCTAAACAAAATCATTATTAATAAGTTTTTTGTATTGATTTTATGTTTGTATATCATTACTTTTTTTTTTTAAAAAAAATTACTTTTAATATTTTTTGATATCATGATATGTGTTAATTGACAGTTAGTGTAAAGCATTACTTCAAAGGCATATAATACTTTTTCAAAACTATAAAAAGAAAATATTATTTTTATTTATTTTTTTAAAACTATTAAAGGTGTTAGTCAATTATTTAATTATTTATCTTTAATATGGGCAACTCCTCTCCTCTTTTATGGTATTTTTCTCTTTAATTCACTGTGAGTTCATATGTTTTTAGAAAAAAATCATATGTAATTTAAATTTTTGAATCTTTTTATATAGGAAGTTAAAAAATAAATTTTGAATTTTAAAATATAGCCATACAAAACCATATCTTTTTAAATATAGCTATACAAAACCATATCCTTTATATAGCTATATTTATAATTAATTTTAATCTATCTACTACCTATCCTTATTTACATTATTATATAAATAAAAATTTTGTACGATAATTGAAGTTGAAAGCCTCAATCTATTTTTTTTTCAAAATTTAAAATTATTAAAATGCATATGTTGCAATATAAATTTTAGGAAAAATTATTTATAAGTCCTATTATGGACATTTATGCTACATATGGTCTTACTAAAAAACTTATGTTCCCATAAGTCTTGTGGGAAGTTTGTTGACACATTTACCCTCAATATTAGCTGTTAATATCATAAATAATAGTAAAACCATATATAGGAAATTGAATGTTACCATAGATCATATCTATATAAACGTAACGTAACGTGACACCTACATAAACGTAACGTGACACCTATACGTAACGTGATACCTACATAAACGTAACGTGACATATCTACATAAGCGTAACGTAACGTGACATCTACATAAACGCAACGTGACACCTATGATCTATGGCAACATTCAATTTCCTATATAGAAAATTGAATATTGCCATAGATCATATTTACATAAACGTAACGTGACACCTACATAAACGTAACGTGACACCTATGATGTATGGCAACATTCAATTTCCTATATAGGAAATTGAATGTTGCCATACATCATATTTATATGAAACGTAACGTGACACCAACATAAGTCAACAACATTTTCACATTCAATTTAAAAAAATAAAAACTCAATAAGTTTGCGAAACGTAATGTGACACGTTACGTTACGTTTATGTAGGTGTCACGTTATGTTTATGCAGGTGTCATGCTACGTTACGTTTATATAGGTGTCACGTTACGTTACGTATATGTAGGTGTCACGTTACGTTACGTTTATGTAAGTGTCACGTCACGTTACGTTTATGTAGGATCTTGTGGAATACATTCCTATCTAAATAGGACTTGAGACTCTATAAGAAATTACACAAGACTTAACTTAGCATAAGTGTCTGAAAAAAGACTTATAAATAAATCTTCCTAAATTTTATTTTAAATCTTATAAGATTTGTTCAATGACTAAAATTCAATTTTTGTAAAAAAATTCCAATATATTCCTTCCAAAAGTTAATATAGTAAGTCTACAAAATCATATTTTAAAACTCAAAATTATTAATATTTTTATTTTTATTTATTTTTGTTTTAAATAAGCATGTTAAAGTATAAATAAATAGCCAAATAAAATTATAATTATTAATAAATATGGCATTAGTTTTAATTGTAATCACATCTTTTTAAAGTCCTAATTCATTTTTTTAACTTTTTTTTTGTGTGTGGATATTTTAAGTTACATGTCACGATAATTCTTTCTTACTCATTAAGTTTTTAAAATTTCTTTAATTATTTCACTTCAAAAAACCAATATGACAATGCTTTAAAATTCATATATTTTTATTCTAAAATAGTGAAGTATTAGAACTATGTCATTTTTTTTATAACAAAGAATAATAACTTTAATTATTAATTGTCAATGCAACAATTTTAATCTATCTATACTATATATTATAGTAAAGGAACATTTGAAATGAAATTTTTAAACTTGTATATAAAATTTTATTTACGACAGACAAAATACAAAAATATTATGTATAATTATTATATTTTAATAAATAATATATTATTTCATATCGTGCATAGCACAGGTAACATGCTAGTAATAATAATAATAAAAAGTCTCTACCAAATTTACTAGGCCCAAACCCCATTCAATTAGAGAAGTTATTCATTACGTCCAAAGTTATTTATTAACTCCGATCTATGAAGTGGTTGTAAGTCTATCTTATAATAAGGGAACACATAATTAATTTGTCTAAAATATAGAAGAAAATGGCAGATCATATAGGATATAAACTGGACCTATAACATAATTTCTCCATCCAACAGGGACTAAATTGGACCAACATTTTAATTAGAAATGTGAATTGAGATGCTTTTCATTTTTATTTAACATGCTCATTTTGCATGCTACCATCATGTTCATTGAATTACCTGTCCATGTAGGGTGCAAAAAAGAAAATGAAAGTTTTTAGATGCAAATTAAAACATATTTTCTTCATTTAGGACCTATTCAATTTCTAATTCCTAATCAAGTACTCCTACCAGTCAATAATCAATATTCAAAAACCCTTACATCAAGTGGTAAACACAAAAAATATTCAAATAATACCAGTTGATGGATTAATTGTTGCAGATAGAAATAACCCCCCACTCTGCACCCATTCTTCATATACATTGTTCTATTAACTCTTTGTTTGCCTAATAATATGAGGCCTCCAAACATTGTCTTGGCCATTCTAGCACTAGTTTTTCTTCTAAGCATTAAGCCACATGAAACTTGTAGAGTTTTGGATAGAGAGTGGATGAAAAATGAAAATCTTCTGTTACTGTCTCTGGCAAGGGGTCCGATCCGCTCTTCAAGACTAGATGATGGTACTCAGAGTCCAGATCATCTGCCGTACTTCCCTGCGGTTGGCTCTGCGATGGTCCAAAACGACGTCGTTTTGGACCTTTTTTTTTTATTTATTTTTGATTTTCTTATTTTGCTTTTCAGCCTCATTACATCTCTCTCTCTTCTCTATCTGTCTCTGTCTTCTCTGTCTCCACGAGCTCAAGGCAAAAGAACGCCATGTCCAGGCCCATGAGAAGGACGAGAAAAAGAACTTAACAATACTCATCCATGTCGAACAATGTTCTTCAGTTTTTGAGAAATTGGAAGCTCTGAAAAGCCTCATACCCACCCACGACCGAGAGAGAAAGGCCGACCAGCTGTTCCAAGAAACCGCCGACTACATTGTTCTTCTCAAAACCCAGGTCTCGATTTTGCAGAGACTCGTCGATTTCTATGGCTCTAGTCAAACCTAGAATTCTTTATAGTGATTTTCCCATTTTTATCAATCATGAAGAACAGATATGTAATATATATATATATATATAGAGATCGGTTGATCGAGAGATCGGTTGATCGATTTCTTTGTTTTTCTGTTTTAGCTTTTGTATTGCATTGTATGGCTACTTCTTTTAACTTCAAATAGTAGAATTTCCCTCATTTTTCTCGGCTTCCAAAAACATTTATTTCTTTATTATTTTTTTTCCTATTTTTCTCATTTGTCTATGGAAATTAGATGAAACCTTGGGTCTGTCAATTGGGTTGGGTTTTGTCTATCTCTCTCTTCTTAGATATGAAATTTGAATCAAGAGAAAAGGGGGCTCTCGGTTATGGGTTTTGTCTATCTCTCTCTCCTTGGGTCTGTCAATTGGGTCTTAGTAAGCTTGCTTGATAACATCCAATTATGAACTCTTAATTCAAATTTTATATCTGTTTTTTGGGTTACTTGTTTTTGCCATTGAATTTTCATGTTCTAATTTGCATTCTTTTTTGTTTCTTGTATTTTTTGTGTTCAATTTGTTTCACTGAGAACTCAATGTCATGTTTTAATTTAGCACTCAAGGAACCAAATCCCATGTCATGGTTAGGAATTTTTTTTTACCATTGTTGTTCATCTTACTACCATTGTTGGAAGTTGTAGCAATGGAACCACACATTTCCTTATATTGTTTGCAATGGAACATACACATTTCTAGAGAACCCAGCTTCCATGTCTGCAACAGAGGCAAGACCATCATCTTCTTCAATGGTGGTGTGTTCTGTTGTTTATCTTCTTCAATGGAAACAAGGCCTTCTTGTGGCTGTAGAGTCCATGAATGTGTTCCAACTGATATGGGTTTTGTGTTCTAACTGATGTGGGTTTTGCTTAGAGAGAGAGAGAGAGAAAGAGAGAGAGAGATAGATGATGACAGTGGTGTGTTCTGTTCTGCTATTTTTTTTATTTTTTTTGGAAATTTTGCCCCAAAACGACGTCGTTTTGGGGCACTACAGGAAACCCCGCAGGAAAGTATGACAGAGGATCCAAACTCATGGTACTCACATCCTTGCAAGCACGATCAGCGAGAAAGGCTTCGCCGGTCATGTCATGCCTCTTCCTCCTGTGGACCCATAACTCACCGTTCCATTTGGTGTGGCCAAAAATTAATCATTTATGAAACTCAGCCAGCAACCATCGATTTCACAATAATATCACAATACCTCTGTACTAAAAAAAATATACAATATCACAATACATTCACACTAGAAACCAGAAAAACTGTAGCGCCCACAAAAAATACAATAATTAAATAGTAAAGACTAGTATAAAATGACATAAACAGAGTATTAGACTTTCATTAATCAGAGTCCAATTACAAAAGGGTACATGCATTACACATTCATAAGTTCTACCATGAATCTATAGCATGTGATACCAAACTAAATGATCAACGAAATAAATGCCCTATGGGCTTACATCTTTTCAAGATGGCTCTTGGTTACAACAAAAATGAGCCTAGCTTAACACAATTTAAAACCCTTGGCTATGCAAAAATAGATATAACAAAACAGAAGCTCTTGCTCCCAATCCCTCCAAACTACTACCATGGCAGAGGCATATCATTGGCACTTGAAAATAGTTTTTCTCAAATAGGGTGTGCCAAAGCCCAGTAGAAACAATCTAGCTGTCACGACCCAAACCTGCCCCTATAGGTTTAGCATCGTAGCCGGCCAGTAATCCTGGGATTACCGAAGGCCTCTGAGACATATTAACATAATATTATGGGCTAGCAAAAGCAAATAACAAACATACAACATCCATTGACCTGTGCAAACTTATATGAGACAGAAAAAATTTGAAACTTTTTATATACACATTTACACATCATCATATATATACAGATTGGACAAAAAGAGACTTAGCCCTATTTACAAAATAAACAAAGACTTGTTTAACCAAACAAGAAAACAAACCTTGAACTTTATGTACTTAGTCATAACCACTAGACATATCTAGAACCTCCACGGGAGGCACATAAGTTGGCTGACAAAACAGAGTCCATGCAGAAGCTCTAGGCCTGGTCACGCGGCTGATCACCTACATACATAAATAATACAGTGAGCTAGAGCCTAGCGAATAATAACAAAGTAAAGTGTTTTAATGAATGATGTCCATCACAGAGTCTTATGCATATTCAGATTTCAGTCAGAAAAATTTATATTCAAATCACATACAGAAATTAGAGTTCATGCTTAATCTTACATAGTATATCCGTTAGTGCTACAAATCACATACAAAGCATCAAAGGTCATACTTGTCAGTTCCATAAACGAACCTCCGAATTGAGAACGGATAACTTGTCAGTTCCATAAAGGAACCTCCAGCCGGGTACAGATAACTTGTCAGTTTCTCAAAGAAACCTCCGGACTGGGAACGGATAACTTGTCAGTTCCATAAAAGAACCTCTAGCCGGGTATAGATAACTTGTCAGCTCCATAAGGAACCTCCGGTCTGGGTACAGGTAGTATACTTGAATCATAGCATAAAGTCACAAAATACTTGTCAGAGTTGGACAATCATTCATAGAAAAAAACATAGCATCTCATTGAAATGATCTTACTTCATAGACAGAAAGTATCTTATCTTGAACTTAGCTTTACTAAGTTATTACTCACACATAGCAGCAGAAGCAGACCAGGCAGATCAGGCAGACATTAGCACGTGACCTACACAGACACATAACATATACATATTGAAACATAATATCAATTTCCTTGATCAAGCTTGACTTTTCCTGTCTTCTATCTAAATAATCTGAAAGTCTACTACGCTTATTCTTCTTTATTCAAATGAATCAGGTTCTCATCTCACATATTCTTTCATTACTAAATCATTCTTTTCTGAATAAACCAATTTCTTACTTGGTTTCTTAATCAATTACTACTAAGTTAATAACTTATTCTTTAATCAACTAATTAATGTTGATTGTTAGCTTACAAATCTTTATTGAGCCATAAATCATGTCTAGAATACTTTGGAAATAGATGAGAATAAAAATGTGAACTACATGCAATTTTCCAAAATATGTTGAAAATAGATCTTCGCTGGAGCGGTCTACAAAGCTCTGTAAAAATACTAGTTGGCCTTAATGTTTGCTCGAGCGGTGACTTTTCCACTCGAGTGGTCAGCAAATTTCTTGTGCTTTCAAAATCAACAAAATAATTTCCAAATACATTTTCAAAACTTAAACTCTTGCATGAACCAATTTAAACATGTAATTTTATTAATAAAGGTGAACCCGTGACTAATTTTCCAATTTCTAATACAAAATTTTATTTGATCATTAAGATTAAAACCAATAATTTCATGAATATAATAATCCTAACATTCTTCTACTTAACATAATTAAAGCTATAAAACCCCTTCCAAAATATTTACATGTAAGAAATTTGAATCAAAATCAATTTAATTTTTGATTCACAAATATAAACCACAATTTATTTCCAAACTTGTCCAAATTTAGATTTAATTTATTTTCTCCATATCAAACCCAATTTCAAACCCACAAATTTTAAAACATGAACTAAACTTTCAAGACTCTTGAAAAATTCATAATGCATCCACAATTGAAACTTAATTTCATGTTAAGACAACTAAATTCAAATCCAAAGTAATTAATTTCCAAATTAATTTCCATAAATTTGAACATAGCTCCAATTTCTCATTTTCTTTTTAATTACATGAAATTGACTTCAAGCTTTTTCTATTTTCCTTTAAATCATGAAATTGGAGTCATGAAATGTAACGCCCTGAAAATTGGGCAGGGTATATCTATTTATGCAACAAAACTCACTTGATAGACAAACACATATATATAGCTAACTATTCCATACATCCATTTCCATTAAATCCCAAATACATGCTATTCACATCTTAATGCCCCAGTTCCAATCCCAAGTATGCATTTTACAACAAGTATGAAATGGAAGCCAAACAGATAATAAGTGTCTTATAGGCTTACAAATTTATCCAAGAACATTCTTGGTTACACAACATGGAGTTTCAACTCAACGCAATACAGTCCTAGGCTTACATTCAACACATAACAATAAAAAAAAAAAAATGAAGCCTCAGCTCCGAGTCCTCCCAAGTCAATGCCTTGGCAGATAGCACCTGTACTTGAAATAGTTTCCCTTATAGGGTGAGCCACAGCCCAGTAGAGATATACTATACAACATATGAACCATGACAAGACTAAAGAGGAGTATGCTCATGCCATGCTCATGATAAAACAATTTATCTCTCTTTTTATAAAACATGCAATGCTGAGATGCAATAACAGATATAAAACCATTTCCATTTTAAACTATATCCGTTACATGAATACAGGCTCTGTGAATCTCTAGATAAGTGTCTGCAAGTAGGCCTTAATGCACTACCACTGTCATTTTTACCAGTAAACGGGAAAGCTCGACACTTAACCGCGCGGTTTCACACCTCCTACCCAGATTTACTAAGTATTCATTTTTTCGCAAATAGATATATTTCCAAACATTTTAAAAAATAGATACATTTCCAATGAAATGAATGTAATGCAATATCCAATGTAACAAATGAGAAATGTGGTTCAACTTACTTAAGTCTCATGCATTTCTACAACAATCATGGCTATCCTCCACCGATAGCCCAAAACAGATATTTCTAAACAGATATTTAAACAATTAAATTCCAAAAAAAATGCCAATAAATACAATCTATTCCACATCTCATCAAATATGAACAACTACATTAGTTTTCATATTACAATCACGTCCGGTAACCTCTCAAGATCCATTTGTAACCGTATCAATTTTATTCCAACAGATACATTAAATAAAATAATACCGTTAATGCCCAAAAAAACATCATTTTCTTTCCAAACTCATTCTCCAAGCATTATTCAATTATGACATCCTATTTTGATCGAAAGCCGCAAAAGTTAAACGTAATTCCTTTGTTTTCTTTAAAAAGGCTCTTTTTGGTCACAAACTGGTAAAAATTTCAAAACCAATTGAATTGAAGTCCGTTTTTGTTCAAATTTAAAACATAAACTCTTTCATAACCTTACAAACATATTCCAAGTTTACACTTTCGCAATTTGGATATCAACTTTTTATTTTTCTCAAAATTTCTCTTTTAAGCAAATAAATCACAAAATTTTCAAAAATTCTAAATAAATTATATACAACTCTAAGCTCCCTATAATCAAGTAAAAGTGCATAAAGAATTGTAGAAAAAATCCCTATCTCGAGCCAAGAAGCTTTCAAATTTTTCGGCAACAGAAATTAAATTTTTTTGGAGCCAAACGACGCCTTTTCCGCCCTCTACGTTTTGATCCAAAGCACTAGGGGTCAAAAATGACTTACACTTGATCAAACCCATGAAAAACCAACATTGGAACCTTTCTGTTTTCTTTCTCACGGCAAGAACTCCAAGAACTCCCAAAAGTTGAATAAAAAATCATTTTGGTTACTTTATAGATATATGTATATAAATTTAAAAATATATTTCAACATCTTTAATAACAAAAGTGAATATAATATTTTCTCACCGAGAAATATATTTCGTTTAATGGTACATATCATAAATATTCACAACTCTTTTATGGTAATTAAATAATAATAATAATAAAACCATAACAATATTACATGGTTACTAACGGATCACAATTCAATCAATTGGGTCCAAATGAATAGAGTTTAATAATTTAAAATACATCTCTAACTGAGATTAAAGTATAAGTTCAATTTGATTCAACTCGTTATATGAAACTTTGTATGCATGAAATTTAGATCAAAACTAAATAATTTTAATTAGAATAGCTCCAATTTGGATTATTATTAATTTTCTTCATATTAGACCCAAATTCAAATTCATAAACCTTTTAAACATGAATTAAAATCTCAAAACCTTGAAATTCTACAATGCATGTTTAATTGAAGTATTAATCTTGTAGAGTTTGCCCATACATGTAACAATGAGGCTTAATTTATCCAAGACTACATCAACAAACCCAAAATAATTAATTTCCATAACCATGAACCTACCTTAATTTCTTCATCTTTGTTTTCTAATTTCTTCCAAATTATATGAAATTGAACCCAAACTCATCTTTAATTCAAGTGCAATACAAGGATTCTACAAAAAATCAAGATTGAAATCCTTATCTTTAATCTTCAATTTGACAATTTCTTGATGATCTTGCATTTTCCTTTCTTGAATTTCCTTTCCCTTGACTTGAATTCTCTCTCTCTCGGTTCTCCTTTCTTTCCCTCTCGGCTCTGTTTTGTCCAGCACACTCATGACTTGATGATATGTATATTGTTGCCTTGGACTTTTCAAAACACACCAACATCCCCTTTGTAATATAATTTTATTAAAAATAAATTAATATATCAATTACATTTTAATTTAATTGGACATCATTTAATTTTAATTAGTCTTAATTAGCCCAATCACAAATCCCACATATATTAATTAGTCTAATTGACTTTCTTTAGAGCCCAATTAATTATATTTAAATTTATTAATCTGAATCGGATTTTTAATCAAACTTCCAAAATGCTCCAAATATTAAATTAAACTTATTGTTATCATCAATTTTGATTTCTCAAATCATTTAGGCCTTCAATTTCTGATCAGACTCTAAATTTCCGTCAATTAAATTACATATTCAAATTGGACACCCCATAAATAAATTTTATTTGTAATAATCACAATTCTCAATTTTCATAATTTAATTAACTTAATTAACTCCAATTAGGACCTAATTAATCGAATCTCAATTGTACTAAACTGAATAAAATATTTAATTAAACTTCCAAATAGGTCCGTAATTAAAATTAAATTGATTCAACTTCTTAATTTCACTTCCTTAAGCCATTTGGACCCTTAATTTCTAATTTCAAAATAAATCTTTAATAGAATCATATATGAATCAATCTCCATAATTTTTGTAAATCTCAGATTAAATTAGAATAATTGGCAATTAAATTTCAAATCTCCTTAATTAATTAAGTGCTAATCATTATACGTGATGGGGTCGTTACAACTTTCCCCCGTTAGGAAGTTTGGTCCTCCAAACTTAAGATACTTGTACCGAAAATCAGTTATATAACTTGGTCTCATTTCATTTCCTTTCCTACATAACTTCCTTTTTATTTGATCCTCTTCACAAAAATTGTACTTATTTCCTAATCACTTAACGGTTAATAACCCAAATTGATGATTTGTCATAGTCTATACCGACATCAAAATATATCCTGACATTAATCCCATAACATCAAACATACGATACAATAATACTAAATTAATCAATCACATGACTTACACAACTTTGTCTAACTACAGTTCACATATTCTCAAGTAGTCGAAGATTAATTCGAAGAAAGTTTATGATTCTTCTTGCTTTTTCAAATACACTGAAATGCTGTGTGTGTCAATTTCTGACCACACTACTAATCAAGCACTCAACTGGAGAATACTGACAGAATAGATTAAGCCCGAACGACCTGTCACAAAAAGAAGAGATTCCGGCGGTGGTTCGTCCACCCGGGGGCACTTTGACGATCAAGTCAGTTATCTCTCAAAGATAGCAAAAGTACTTAACTTACTTATTTAGAATACAAAAAGCATACTTTAGACCCATTGGGGTGCCTCTCTTTTATAGCCAACACAATTCTAGTCCCAATAGAAGCCTAGCTTCAATGGACTTACGATTACTGCTAACCTTGGACTCCCAGTAGGATTGGGATAAACTCTCTTAGAGTCTTGTCTTTATCCAAACTGAAGTCCTTTCTCATTCTAAGACTCTTGTCCCTTATCTACTTATCCCAGATTTCGGTATTTCTGCAGATAACCTCGGCCTAGCCGAGATTATCTCGGTGTCATGATCAGGACACGTGGCACCTCGGCTGGTACTTCGGTGACACCTCAGCCACGTGTTGGTACTAAAAAAATATGTCCCCACAACTGCCTCCTAGGTTCTATTACCTCGGCATCCTGAGGTGATGGAACCTATCTCTGCAAACCGTCTAGAACGTCGGCTAAGCTGGCTCTATCCTTCATTACCGAGGTCATAATTCGTCGACTTCACATGACCAGGACCTGTATTCTGTCTCATCAAGGCCTTAGAGCCAATAACCTAGTTTGTTCAAGTTATTTAGCCGAGATATTCCTTCTAGCTGAGTTCATTACTTCATTAGATCAAGAACTCCAAGAGTTTTATCACGCTCATGAGCTGTTACGCAGTGTACAGATCAAGAACTCCAGAATGTAATGTGTGCCGTGTGTAGTGTATAGATAATCGAAAGCAGAACTATAAATCAAGAGGGTAGAATGTACCTCCCAGGCTCTCCAGTAGCCACCTACTATGTTCCCCTGCCCGCGGGAGATCGCGTTCATATAACAGTAAAAGGTAGCGAGGCCGGCGCCACCCCAATCATACTGGCTGACTTGTGATAGGTCTACCAAAGCACTGAGGAAATAAAGTCCAACTGTGTTCCCCCTATCGGAGAACAGAGTGGTCCCGATGAGGAACATCAAAAAACCCCGGGCATACTGCTCTATCTCCTCGACAGTCTCAGGCATAGTCCTCTTGAACCGCTCGGAGAACCAGGTGTACCTGACTCTACCTGATGATCTGTCTATCGGCGGGCGGGCTCCCAGCAGATAAATCCAAGCCGCCTCCCACTCGCCCATGTCTGCGTCATAGGGGACCGGTCGGCCGGCCACGTCAAGGCCCGTCAACATAGAGAAGTCATACGGGGTCATCGTCATGTCCCCAGTAGCTGAAAAGTGGAACGAGTTGGTGGTGTCCCACCATCTCTCCACAAGTGCCCCCATGAGGGTCCTACTTGCCGGATAATGTGATATCTCCGCGCAGAAAGGTCCAAATCCCGCCTCGTCCTCGATGTGATGTACAGCATCTGGGAGCTCCGTATACCACTCCCTAGCAAGGATCGATCCATAACCCCGTGTGGAACGGGAAGATACCTGCATTCAGAATGAACAGATGTATTTAGTTTCAAAATGAAATGTATGAGCTGCGTATAAATGAAGTGAATGAGCTGTGTGTTCACAAATGAAAGTGTATGAGCTGCGTGTTCAGAATTGAAATGTATGAGCTGCGTGTAAATGAAGTGAATGAGCTGTGTGTTCACAAATGAAAGTGTATGAGCTGCGTGTTCAGAATTGAAATGTGTGAGCTTGTGTTCAAAGTAGACTGTATGAGCTGCGTGCAAATTAAGTAAATGAGTTGTGTGTTCACAAATGAAAGTGTATGAGCTGTGTGTTCAGAATTAAAAATGAGCTGTATGCCCAAAGAACGAGCTGTGTGCCCGAAAAGTGAGCTGTGTGCCTGAAAAGTGAGCTGTGTGCCCAAAGAATGAGCTGTGTGCCCAAAGAAAACTGTGTGCCCAAAGAATGAGCTGTGTGCCCGAAAAATGAGCTGTGTGCCTGAAAAGTGAGCTGTGCCCAAAGAATGAGCTGTGTGCCCAAAGAACGAGCTGTGTGCCCGAAAAATGAACTGTGTGCCTGAAAAGTGAGCTGTGTGCCCGAAAAATGAGCTACATGCCCAAAGAATGAGCTGTGTGCCCGAAAATGTGTTGTGTGCCCGAGATAAACTGTGTGGTCAGGATGAACCGTGTGTTCAGAGTGAGTTGTATGCCAAATTAACAGAATATTGTGCTGTGAGCTGTGTGCCAAGTCAGCATCATATCCTAAATAAGCTGTGTGTCAAATCAATATTGTGCTATGTACAGCCGTATGCCAGAATAAGCAGAAGTACTTTGCATGTGAATGTGTTCGGAACGAGCAGATAAAATACACACGAGAACATGAAGTGTGCAAGAAATGCAAAAATACATTGCAGAGAATGTAAAAGGGAAATACGTACCTCTCGCACCTAGTGGGATAGATGAGACGCTGGCTCCCGTAGCAGTAGGTCCGCGGGTGCTCGCCGCTCGAAGTCGGTAAAGTGATAGAAGGTGGTAGGAGGTAGGACGTGCTCCTGAGGGTGGTACCTCTCCGGGTCGAAAGGCCGAATCCTCAGAGGCAATGACATGATGTCTGGCTCGTCCCCAGCATGTGGAGAACCTCTGTCGTGATGAATATGATCTGCCATCCGAAGAAATCTGCAAAAATGAGCAAAAATGAGCGAAATGAGCCAAAATTGCAAAAAGTCAACAAAAGTCAACTCTCGGAAAGAAAAAGTCAACAAAAGTCAACCCCAGAGAAAATGTGCCAAAGTTCGAGACAAACATACCTCAAGTGTCGAAAATGGAGAAAGAAGACCCGAAAACAAATTTTAATCGGTTCAAAACAAAGAGAATCGAAAGTTTTCGCGAAACAACTTCACGTGGGGCATTGGAAAACGCGTATAAAGTGCAGATCTGAGAGAGAAAAGGGTCTAGGGAGCAAGAGGAGCTGATTTCAGCGTTGGAGGTGTGAGCAAAAGTGATTTGGATAAGTGAACTTAAAGATCCAGCCTTAAAAGACCAAATTGCCCCGAATTTCTGTAAACTGGTCGGCCAACCAATTTTTCTTGTCGGCCGACCACCTTGGCGAGCAAAAACTGGTCGGCCACTAGCCTAGGTGGTCAGCCATCCTCCTGGATGGTCTCCAAGGTCCCTTTGTTCTCCCTGTGTATTTTGGTGATGATTGGAGTCCTCGGCTCTCGAGAAAGTACAAGAAAAGTGCACTTTTCGGCGCGAAATGTCTCCGCGGGAACTTCAATTCAAGTCTTCGATGCGTGGCTCGTCGTTACTCGCCAAGAGCAAGGTGTATCCTTTTTGAGTACGTTACGACCCCTCCGAGAGGTAAATCGGAGGTCGCGTTTGAGTTGCTCTCTTTAAGGCTTGTACTTCTTTACTCAGCATTTTGTTTTAAACATGCTTTTCAAGTTGCACTTGTCCTGCATTGTTATGCACGCTACTTGCATTGTTGTGCACGTTTCATTGGCATTGCCATGCACCCATACTTTGCATGCGTCGTCACACATGTTTCACTTGCATTGCTATGCACTTTTCCATCGGCACCATATGTGTCCGCGTTTGTTATGGCGTTGAGCATATGTTGCTAACTATATTGTACCTGTTAAGTTTCCTTCTTTTGCAGGCACGATATTGTATGCATGGTTCATTTGAAGCTGGTGCGACCAGACGAACCAGAAGGTATTGTATTCTCCACGTGAGACATAGCGAGAATTGTATAATTCTCTTACATCCTTTCTGCGTATGATGTAGTTTGGTCTGTATTCGCTTGCTTAAATTGTTGCATTTATTGTGTATATGTGCTTCATTACAGTTTTCTTTGCATGATCATAAGTTATGTTCGGCCTCGTACATGTCTTTTGCATTTTGCCCCTACCTGCGGGCACATCTCTTTGTTTATCTCGCCTGTTTGTCCAAGTCTTCGGCCTTGTCAAAAATGGGTCGTCTCTAGGCTTTGACATTCACTCCCGTCACTTACGACTTTTGAGTTCTATCAAAGAGGGGCAACTGTAGACACCCCATTTTTGACCGACCTTAAGACTCAGACGTCATCGATTGAGCACTCGGTGATGGCGCATGTTGTGCTCCTTTCGAGGTTTCGGAGTTCTTGGCTGAGAGCCTCACCTCCGGACCTCGGGACCCTTTGTACTTTGACTCGGTCCGCGGACCAAGTCTTGTTTTCTCTTCTCGGAGGGAGGGAGAGGTCTCGTAGACCATCTCTCAGTGGTCGTAGGCTACTTTTCGTGGTCGTAGGCCACTGTTCCCATTTGGAGACTAGTTTCCGGTTTTCGGAGCTGTCGGCCGTACACCTCGGCTCGGGACCGCTTAACAATCTCCGTTTGGCACGGTTTTTGGAACACACCTTGTTTCTTCTGTCTAGAGGGACACTGTGGTCCGGGAGACCACTTTTGTGGTCGTACGCCACTTTTGATGCTCGACAGCTGGTTTTCGGGGCTCCCGGCTGCGCATCTTGCCTCCCGAACCCCCGTCTTGCATCCGTTTTGGTTTGTCTTGGGTACAAACCTTACTTTCCATGTTTGAGAAGTGGTACAAGGGTGGGAGACCAGCTTTTATCCTTGGAGATCACTTTTCTCCCCACCAGCCGATTTTCTGGTCGGGAAACTGGTTTTCTTGATCTTTGGGCCACATTTTCTGGTTTCCCACCCCACCATTGGCTTGCTTTCAGTGTGGAGACCACCAATTACCTCTGCCGACCACTTTTTTACTTGGGAGACCACTTTGGGTGGTCGGCCGACCACTAAAAGTAGCAGGCTAATCACCTTTTCTGGTCGGCAGCTTTCCCCTGTTTTGGCAGACTGTGTGGATGCCAGCTGTGCCAGCTGGAGGGCACAGACTGTATCCTCCATACACGTGTATGAAGGGATTGCATCTAAGTTTTAGCTTCTCTAAGAAGCTTGAACCTTTGTTTTTCTATAAGAGAAGGTTTCCCTCTCCATTCCAGAGGTTCAAAATTTTGCCTAAGGCACAAGTGTATATCTCCCTCTATATCTCTATATTTGGTGCCTAAAGTGTGTGTTGTTCTTCACCTTTACACCACAACTCTTAACCATACACCCCACCATTGAACTGAGGTTCTTGGAGGACCTTTTTGGAGGTTGAAAAGCTGGTTTTTTGGCTGAGAAACTTGCTGGTATTGCAATGCTTCAAGGGTAACCTCTTTTCTCCCTTTTAAGCTTTGTTTTGGTCACTCTCTTAGCCATACTTGCATGCTTATTTGAGCTTTGTTTTCAACTAAAAAAAGCTTCATTTTTGAGCACTTAACATGTTTGTTTAAGGCCTCTTGGGTGTGAGGGTCTCCTACCCTCTTGCATGCCTTGTTTGGCCTTGTTTTGTGCCATGCCTTAGGGCCTTTGAGCTAATCCTTGCTTAGCCTTTTATCCACTGAAATCCAGTGGATTTTCAGTGGTTGGCATGTGGTTTTGAGGTTCTAAATCAGAGAGGGGTGACCCTCTCTCTTTTTGTCTTGTTTACTTGCATTTTTGGCCTATCAAAGGAGCATGCATTTTCATACTTTTAAGGCTTGGTTCAGGCACTTTTTGGTGACTTTTAGGGCCTGCCTAGACTCTCTCCATGGTTGGTTTGGTCACCCTTGGCATGCTTCTCATATGTGTAGTGTATTCCCATTTATGGCTCATCAAGGTAGCATGTCAATCTAGCATGTTTTAGTTCCATTTCAGTGGGTTTTTGGTCATCATTTGACATGTCATGGCTCTGTTTTTGGCTGGTTTGGTAACCTCTCACATACTCCATATGCTTGTAGTGTAAATCTTGTTTACTAGCTTGGTTTGCATGATGTTTTGGCTCTTTATTCTAGCACATTTTGGCTTTGCTCCAACATGGTTTTGTTCATATTTTGGGCTTCCTTAGCTCTGTTTTGAGGCCTCTCGATCGAATGATGTTTGCCATGCATGCTTGTTGTGTAATAGCCTTGACTAGCTTTGAGTTTTGAGGTCTCTTGCATGCTTAACTTGAGATATTTGCATGTTTTGGCATCATTGGGAATGTTATTTCAGAGCCTGTAGGGCTGCTATACTTCCATATTTTCCACTCTTTAAGTGCTCTTTAGAGTTATGCTTTTATGCCCTATTTGTGAGCCATTGCATGAGCCCTATTTTCGCGCCTTTCAAAGCCATCATCCCAACCCATTTTGCTACTGTTTTGGCCTGCATAGGGTCTGTTTGGGGTTGGTTTGGTCATTTGAGCATCGCCTTGCATGCCTCTAGTGCAATATGCTTCACTAGCTTTCGATACTTTGAGCCTATCAACATGCATTGCGGGAGTTGTTTGCATGATTCGAAGTCATTTTGTATGCCATTTTAGTGCTGGAACACATGCCATTGTACTCCATGTTTCATCTTTTCAATGCTCTTGGAGAGTTGCATTTTGTGCCTTAGGCTTGGGCCATTGCATTATACATGCTTATGTGTGTTTTGGTGCCTTGATTTCATCATCAATGGCCGCTGATTTGGACATGGCTGAGGCCTATTCATTTCGGCTTAAGTCCATTGCGCATTGAGTATGTCATGTAGTTCGTAGCATTGAGCATGCCATGTTGTTACATGATTGATCATTGCACTTGTGCATGCCATTTTCATTGCATTATGTATGTTGGTTACCACGTGCATTGTGTATGTTAGTGTCGTGAGCGTTGTGTATGCCATATAGTTCATAGCATCGTGTATGCTAGTTTGCATGTTTGCATGATCATCCCTTGCATGCTTGCATGTCCAAGTTGTGTTGTATTAAGTTACATGATTGAGTCGCATTGTGCATGCCATGTTTGTTGCATTGTGTTTGGAATAGGCGTTAGTCCAAACATGGGAAACGAGGGACATTTCATACTCGAAGTGATGAAACGTACCTCGATTCCCAGTCGCCGATACTCTTGACTACACATGACGGAGTTCTAGACTTTAGGTGTTTGTATGTGCATTCATTCCATATTGAGTTGCGCAATTCGGCCCCTCGGCCATCATGCATCGAGATGCGTGATTGGTGGCCCGAGGGTCGAGACCTACACTCCCTTGAGCTTATGTAATGATAGGGAGGGTGGTCGCGCATACATGTGTTGCAAATACTTTGCCATGCCCCTTTCTTGCCCTCTGTTGCAGAAAACCAGAAACCAGCAGCAAAAACTGGTCGGCCGACCAGATAAAGTGGCTGGCCGACCACTTTTTCTGGTTTTCACCACAAAAAGTGGTCGGCAGGTGGTCTCCAAGGCCAATATCTGGTCGGCAGCATCCCTACAGATTCCCAAGGTGGAGTTTCATCTCTCTGGAGCTTAGTGCAAGTTTCTGAGATCAATTGCAAACAGAGGCAAATCGGGGCGTCGCGAGGGATTTCCGAACAAGGCGACTCGAGCATGCATGCATCCTTTGTCATCCAAAGTAGAGCTGAGGTAGCTTACATCATATAGTTTATATCCTTATTTAATTGCTAACTTAGCTAATTTGTTAATTAGTTAGAGTTGTGTAATAATTAGCTGTAGCTTGTTATTCATTCTGTTGTGTAATAACTAGTTTAATTATATTAGCTTAGATTAGCTAGTTGGTTCTGTATTATTCATTCGGACCCTCCTCTGAGAGGGCACAAATGTTGTAAATAAGGGTGCGTGTGTGTGATGCATGTTTTCTAACCCCTATTTATTTCTCCCTTTTATTTACTAGCTTACGATGGTTAATTTTAGGGCATGTTTCAATTAGCATCCTTATGCTCGCATGTTGGCATCCATTCATCTGTCTTGCATGCACCAGGCTTGGCGTATCATACTAACTGCATTGTATTTCAATTCCTGTTTGAAAACATGTATCAAATTGCATTTCACATGACATTTAAGAATAGCCGAGCCTATCTTAGTTGCATTCTGTATGTGTTGCATTAGGCATTCTTGACATAGCTAGGATCATGCATTGATTTCTAACATAGCTTTTGTTTTGGCTCGGAGTACTCGGTGAGTGTTTATGCTTTAGCATCCTTGCATGTGTGTGAGTGACTGCCATGATAGCATGCTTGCCATGAGGCTAACTGCTTATGTGATATAACTGCCTAAATGCCTGTGGGTGAAGATTGGATTACTTGAATTGGAACAATTCATTGATTGCGAGTTTTAAGCCCACTTGAGAGTGGCAAATCACCATGTTTTCTAAGCCCACTTGAGGGTGGCAAAATCTGCATTTTAGCCTACTTGCGAGTAGCAAACCGCTTTCAAAAACAAATGTGAGATGCTTTGTTCCAACTTAGGCGATCCAGTCTATACTTATATGTTGTGCGCATCACATAGTAATTCTAGGTTAATAACCGGAATAAGAGCACATGTGTTTTCAAAAACAAGATATCATGTTAGTAAAGGCCGATCTTTGATCGAGCGAGCGGGGGTGCTCATTGCATGACCTTCCCCTCTCGTACCCAAGTTCCCGAGCCGAGGCAACTTTGGTGATGACGGACACGTGGCCTTAGGCACGAGTCAGGGTTTCCTAAATTTTCCAAAAATAAAATATTTAGGTGGCGACTCTGTATCTGGCAAAGCAGTCCATGTTTGGCACTTCTTTCTAAAAATCAGTTTTTCAAAACGATTTGCCGATTTGGACTCTTTGGTGATTTATCAATCTCGCATTGCACTTTGCAAGATCAGATTAAGAACCGTGACATTGAGTCCGAACTGTAGTGAGCCCAATGAACAAAACGGGATTTTCCCGAGACGTTCGGGCGCGTCTACAGCAGATAACCTCGGCCTAGCCAAGATTATCTCGGCGTCATGATCAGGACACGTGGCACCTCGGCTGGTACTTCGGTGACACCTCAGCCACGTGTTGGTACTAAAAAAATATGTCCCCATAACTGCCTCCTAGGTTCTATTACCTCGGCATCCTGAGGTGATGGAACCTATATCTGCAAACCGTCTAGAACGTCGGCTAAGCTGGCTCTATCCTTCATTACCGAGGTCATAATTCGTCAACTTCACATGACCAGGACCTGTATTCTGTCTCATCAAGGCCTTAGAGCCAATAACCTAGTTTGTCCAAGTTATTTAGCCGAGATATTCCTCCTAGCCGAGGTCATTGCTTCATTAGATCAAGAACTCCAAGAGTTTTATTACGCTCATGAGCTGTTACGCACAACATTTCTACCATTACTACCACGCGTCTGTCCCCTACTGGACCGTGTCTGATACGCGCCATTAAGTCGCCTCACGCCTGTGTACGCCGTCTGATAAATACGTTGTTCTAGGCACATCAATTGCATTTTGCCGCCTCTTCGCGTTTTTGACAAAACTTGTTCCCTCTCTCTTTGTCTTTTCACTTCACATCATCTTCTTTGTTCAAACTCTCTCTCTCTTACCTTCTCAATTTCCCCATTGTTGCTTCCGTCAAGTTTTCTCTACAACAAATCTCACTCTCTCCTCCGGTGAGGCTTCCGCTACACTTCCTTGCTTTCGGCCACCGTCTGATCCCGGCGAACTTTACTTCAGCTTCATTTTTCTTCAGTGAGTCACTGTTCCTTTCTTTGATTCAATTTCTTGTTTCACTTTATACCGTTACGTTTTGTATATCGCCACTATGATTGTATTCATGTTCTTGAGTCTTCATTTGTGTTTGTAATTTCGACCCATGTATTAAGTATATTTGTTCCGTGGTTCCGTTTTGCTCAATCCGCTCTAAAAATATCACATTGCTCACACACTTGTTGATTTTTGCCACTGTTCTTGGCCTTACACACCTGTGCAAACTTTTTCCTTGTGTTTCTTGATGGTTTCATCACCATTCTTGATTCTGAAACATGTTCTTTGTTTTCTATTTTCTGTGTCTTTTCCAGATTCCTGCCTTCAACCTTTGTTTCCATAGATCTAGGTTTGGGACTTGTTGGTAGAACCCACGAATTTTAGGAAAAACTGAAACAAATTCCCCTTAGATCCCCACAAATTCTTACCCCAGCACCTATTTAGGTTTTAGCCGGGGTCCTTCAAAAACCTTCACAAAAACACTTCCTTCTGAAATCCTACATCATTCCCCAAGCCGACATCATGGGTATATGGAGGCATAGGGTAGACACCCCAACCAGGCTAGAATACTTTAGGTAGGAATTTTCCATCCCAGCCGATGTCCATCTCAGGTTGGCTGGGGAGGACGACTCCATTATGCCCACAGTCGACTCCATGCCCTTCCCAGTCGTCGCCTTCATTGAGTGTGGACTTTGGCTTCCACTAGACATCCTTTTCCGAGAAGTCCTCCATTATTACAAATTAAACCCGATGCAGCTTGCCATTAACTCTTACCGAGTTATCAATGGTATAATTGCCTTAGCACGCCAAGAAAAAGCTAGGGGAACCTTGGCTGACATTCAATACTGCTACACCATGTATGGCCTCAAGTTAGAAAAAGGCTATATCTATTACCTCAAACCGAGGTCCACCAAGTACAAACTTGTTGCCGACCTCCCAGACTTCAACAAGGGAGCCGGGGATGATTACTTCATTGTCTCGAGCAATTGGGAGTTTGCTCCGGATGACGACCTTCACCTCTACCCTCTCAGCCGAACAGTATTCGTAGAGGGTAATGGTAAGAACCAAGTATTGTATTTTTTCTAAGTTTTTTTAATTCTTTGTCCTTTCCATATGTTCTAACGTCTGTTTTTCTTGCAGCTCTTCCACAACCACCAAAAGACTTCCATAAGTCCTTCTTTCCCAGTAAGGATCTTAAGAAGTTGCTGGGTCTGCCCGTCCACAAGCGGAGAGCTCCTTTATTGCTCAACTTCATCCTGACCTACAAGTCGGTACTTCCCGACATCCCAAGGAAGCAGAAAAGCAAGTCTCCGCCTTCCTCCACAACTCTACCAACAGCCTTATCATCTCGGCCAGATCAAGGATCGACTTCTGATTCAATAGAGCAACCGTCAACCTCAGCTTCATATTTGATCCCACCATCTCAAAGCCAACACCGTCGTAGAACTGCAATTGCCGCTGAGATGGGTCGCAAGAAAGCAGTCGCAGAAGATCTTCTAGCTGACATCCCTGACACAGTCAACGCCCAACCAGCACAATCCCAGCCTCAACCAAAGCCAAAGCCAAAACGTCTGAAGAAGGCTCAGCCCAAGGCAACGATGACTCAGATTGACACTGAGGACACCTTGCCAATTTCTAAATTGGCCGAGAGCGAGAAGACCCCTTCTGCTGCCGAGAAGAGGCCCGTCGAGGCCCAACCATCCGAATCTACCAGATCAAAGAGGCCGAAGTCGTCCTCTGCGACCACCTCGGGGCCATTAAAACATGATTCCCCTTGGCCCTGCCAATCACAATCGATAACAAGCCAGTTAAGGCTGGTGATAGCGCCGACGACATTGAGGTCAGCGTTGCCCTCTTCATTGCCTTGCTTCTGCCCGAAGATCTTAATCGTAACGCCACGATGAGCGGATACGAAAATTTTGCTTTGATGCTGCAGCATTCCGTTCAAGTAAGTTCCTTACACTTAGTATTTTTCTTTTTCTATTTTTCCATACTTAGAGAATTTCTACTAACTTTTGTTATGTCCATTTTCTTTCAGGCGATCCAGCACGCCCACTCCTTCTCAATGCAATCTTTTGAAATAAGGAAAGAGTTGGCTGACAAGACGAGGGAAGTTGCTAGTCTGCAAAGGGCCACTAAGAAGACTGAGGCCAAGATGAAGACTTTATCAGACCAGGCCGAGGAAGCCATAAAAGCAAAAGATGAGGACGAGGAAAAGGTTGATGCTGCCGAGGCCATTGCTAAGGTCCTTATGGCTGAAAAGAAAGAGGCTGAGGCCAAGATGATTAAGGCCCAAAAGGAGCTTCAACATGTCCTGGCCACAAAAGACGTCAAGATCAAGCCCGCTGACGAAAGAGCGTACGCCGAGGGGGCGGCCGATATCAAAGAGGAGTATATGAAGCAAGTGAGGCTGGCATGCAACAAGGGTTTCACCCTTGATTAGATGGCTACCCTCAAAAAGCTAGATGTCCCCGAGGACTCCCCCCTCCGGAATGCTGGTGACCTCCTTTTGCCATTTCCCCCTCCTCCAAGCGAATCCGAAGACGACTCTAGTCCGAGAAGGAAGCTTTGGTCAATAAGAAGAAGGGTGAGGAGAGTGCTGGGGCCAAGTCCCCTACTTTGAATGAGCAAGTCTTGGACTTGACTCAGGATGAGGAGGGTGAGGAGGTCTTCAAAGACGCTACTCCTAAGAAGGCAACATTGGACGCGCCTATTGCCGACAAGAGCCTCGACTAAACCCTTCAAGAAATCGTTGCTGAGCTCGCGGCTGAAAAGGCTGCCGAAATGTCTTCTCAGCAGTCTTCCGAACTCCAGACCCAACCAGCCAGAGACGCTGAAGAGTCTTAGTTTGATGTTTTTCTCTTTTTTATGTACCTTGTACTTTCTTCTTTCTTTGAAACAATGTAAGCTCTCATGTGGCTGATGGGCCTTTCTTTTGAATGAAAATACAATTTCCTCTTTTGAATGCTTGTATGTTTGTCTTCTTTATATGACTCTATACTCAGAATAATTTGGATGTCTTTAACATATACCTTAGTTGTGCAATCTTCTCGGGGTGATGTCCCTCGGTCAAAAATAGACGTTTTTGTCTCGGCAAGTACATAAGTACTTCCTTTATTACAACCTTAGTTTAACTTCAACTTGTAAATTTTTCTAAAAAATTTCAACAAGTGTTTAACCATGACCTCGGTTTAACTTCAACTTGTACATTTTTCTTAAATTTCAACAAGTGTTAAACATGACCTCGGTTTCCTTCACTTGTAAATTTTTCTCAATTTCAACAAGTGCTAACATGACCTTAGTTTAACTTCAATTTCTAAATTTTCTCAAATTTCAACAAGTGTTAACATGACCTTGGTTTAAACTTCAACTTATAAATTTTTCTCAAATTTCAAACAGTGTTAAACCAATCTTCCAAGCATCATTTTCCAGTCCTCTGCCCCCTAATGTGAACCTAAGTTCCACTTGGGTTCTCATTTAAGCCTGGGGCTTGTGACCTTGTTGCAGAGGTTAGATTCAAACAAAGACTGGCCGAGGTAAACAACCTCGCTTCTTTATTAATCTGACTGATATGTCACTTAGTTCCAATCTGAGTTTGGATTCTGTCAATGACATCTAGTTACCCTAACTTAGTTCAACTCTATTATATGCAAGTACAAGTTCTACTTTGCTATATAATAAGTCTAAGTTATTCGTCATGTTTCGCTTGAAACATCATCAACTTAGTTCAACTCTATTATATGCAAGTAAAAGTTCTACTTTGACATTTAATAAGTCTAAGTTATTCGTCATGTTTCGTTTAGAAACATCGCCAACTTAGTTCAACTCTATTATATGAAAGTAAAAGTTCTACTCTGCCATATAATAAGTCTAAGTTATTCGTCATATTTCGCTTAGAAACATCGTCAAGTATCCGGTCAATCACATTACACAAGTTTAAAGATCAAGATAAAACTTTATTACTTCTGCTAATAACAAGATAAAAAGAAATCTTAGAAAACGAGAAAATCTAGTGGTAGAAAAACTTTAGATTGCAAGTATTCCAAGGTCTTAGCAATTCTTTGCCCTCACAGTCCTCAAGCCGATATGCCCCATTGCCCAAGACCGAGATGATTCTATAGGGTCTTCCCAATTCGGGCTAAGCTTGCCCTCTCTTGGATCCTTTTTGTTGTCGACGACCTTTCTCCGGACGAGGTCACCAACTTGGAACTCTCGCGGGTTCACCTTCTTATTATAAGCCCTGGCAAGCTGCTGCTGGTATGCCCCCAGCTGAATTGCTGCTTTCTCCCTTCTCTCTTCTAGCAGATCCAGATCTCGGGCTATAAGTACATCATTAGTTCTATTCTCTACTCCCTGGGTTTTGATCCCTGGGATGCCGACCTCCAGAGGAATGACTGCTTCTGTGCCATAAGCCATGGCAAATGGGGATTCCCCAGTTGATCTTCTCGGCGTAGTCCGATATGCCCAGAGTACACTTGGCAGTTCATCCATCCACTTTCCCTTTGCTGCTTGCAGCCTCTTCTTAATCCTATCCAAGATGACTTTGTTGATGCTTTTGCTTGTCCATTGCTTTGAGGAAAACTTGGAGTGGAAAAATAATTCTTGATTTTGAACTTTGCACAGAAGCTCTTGATTAGCTTATTATCAAACTGTGTGCCATTGTCAGCTATTATTGCTTTTGGGATTCCAAACCTGGTGATGATGTTATTCCATATGAAGTTCTTCACATCAACGTCCTGAATCTTGGCAAGTGGTTCAGCCTCTACCCACTTGGTGAAGTAATCTATTGCTACCAGCAGGTACTTCCTTTGTTCAGTTGCTTGGGGCAGTTTTCCAACAAGATCCATGCCCCATTGGGCAAATGGCCAAGGGCTGGACACTAGGTTCAAGTCTGTTGCAGGTTGGTGTATCAAGGGTGCAAACCTTTGGCACTTCTCACACTTCTTGACATAGGTTTCAGCATATTTCTGCATAGGGCCACCAATACCCCTATGTAATGGCCCTAAGAGCAAGTGACCTGCCCCCAGCGTGGCTTTCACATACTCTTTCATGTATTTTATACAGAAAGTCTTCAACCTGTGTAGGATGCACACACCTCAGAAGGGGTCCAGTAAAGGATCTTCTGTACAGATGGCCTTCTGCTGTTAAACTGAATCTTGCCGACTTTAGTTTGATCTTGTGCGCTTCTTTGCGGTCGTCTGGCAATTTTTCTTCTTTAAGGAATGCTACTGTTGTATCCATCCAACTTGGTCCCATCTCCACACACATTGCTTCACGCTTTGTGCTCAGTGGTTCTATGCTTGGACCTGACAAGTAGTCAACCATTATTGTTCTTGCCTCACCAGGCTTCATTGCACTAGCCAAGTTGGCCAAAGCTCGGGTTGCAAATTCCCCTGTTGCCTGATTGACTATAAGCTGGGAGTCATAAAAGACTATTACCTCATCGGTTCCATGGCTGCTGCCAGCTTTAGTCCTCGATCAGCGCTTCAGTCGCTATCATCTGCTTCATTGTTTGAGGCCTTAAACCTCAAACGAATGGATTGTTCCAGTATCTGCCTATCTGGCGATACTAGTACTACTCCTGCCCCCGCTCCTTGTCAGTTTGAACTCCCATCCATAAACAACCAGAAGGAGTCGGCCAAAACTTGGCCTTTGATTGCTATTCTGGGTCTGAATTCCAAGTCATATTGGCTCAAGGCCACTGCCCATCTAGCTATTCTGCCTGTCAGATCTCCTTGCTGCAACAGGGACTTCAAGGGGTGTTTAGTTAACACTACAATTTTGTGGGCTTGAAAGTAATGATTCAGTTTCTTGGAAACCATTACTAAAGCCAGAGTTAACTTCTCTAAGGGTAGATATCTGGTCTCTGCATCTGCAAGGGTTTTACTTACATAGTAAACAGCCCTTTGTTCTCCCTTTTCTTCTCGGATTACCACTGCACTTACTGCATGTTCTGAAACTACACTTACTGCATGTTCTGAAACTACCAAGTATAAGAATAGCTCCTCTCCAGGTACTGGATTTGAGATTACTAGAGCTATGGTCAAATACTTCCTTAAGTCGGTCAAGGCGGCTTCACATTCGTCGGTCCATAAGAAATCTGTGGCTTTCTTTACTAAGCTGAAGAAAGGATTACATTTATCAGAACTTCTGCTTATGAATCTGTTCAGGGCTGCAGCCCTTCCAGTCAACATCTGCACTTGTTTTGTCGATGTTGGGCTCTTCAGTTCTAGGATAGCCTTGATCTGATCTGGGCTTGCCTCAATGCCCCTTCTGGTTACCAAATATCCTACGAACTTACCAAACCCAACTCTAAATGCACACTTCGATGCATTGAGTCGGAGCCGATATGTTTTAAGGATGTCAAAGACTGCTTTTAGGTCGGCCAGATGACCTTCAGGTTCCTTGGACTTCACGACCATGTCATCGATGTAAACTTCCACTGTTCTGTCAATTAGATGTCTGAACATCTTGGTTACCAATCTCTGGTAAGTTGCTCCTGCGTTTTTCAACCCAAAAGGCATCACTCTGTAGCAATACAGCCCTTTTGGGGTGATAAATGCAGTCTTCTCCTCATCTGGCGGGTACATAGCTATCTGATGGTACCCCCTGTAAGCATCCAGGAAGCTCATTCTTCCATGCCCTGAAGTGGCATCCACCAGTTGGTCAATCTTGGGTAATGGGAAGCTGTCTTTGGGACAAGCCTTGTTTAAGCTAGTGAAGTCCACACAGACCCTCCACTTCCCATTCTTTTTCTTCACAACAACCGTATTTGATAACCATGTCGGGTAACTTACCTCTCGAATGGCTCTGGCCTCCAGAAGTCTGTCCACTTCTTCTTCTACTACCTCAACGTGCGTCAACGTCGGCCTTCTGGCTCGTTGGATTACAGGTTTGGCTGACCTGTCCACATTCAGTTTGTGGCAAATGACCTCGGGGTCAATGCCAGCCATCTCGTAAGGCGTCCAGGAAAACACTTCAATGTTTGTTCTCAAGAACACTTCCAGTTCTTTTTCTTCTTCCTCGACCAAGCTCGAGCCGAGAAGGAAGAAGCGTTCTTCATCCCCTTGCTGGACAAAGACTTTTTTCAGGCTTTCTCACTCTTCTCGGCTGGCTCTTTGTCGATGTCCTCCAGGACTTCCATGTTTTCATCCTCAACCTCTGTTGGTTTTGCTTCCCGAATGTTGCAGGTAGATTTCATTGCTGCCATGGAGCAATTCTTTGCCTGCACTTGATCCCCTCTAACCTCCTCTATTCCATGCTCTGTTGGGAATCACAGCAGCTGGTGCAATGGTGAGGGAACAACCCCCATTGCGTGCAGCCATGGTCTTCCCAAAATTGCATTGTAAGGGAAGGGGGTGTCAATTATGGTGAACTTTGTCTTCACCCTCTTGGTGCCAGCCTGCACCTCTAAGCTTGCTATTCCCAGGGCTATGTCGGCGTTCCATTGAACCTAACCATTAGGTCGTTGGACTGTTCCAAGTCATCTTGGTGAAGGCCAAGCTCCTTGTAACACTTGACATACATGATGTCACGAGAGTTGCCCTGGTCGACTAAGATGCGCTTCACTTGGCACTCTCCAATCTGGAGGGATATTACCAAGGCATCGTTGTATGGATACTGCACTATCTCCAGGTCTTCCTCAGTAAAGAACACCACTGGTCCTTGGCTCTCGCCTGCCCTAGGTCTCTTTTTCTCGACCTGATATACATGTTGCAGGTGTTTTACCATTTGGGTTTCCCCTCTTATCTCATTCTCATTCACCTTTGACTGGATCACATTGATTACTCGAGGTCCGCCTGCCTGTGGTTGTGGTGCTGGTGGGGGTGGTGCTGTTGGTGCCTGGGGCAGTCTTGCCTATCTTTCCCTTATTCTGGCTTCATCTACCATGTCCCTTAAATGGCCCTGTCTTACCAGGTCTTCCAGATGTGTTTTCAGGGCTCTACACCCCTGAGTCAGATGTCCGGCTTCATTGTGGTAAGCATAGTGCTTGTCAAGGCTTCTTCCCGTAAACTCGCCTGGTACCCTTGCTGGTGCTCTGTAGTAGGGCTGATTGCGGATTTTCTCAAAGACTTTGTAAACCAGAATTCGGAATACGGTTGTGACTGCTTGAGCAGCCCTTAATATGATTTTTGGTTTGTTGTAGCCACCATCACCTCGGCCTCGCTTCGGCGAGCCATTTTTCTTCTCTGGTTTCGGCGCCTTTGTTCCCAGCGTATCCTCCTCGGCCTTGGCGTACTTCTCTATTCTGGCCATTAATTCCTCCATACTTTTTGGCAGTGTTTTTGCCAATGATTTTCGGAGCAGACAATTATCTTTTAGGCCGTTCTTAAATGATATGACCGCCACCTCTTAGTTGCATTCTCGTATTCGGTTGAATACCTCATAGTACCTTTAGGCATAGGCCCTCAGGCTTTCGTCCTCGCCAATTTTCAAAGCCATCAGAGCATCCACCCTTAATGGCTGTAGTTTGTTTGTCACGAACCTGACCACAAACATATCGGCCAGGCCTTCCCAGGTTTTCACAGTTCCTTTTGGCAACTTGTGAAACCAGTCTGATGCAATTTCTCCGAAGGATGAGGGGAACACCTTGCAAAGCAACGGCTCGTTCCCGGTGTATAATGCCATCGAGTTCAGGTACAAACCGACGTGAAAGTTGGGGTCCGACTTACCGTCGTAGATCTGGAATCTCGGCATGCTAAACCTCTTCGGGGCTTCGAATTTGTCCAATTTTACTGAGAATGGCATTCTCGGCTTGACTGGGGAGGTTACCTCGGCATCTTGTTGCCTCCTCTGTAGGTAATCCCTTAGGTCCTCCTTGGTCCGACCAGGAGCTCGGCTATCTCCTGACTTTAGCCTTTTAGATGCACTACTCTCAGCTTCATTGTGAGCCCTCTTCGACCTTTCTCCATTAGTTACGTCGAAGCACAACTCCTGCCCTTGAACATGCCGATGTTCTTTGGGGTCTGCTTCCTTGGTGCGATGTGTCCTTCGAGATTCTTCTCTTCTTGACTCTTCTCGCCCGCCCTCCCTTGAAGGCCGGTGAGAGTGTTTTTTGCTCCTGGTGTGCTGGGGGACTGTAAGGACTGTTTTCTGCCCATCTTGTCGGGCATCTTTCTTGGCCGCTGGAATCGGTGTATCTTGTAACGGGAATGGTGGCTGCATGACGTTGTTCTACATCATGAAATTGATGACCGTTTGTAGGTCCGCCAATTTGTTCGCCATTCCCTTTACCTCATCGTCCCTCCGTAGGCATCTATCCTTCCATACCTGAAGGTCATCCTCGTTGTAATACCCGCTTCGGTTCATTTTCTTTGGTATGTCGTCTTTCTGGCTGACGTCATTTCCTCCGTGATTCTTATCACGAGTCTCTTCGTTGTAGTTGTCTTTTTCGACGTCAAGGTCAATAGGTTTCCCACTCCCAGTATGAGTGTCATCTCCAATCTTCTCTTTCTGTTCGTCATTGGCCATCTATTCTCCTTTCTTTCCCACAGACGGCGCCAAATTGTATGTGTCAATTTCCGACCACACTGCCAATCAAGCACTCAGCTAGAAAACACTGGCAGAATAGATTAAGCCCGAACGACCTGTCACAAAAAGAAGAGATTCCGACGGTGGTTCGTCCACCCGGGGGCACTCCGACGATCAAGTCAGTTATCTCTCAAAGATAGCAAAAGTACTTAACTTACTTATTCAGAATACAAAAAACATACCTTAGACCCATGGGGGTGCCTCTCTTTTATAGCCAACACAATCCTAGTCCCAATAGAAGCGTAGCTTCAATGGACTTAGGATTACTGCTAACCTTGGACTCCCAGTAGGATTAGGATAAACTCTCTTAGAGTCTTATCTTTATCCAAACTGAAGTCCTCTCTCATTCTAGGACTCTTGTCCCTTATCTACTTATCCCGGATTCCGGTATTTCCGCAAATAACCTCGGCCTAGCCGAGATTATCTCGACGTCATGATCAGGACACGTGGCGCCTCGGCTAGTACTTCGGTGACACCTCAGCCACGTGTTGGTACTCAAAAAATATGTCCCCACATCTGCTAATGTCGTTTTATATAGGATTTTCAGAATTAAGTATTGATGCATCACTAATAACGAATATAACTTCTTGATCTTTCAAGTCTATTAACTATAATAGTCCCGACACTTTTTTTTTCTACGCAATTCGTGTTTCATTATTTCCCAAAAGAACGATTATTTAACTTTCATTGACCATGTCAAAGGTTCTTAAGTTATGCATATAATGTAGTATTCCCAAATAAGGTTTCACATGCCAATCTATCATAGAAATTTCTGAATTATATGGAAATGTAATCACATATTAATGATCTCAATTTCAAACAAACATCTTAGATACCAATTAATATAAGTCATTCCGAAATAGAGGGACACATCAAATTCAGAACAGAAGCGTATCAGAGTCATAACAGAAGCATATTTCATAGAAATTCATCGAGCCTTTTGTAAGTAACAGATGTTGGGCTATACCCATATAGTCGCAGACAATTATACAGATCAGAACAGGACTTTACATACTTCTTGTTAAATTAAAATTAATGTTTTTGACAATCTTTCTCATACTATCATTTCAAAGTAGTGATTTGATTTCACAACAGGTCTATATTTTCCCGGTCTTATTAGCTTCTGTATTAGCTTTCTTATTTACTTAAGGTTACATTTATATAAGTAATTCAAATTACATTGTCTTCATATTTATTTCAATTCTGAGACCTGCAGAGATATATTCTTTGAGTTTGATTAAATGTCATGACGGTAATTTAGGGCAAAACTTTTAATTGCCTCAAATCATTACAATTAGCCAATTAAAATTCTTATGTTCCCAAAGGTTCTTTAAGAAATATACGTTTGTCATTCTAACGATATTTACTTTTCTTATTTTCCATTATGCTTTCTTTCTTTCATTTAACACGAGAGTTGGATTTTCTTTACAATGAGTTAGGCTTTCTAAGTTCAGATTCAAGATCTAAATTCAATTATGTATCTATAAGATCATACTATCAATCCTTTTAACCATTATTCAGATACGAAATTACTAGATCTTCTTCTCTTCTTCTTCTACTTCTACTTCTTCTTCTTCTTCTTCTTTTTTTTTTTTTTTTTTTTTTTGTAAAAGGTCTATAGACTTCATAGCTTAAGTAAACCACAAGTGTTTCCCTTCTAATGTTATCAATGTGATCTTATTTGACCTGTTTTTCCCCAAATCATTTTAAATCTTGATATCATTCTTCTAAGTCTGACAATTTTGGGTCAAGTCTCAAATATCCAAATAATGGTTTCTAACTTTATCAATCATTCATGTAGGAATATTACTATGTCGGAGTAACATAATTACCATCCTTTTCAATGTTATTAGTAGGTTCAAATACGATATGATTTCAGTAAATTGAGTCACACTTATTCGATTACTAAGTAGGAAAAATTTTCATTAGCTTAAGTCTCTGTGATCGTCTAATAATCTTCAGCATTCTCACGTTGAGTTTCAAATAGAGGGGTTCGAATTTTATCAAATGTTGATTAGGACTAATTCAAATAAAGTCACGCTCATAAAATTTTAACTTCAGATTTCTATGCATGCATTCAAAACATTCCTACTAATTTCCTAGTTTATAATCAAGTACCAACCTTTAACCAACTAAATCATTGAGTTTTCTCTTGGGCTTTAGAATAGTCTTTTACTAGATGCCCCATCTTCCCACACTTGAAACATGCTTCGGTAAGTCGATGACACAACCCCCTATGTTGCCTGTGACACGTTGAACATAATGAACGAAACTTACTACCTTGCTTAGAATTGCTTGACTCTCTTATCACAAATTTCTTAGGCTTTTCCTTTGGCTCCTTCTTTGATTTCATACTTAACTTTTCCTTTGGTCTTGCGGTTTGTCATAGCATTGTTGCATAGCTTTCATTACTCTCTCAAGTACTTCTTTTACTTTGTCCAATCATTCTGCCAAAATCTCAACTCTCGTATCGTTCTTACTTTTCACCATCTTTTCCTAATGATAGAAGAGGAGGGTTAAACACAAAATGATAGTTGATAACACTTGGGTTAATATCAACTGACTTAGAATATAACACAAAACACATATCATGTACAAGTAGACATACACATGTAAGCATATAACGACACTGGTAGGGTAACCTATTCATTCCCATGGAATTTACCAAGAATTTCTTATTCGAAGCTACGTTGGCCAAACGTGATACCAATCGGACTTCCAAGGTCATTCAACAAAGGCATGAGACTCTACGGTTTAGCATTTCACATAATAGGTTCCCCGCCAAAATAGACCGTCTTACATATCAAATAATTTTCTTCTCCTCAATTACCATAGTTCTACATATTTCATTGATCATCAAATTTCTCAATTTTCCAAATATTCTCGTGGCCTAATTTGACATATAACCCATATAGCTTTTATAGCTTCCATTAAAGATTCTAATTTCCTCATAATACCATGTTTCCACAAATCAACATACTTATACTCACTAATGTCCTAGTCAAATATTCTGATTTCCTTATAACAGTAGAAATTTCAGAAATTTCACCGTAATTCTTAGCTTTCAGCCTCTTTGCCAAACTAATTCAACACATTCCAGTTTCCTCATAATTATAAAAAGTCCACAATAGCTCTTAATTCTTAGTTTCAATACTTAAACGTATTACACAGACATATATACATATTTATGGATGCACAACTTCTTACTTACTTACTATATGCATGCAACTTAATTTTATTCTAGACATTCTAATGCTTAATGGTCATGTGTGTGAGGTATTAACTCGTGCTCTGATACCACTCTGTCACGACCCAAACCCGCCCCTATAGGTTTAGCATTGTAACCGGCCAGTAATCCTGGGATTACCGAAGGCCTTTGAGACATATTAACATAATATTAGGGGTTAACGGAAGCAAATAACAAATATACAACATCCATTGAGCTATGCAGACTTATATGAGACAAAAAATATTTAAAACTTTTTATATACATATTTACACATCATTCATACGTCATCATATATATACAGATTGGACAAAAAAGGACTTAGCCCTATTTACAAAATAAACAAAGACTTGTTTAACCAAACAAGAAAACAAAACTTGAACTTTATATACTTAGCCATAACCACTAGACATATCCAGAACCTCCAAGGGAGGCACATAAGTTGGCTGACAAAACAGAGTCCAGGCAGAAGCTCTAGGCCTGGTCACGCGGCTAATCACCTACATACATAAATAATACAGTGAGCTGGAGCCCAGGGAATAATAACAAAGTAAAGGGTTTTAATGAATGATGTCCATCACAGAGTCTTATGCATATTCAGATTTCAGTCAGAAACAGATTCATATTCAAATCACATACAGAAATCAAAGTTCATGCTTAATCTTATATAGTACATCCGTTAGCGCTACAAATCACATACAAAGCATCAAAGGTCATACTTGTCAGTTCCATAAAGGAACCTCCGGACTGGGAACGGATAACTTGTCAGCTCCATAAAGGAACCTTCAGTCGGGTACAGATAACTTGTCAATTTCTTAAAGGAACCTCCGGACTGGGAATAGATAACTTGTCAGTTCCATAAAAGAACCTCCAGCCGGGTATATATAGCTTGTCAGCTCCGTAAGGAACCTCTGGTTCAGGTACAGGTAACATACTTGAATCATAGCATAAAGTCACAAAATACTTGTCAGAGTTGGACAATCATTTATAGAATAAAACATAGCATCTCATTGAACAGATCTTACTTCATAGGCAGAAAGTATCTTATCTTGAACTTAGCTTTACTAAGTTATTACTCATAGATAGCTGCAGAAGCAGACCAGGCAGATCAGGCAGACATTAGCACGTGACCTACACAAACACATAACATGTACACATTGAAACACAATATCAATTTCCTTGATCAAGCTTGACTTTTCTTGTCTTCTGTCTAAATAATCCGAAAGTCTACTATACTTATTCTTCTTTAGTCAAATGAATTGGGTTCCCATCTCACCTATTCTTTCATTACTAAATCATTCTTTTCTGAATAAACCAATTTCTTACTTGGTTTCTTAATCAATTACTACTAAGTTAATGACTTATTCTTTAATCAACTAATTAATGTTGACTGTTAGCTTATTAATCTTTATTGAGACATAAATCATGTCTAGAATGCTTTGGAAAGAGATGAGAATAAAAATGTGAACTACATGCAATTTTCCAAAATATGCTGAAAATAGGGCCTTCGCTTGAGCGGACCTTTGGTCGCGCGAGTGGTCTGCAAAGCTCTGTAAAAATACTGGTTGGCCTTAATGTTTGCTCGAGCGGTGACTTTTCCGCTCGAGCGGCCAGCAAATTTCTTGTGCTTTCAAAATCAACAAAATAATTTCCAAACACATTTTCAAAACTTAAACACTTGCATGAATCAATTTAAACATGTAATTTTATTAATAAAGGTGAACCCATGACTAATTTTCCAATTTCTAATACAAAAATTTCTTTGATCATTAAGATTAAAATCAATAATTTCATGAATATAATAATTCCAACATTCTTCTACTTTGTTTTATAAAACATAATTAAAGCTACAAAACCCCTTTCAAAATATTTACATGTAAGAAATTTGAATCAAAATCAATTTAATTTTTGATTCCCAAATATAAATCACAATTTATTTCCATACTTGTCCAAATTTAGATTTAATTTATTTTCTTCATATCAAACCCAATTTCAAACCCACAAATTTTAAAACATGAACTAAACTTTCAAGACTCTTGAAAAATGCATAATGCATGCACAATTGAAACTTAATTTCATGTTAAGACAACTAAATTCAAAAACAAAGTATTAATTTCTAAATTAATTTTTATAAATCTGAACATAGCTCCAATTTCTCATTTTCTTTTTAATTACATGAAATTGACTTCAAGCTTTTTCTATTTTCCTTTAAATCATGAAATTGGAGTCATGAAACTTTGCATATATGAAATTTATCAAAACCAAATAATTTTAATTAGAATAGCTCTAATTTGGATTGTTATTAATTTTCTTCATATTAGACCCAAATTCAAATCCATAAACCTTTTAAACATGAATTAAAATCTCAAAACCTTGAAATTCTACAATGCATGTTTAATTGAAGTATTAATCTTGTAGAGTTTGCCCATACATGTAACAATAAGACTTAATTTATCCAAGACTACATCAACAAACCCAAAATAATTAATTTCCATAACCATGAACCTACCTTAATTTCTTCATCTTTGTTTTCTAATTTCTTCCAAATTATATGAAATTGAACCCAAATTCATCTTTAATTCAAGTGTAATACAAGGATTCTGCAAAAAATCAAGATTGAAATCCTTACCTTTAATCTTCAATTTCATAATTTCTTGATGATCTTGCATTTTCCTTTCTTGAATTTCCTTTCCCTTGACTTGAATTCTCTCTCTCTCGGTTCTCCTTTCTTTCCCTCTCGGCTCTGTTTTGCCCAGCACACTCATGACTTGATGATATATATATATATATTTGTTGCCTTGGACTTTGCAAAACACACAACATCCCCTTTGTAATATAATTTTATTAAAAATAAATTAATATATCAATTACATTTTAATTTAATTGGACATCATTTAATTTTAATTAGTCTTAATTAGCCCAATCACAAATTCCACATAAATTAATTAGTCTAATTGACTTTCTTTAGAGCCCAATTAATTATATTTAAATTTATTAATCTGAATCGGATTTTTAATCAAACTCCCAAAAGGCTCCAACTATTAAATTAAACTTATTGTCATCATCAATTTTGATTTTTCAAATCATTTAGGCCTTCAATTTATGATCAGACTCTAAATTTTCGTCAATTAAATTACATAGTCAAATTGGACACCCCATAAATAAATTTTATTTGTAATAATCACAATTCTCAATCTTCATAATTTAATTAACTTAATTAACTCCAATTAGAACCTAATTAATCGAATTTTAATTTTACTAAACTAAATAGAATATTTAATTAAACTCCCAAATGGATCCGTAATTAAAATTAAATTGATTCAACTTCTTAATTTCACTTCCTTAAGCCATTTGGACCCTTATTTTCTAATTTCAAAATAAATCTTTAATAGAATCATATATGTATCAATCTCCATAATTTTTGTAAATCCCAGATTAAATTAGAATAATTGGCAATTAAATTTCAAATCTCCTTAATTAATTAAGTGCTAATCATTATACGTGATGGGGTCGTTACACTAGCACAATATATGAATCTTAACAATGGCATAAGTATGAAGTGCACGTCAAATGCCTATTATGGTATCAATCATATCCTACAAGATCATAATATATCCAATTCCTTCATTCCAGTGCGTTTTATCTCAATTTCATTCATGTCAATTCATTTCACTCATTTCATGAGTCATGTTCATTATTATCCAGGCAACCTAATTGAGACTACAACTTAGTGGTTCTCAAACATATATAATCAATACACAACACTTCAATTTGCCATTTTACAAAAATTTCATCCATGGGAATCGGCACCCATGTATACGCGCGATTTTCAGTACTTACACCCAGGACACACATGTCAACTTAATTCAATGGAGTCCATCTCCTTTCTCCTCTCATATATGGAGTACATCTCATTTCTCCTCCCAAATATCATACATATACAATGTATTACAATACAGTCATATTCAATGACAACTAATAAGAGATTAGTTTTAATTCGCCTAATCCTCATGCAATTTTTACAACAATCATGGCTATCCTCCACCGATAGCCCTAAACAGATATACAATCTTTACAACAGAAAAAGTATCCAAATTCTCATAGGTGCGAGATAATACATATCTAACTCCACCATTCATATAAACAACCTCCTAATTTCACACTTTCACTACCAATTTCATTATTTATACAAAATAATCATTTGAGTTATTTTAGGGCAAAACTCTCATTTTTTCCAATTTCATCCCAAACACCAAAAATCAACCATTTTAGCACAACCCAAGCTCACAATTATTTCCATAACCATTTTCACTACATTCATTCAAAAACCTCTCTTGTGATTTTAAACTAAAACCTAGGTTTGTTCAAAACTACCTCAAATCCCAATCTTTCTTACACAACAACAAATAACTAAGCTAAAACTCATAAAAGAGTATAGAGAGTCCCTACCTCAAGCTTAGAAGACCAAGGGAGAGATGGAGAAACTTTGAAAACGCCGAAACCAAGCTTTAATTGAATGAAAAGAGAGCTCTTGAGACGTACTACCTTTTTAACAAAGGCACACGGGTAGAGAGATCACTAGATCTAGGTGAAAATGTAGAGAGAATGTAGGTTTTAGAGAGAGAGAGTCTCAACTTTAGGGTTTGGAGAGAAATTGATCTGAAAAAGTGATGTAAAATGACATTTTCACGAATTGATATACGCACAGTCGCTCGAGTGCGAGAAGTGACACTCGAGCGCCAAACACAATAAGTTGTTCCACTCGAGCGCAAGAAGTGACGCTCGAGCGCCAAGACACAAAACAAAAGGACATTACTGCTCGAGCTCAAGAAGTGACGATCGAGCGTAGAATATACACATCCAGTAGTTTTGCAAACAATAGACCAACGCTCGAGCGCAAGAAAGGCCCGCTCGAGCATAAGAAACGCTGCTCAAGCGTAGAATATATTCTCCCAGTAGTTTTGCAGACCTGTAAAAGTACTGAAAGTTCACAAAGCCCGCTCGAGCGCAAGAAGTGCCGCTCGAGTGGAAAAGCAAAATTCTGGGCAACAAAGGTTTGAAAACTAAGCAACTAACCTGTTCCAAACATAACCATTATAACCTAAAAGTCAAACTTAAGGAGATACAAGGGAAACAAGCCATAAACAACAATATGAAACCATCAAACTCGAGTCTGGGATACAACAAGGGTCGGGTCAAAACCGAAATCGCTATAACCTCCCCCCTTAAAGAATTTCATCCTCGAAATTTTAAAACAAGGGTCAGGTCAAGTTTTAAAACAAAGTTAAAATCAATTACAACAATGATAATCAATTCCAATACCATGACCTATTTCCCGGTCATCCATTCTCATCAACTTGATACATAATTCCCAATATTGAAGTAAAATCCACATTTTTCAAAACATTTACAATGTTTACATTAAATTCGTGTTTTCAAAATATACACAACATATACAATGTTCTCATATATCTAAAACATATACAATGTTTTCATATTTTATTAACATAACAAAATTCCATTACATGTTTAAACAGCAACAAATAAGTCCGATATTTCTCACAGACTTCCAACTCGCGTTCCCAAGTTGCTTTTTCAACCCCGTGATGTTTCCACAATACCTTCACCAAGGGAATTGTCTTGCCTCACAAGACTTGGTCCCGGGTATCCAAGACCCTCACTGGTCTCTTTCATACGAGGCATCCTCTTCTACTTCTAAGTCGGTCCAATCCAACACATGCGATGGATCCAGCTCATACTTTCGAAGCATGCTAATATGAAACACATCATGAACCCCGGAAAGCTGTGGTGGCAAGTCTAAATGATAAGCTACCTCCCCAATTAGCTCTAGGATCTCAAAAGGCCTAATGAATCGAGAAGACAACTTCTCACTCTGTCCAAACCTCATCAAACCTCTCCTAGGTGATATCTTCAAGAACACATGATCTCCCATCTCAAAAGACAATGGTCTCCTCCTACGGTCAGCATAACTTTTCTGATGACTCTAGGCAGTAGCCAACCACTTACGGATTAGTGTAACTTTTTCTGTCGTTTCTTAGACCAACTTTGGACCCAACATAGGTGTATCACCCACCTCGCCCATACACAAAAGATCTACACGGTCAGTCGTATAAGGCCTCAAACGGTGCTATACCGATACTTTACTGGAAGCCATCGTTATAGGCAAACTCCACTAAAAGTAAGTGCCTCTCCCATGAACCCTTGAAGTCAAGGACACAACCCCGAAGCATATCCTCAAGGATCTGAATAGTACGTTCGGATTGCCTATCAGTCTGAGGATGATATGCGGTGCTAAAAGTCAATTTAGTGCCCAAGGCACTCTGTAGGTTTTGCCACAACCGAGCCGTAAAATGCGGATCTCTATCCGATACAATCGTCATTGGGACCTCGTGCAACTCACTATGTCCCTAATGTACAGGTCAACAAAAAAATCTATTGAGTCATTTACGTGCATAGGTATAAAGTGCGTCGACTTAGTCAACCGGTCAACTACCCAAATGGCATCACTACCCCGTTGAGTCCTTGGAAGTCTCACAACAAAATCCATCGTGACATGCTCCCACTTTCACTTGGCTATAGGCAAGGGTTGCAATAAACGCGCTGGCCACTGATGCTCGGCCTTCACTTGTTAATAAGTAAGGCACTTCGATACAAACACAGCTACATCCTTCTTCATACATCGCCACCAAAACTAGCGACTAAGATCGTGATGCATCTTTGTGCCTCCCGGATGTACCGCAAGGCGTGAATGATGAAACTCTCGGAGTACTTTCTTTTAGCAAGACTCCAATACGAACAAACAGTTACGATATCTCACACTTAGGTTGGGATACACATTCATGCCTTTTCTACCTTCCCACTAGAGATCTTCTCCCAAAGGGATTCTGCCTCAAGGTCACCCTTCTGTGCTTCTAACACTCGATTCACAAGTGTAGGTTGTCCAACTACTGAAAACAAGGTTGTAGACTCAACAGACTTGCCCAGGTGCAAGTCAAACTCGCCAATGGCACCCAATATCTCCCATTCCCTGATGGCAATAGAAGCTACACTACTAATTAATTTCCTACTCAAGGCATCGGCCACAACATTTGCCTTTCCCGGGTGATAATGTAACTCAAAGTCATAATCCTCTATAAATTCCATCCACCTCCTCTGCCTCAGATTCAAGTCTTTTTGTGTAAACAGATACTTCAACTCTTGTGATCAGAAAACACTTCAAACTTCTTGCCATACAGGTAATGCCTCCAAATCTTCAAGGCAAATATCACCGCCACTAACTCTAAGTCATGAGTAGGGTAGTTCCTCTCATGTGTTTTCAGCTGACGCAAGCCATAGGCTACTATTTTCCCTTCTTGTATCAAAACACAACCCAAGCCTTCCCGTGAGGCATCACAATATACCGAATAGCCCAAACCCCTCTCTGGAATAATCAATACTGGAGTAGTGGTAAGCCTAACCTTAAGCTCTTGGAATGACTTCTCACAAGTCTCATTCCATACAAACTTAACTCCCTTCCTCGTTAGTCTAGTTAACGGTGAAACAAATCTAGAGAAGTCCTTTACGAACCGACGGTAATACCCGGCCAACCCCAAGAAACTACGGATCTCAAAAACATTTTTAGGTTGTTCCCAATCTTGTACTGCCTCTATCTTGGATGAATCTACAGTCACCCTTTCTCCGGATACCGCATGGCCCAAGAACTTAACCTCTTTCAGCCAGAATTCACACTTCCCAAACTTAGCATACAATTTGTGGGCTCTAAGTAACTCAAGTACTACCTGAAAGTGTTCTTGTGCTCCTCCTCAGAGGGTGAATAAATCAAGATGTTGTCCACAAAAACGACCACAAATCTAGAAATTCACGGAAGATCTGGTTCATCAAGTCCATAAACACAACTGGTGCATTGGTGAGCCCAAAGGGCATCACTAGAAACTCATAATGGCCATACTGCATACGGAATGTCGTCTTCGGAATATCTTCCCCCTTTACCCTCAATTGGTGATAACCCGATCTCAGGTCTATCTTAGAAAAGTAACAAGACTCCTTCAACTAATCAAAAAAATCATCTATAAGAGGCATTGGGTATTTGTTCTTGACAGTTACCTTGTTCAACTTCCAGTAATCTATACAAATTCGCAACGCACACCATCTTTCTTTTTATCAAAAAGAGCCGGTGCTCCCCAAGGTGAGGTACTAGGGCGAATAAAACCCTTATCTAACAGCTCCTGGAGTTGAATCTTCAGCTCACTCACCTCGCAGGTGCAAATCTATATGGTGCCATAGAAATGGTGGCGTACCAAGCACTAGGTTAATAGAGAACTCGATCTCTCAGTGAGGTGGTAAACTGGTAAGATCTTCCAGAAAAACATCCGGGTATTCACAAACTACCCTTGGCAACTCAACTCGGACTTCATCACACTCAATACCCAAGAAGTTGGCAAGAAGACAACTAAGCTCACTCTGACCACGCGGATCATATATCGGTGATAAGACTCTACCCACCCGATCCCCCAAAAAGTAAAAGCAATCACCGCTCAGAGTACACACAGTAACCCTCTGACGGTAGTAGTCTATAACAGCTCGAAAACTAAACTCACTCCGACCACGCAGATCATATATCGGTGATAAGACTCTACCCACCCGGTCCCCCAAAAAGTAAAAGCAATCACCGCTTAGAGTACACACAGTAACCCTCTGACGGTAGCAGTCTATAACAGCCCGACAGGATAATAACTAGTCCATACCCAATATAACGTCAAAGCTAGACATATCAATCAATACAAATGCAAAAGGAAGTCGGTGACCTGCAACCTCTATGTCATAACCCTAATGCCACTGCTTCAAAATAACCTCACCACTAATAGGTGACTCTACACAGATAGGGATGCTAACTGAATCTAACCCCAAAATCGATGCAAATGCAGACGAGATAAATGAATGGGATACACCCGTATCAATCAATACATTAGCAACCGAATTGTAAAACAAGAAGGTACCTCTCACTACTGAAGGCGCTGGTACTAGATCTGGCGTGGTAACAATATACACATGCCCTGTTGGCCTCTAATCTACCTGCTCTCCGCTCAGAGCATAGGTTTGCTGCACTGACTGAGCCGAAGAAGCTCCTTGATTGGCCATCGAGGCATGTGCTGACTGAGCTGGCTGGTACTTTGTGTCTGTCTTGAACCAGACACACCAGGTGTGCCACCCAACTGTGGGCAAAATCTCTTCATGTGCCCCGCCTACCTACACTGATAACAAGTGAGTGGCAGTCATTTTCCTTGACTTTGGTTTTGAGAACAAGTCAAAGATGGTGCAGACCGTTGCCCTCCTCCTCTTTGCAGGCAAGTTAGAGACTTGTGGCCCAACTGACCACACTTGAAACAAGTGAAATCTCCCTGATCACTCCTCGCAGAACCTAAACTCGGTACTGGAAAAGTGGACCTCGACTGAGCTCCCTGGGACGGCTGTGGGTTAGAACCTCTCTACCTCTTATTGTCCCCCTGAATGTCCTGCTCCTCTTAGAGCCCCTCATCCTCTCCTCCTTCATCTGAATCACGGTCTCCAGATGAGCTGCCGCCTCCACAAGGCGTCCATAATCCCTAATCATCGACCCAGCCACTTTAAACATGAGTTTAGTCCTCAGCCTCTTCTCAAACTCCAAACAATGACGCTCTTCAATCACCACTAACTCTGGTGCAAACCTAGAGAGGCTAGTGAATGCGGCCTCAAACTTGGCCAGTGGTGTGCTCAACTGCTTGAGCTGAGAAAACTAATCCCTAACTTTTCCCTAACAGTAGGAGGCAATAACTTGTCTTGGAAGGCATCAATGAAAGCCTCCCAAGTTACTCCAATGCGCCCATGCGCATACTTCCACTATTGACCTGCATCTCTCTTCAGCTAGAAAGATGCCAAGGTCACCCTCAAACCCCCATCTTCGATGCCAAGCATCTTAAATGTCTTCACCATCTACTCTAGCCACTCATCCACTTTCAGTGGCTCCTTGGGATCACCTAAAAACTAATCTGAATTTGATCGGAAGAACTCCCGTTTCAGAAAAGACGACCCTGTCTCAACTACTTGGGTCTGGACTTGATTCTTAGCCTTGAGAATTTCCATGGTCACGGGCTAGGGCGCTCATGGCCTGTTGACTAACTGGTTCGGCCACATTGGCCTGACCAACACCCTCCTCCTCTGCTGGAATATCATCCGGTATCGGCATCTCTTGTCGTCTAGGCCTACTACATCTACCACCACATCCAAGTCCTGACATCCTAAAGAAGGTAACGAAAGAGATTAGCACATTTACAAATGTGCCAAAGCTAATTCACTCACGTCCTAATGCGGTGGACAACGGTAATTCACTCCACATAAGCACGTAGCCACATAAACACATACGAATTTCATTCCCGGATAATGATCATCCCGCGGGTTGCCAGAGTTCCAATTAGAAACAGCAGTGGTCAAGTGCTCTTCTAATAGGACTTCTAGAAACTCGTAGACTCAATCAACATCCTAGAAATTAAATCCCATACTCGTATAATCACACAAGTATGTTATCATATAAGCATATAGTGTTCGTACTAAAGTCTCTAGCAAGTGAGACAAACCCATTGTGGTATTAACCACTCCCCGTACCCAAAGCATTCAAACCCGGTATGCTCTGATACCAAGTTGTAACGTCCAAAAAAAAAAATACAATAATTCAACAGTAAAGACTAATACAAAATGACATAAACAAAGTATTAGGCTTTCATTAATCAGAGTCCAATTACAAAAGGGTACATACATTACACATTCATAAGCTCTACCCTGAATCTATAACATGTGACACCAAACTAAATGATCAACGAAATAAATGCCCTACGGGCTTACATCTTTTGAAGATGGTTCTTGGTTACAACAAAAGTGAGTCAAGCTCAACACAATTTAACGCCCTTGGCTATACAAAAATAGATATAACAAAATAGAAATTCTTGCTTCCAATCCCTCCAAGCTACTGCCTTGGCGGAGGCATATCACCGGCACCTGAAAATAGTTTTTCCCAAATATGGTAAGCCAAAACCCAGCAGAAATAATCTAGCACAATATATGAATCTTAACGAAGGTATAAGTATGAAGTGCATGTCTAATGCCCATTATGGTATCAATCATATCCTACAAGATAATAATATATACAATTCCTTCATTCCAGTGCGTTTTATCTCAATTTCATTCATGTCAATTCATGAGTCATGTTCATTATTATCCAAGCAACCCAACTGAGACTGCAACTCAGTGGTTCTCAAACATATATAATCAATACACAACACTTCAATTTGTCATTTTACGAAAATTTTGTCCGCGGGAATCGGCACCCATGTATACGCCCGATTTTCAAGACTTACACCCAGGACACACAGGCCAACTTAATTCAATGGAGTCCATCTCCTTTCTCCTCACACATATGGAGTATATCCTCTTTCTCTTCTCAAACATCATACATATACAATGTATTACAACACAAACATATTCAATGACAACCAATAAGAGATTAGTTTCAATTCGCCTAATCCTCACGCAATTTCTACAACAATCATGGCTATCCTCCACCGATAGCCAAAATAATATTTCTAAACAGATATATAATCTTTATAACAGCTAAAGTATCCAAATTCTCATAGGTGCGAGATAATACATATCTAACTCCATCATTTATAGAAACAATTCCCAATTTCACACTTTTTGTAGCGATCCCAGTTTTGCCACTTCGCTGAGTATGTCAGGGATCGAGTTACCCGATCAGGTTGCGGGGGTTCAGGAGGCAGCGCCTTGGCAGGGATCAAGCTCCTGGTCAGCTCGCGGGGGTCTAGGGGGCAGTGTCCTTTGGCGGGTCCTAGGGCAGCCCTCTGGCGGGGTTGAGAGGCGGCACCCCCGAAGCAAAAAATACAACATGCATTAGAAGTTGCTTGTCTGCTCGAGTGAAGAATTTTTGGTTTCAGAAGTTTGACTTCTCTACAAAAGTACTGGGAAAATGTATTTGACGCTCGAGCGGGGCTTTCCTCGCTCGAGCAGACCATGTTATATCAATTCGTAAATCTGATATTTCAGATCACTTTTGTATATCTCCCTTGCTCTAAAAATCCTTTCCTCTCCCTTCTCTCTACATTTTCCTACGCCAAATTGGATCAAAACCTTGATTTCTCAAGATCCATTAGAGTTCTATCATAAGTCCTTTGTCAAAGTTGGTTAACTTCTCGAGGGCTTCATTGTGTGCGGTGAAGATCGAGTTTCGACACCGTTGATTTTGGGGGTTTCATCTCATTTCTTCTTCAAAACTTGAAGTAGGGATTTTCTCAGAGTTATATATATATATTTTGCAAGATCTATATGATTTTCGAAATCATCTTTCGATAACTTTGAAAATTGATTGTTGATTCAAGAAGTTGAGCAATTTTGAAAGTGGGTTTATCTCTTGTTCTTTTAAAATGATCTTATGGGTTTTGATCTTCATTGATTGAAGAAAATATGATTTTGAAAAGTTTTCATTCAAAAGATTTGAGTTATATAGTTTTGGTGAGAAAACTTAGATTTTGGGGATTTTTTGAAGAAGAATGAAAATCCATGAATGATATTGTTATATTTATTTTGTGTGTCAAAATAAATGGATGCTTGGAAAATTTCTTATTTATATTTATATAAATGATGAATTTCAGGAAATATGAGAATTGTTGTTCATTTTGGAAATTATTGTTCAAAGCGTTGAAATAGTCTTGAAATAACTAATTGTTGAGGATACTTGAGAAGAGAGAATTGTGTTATTCCTTGGATGATGAATTGGAATAAAAGTATTTATATTTATCTTGTGAAATTGGCATATTAATTCATTTGATTACATTAAACTTTGAAAGTTGATTTGAAAACTTGCATTGAGAAAAGAATGTTGAGAACCAAGTTTTCATGGAATGGTTTTGGGGTAAATATGTTGGTAAGTCTTGATAGGTGGTGGAGATAATATTGAATAAGTTGGCTTGAGAGTCCGGGGTGAACGACCGAAAACCAGTGCGGATAGGTGTCGAGCCTTCCGGTTAATATCGGTAAAAATGACAATTTGGTAGTACTTGTATAGTCTACTTACAGACACTGACCTAGAGATTACCAGAGTCGTATTTACCGCCCTTGAAATAAATTGTTAAGTTTTGAACAATTGAAATTGCATGATATCATTGAGCATGATGGTTTTCAAAAGATGAAAATGTGATTTATTTTCAAAAAGGACATAGCATGGCATGTGCATTTCATCTCTTGAGACTTGTATAAAATGTATATACTTTGTTAAGAATTTCCTACTAGGCTTTATGCTCACCCTACGGGATTTTTGTGCAGGAAAAGATGTGGTGATTCCACCTAACTAGGGGCGTAGAAGTATGTGTGTTGGGAGTACAATGCTCTCATTTTGCTGTGGCTCTGTGTGTAAGCCAAGGGTTGTGTTTGAGTGGGTTTGAATAACCGTTTTGTGTAACCAGGCTCAAGTCTTGGAAACTTGTAAACCATTGGGGGTATTTATTTGTTTATTTACTCGTAGTTGGATTAATTTATTGTTGTATGAATAACTATTGTATCATGTAATGTAAGTTTGGAGATTAATATTCGGTTTTCCTTGAAAGAGTCATGATTGTTGTACTATTATTTGGGCTAGAAATTTGGGGCGTTACACTTTCACTACCAATTTCATTATTCATACAAAATAATCATTTGAGTCATTTTAGGGCAAAACTCTCATTTTTCCCAATTTCATCCCAAACACCAAAAATCAACCATTTTAGCACAAACCAAGCTCACAATTACTCCCATAACCATTTTTATTACATTCATTCGAAAAACCCCTTGTGATTTTAAACTAAAACCCTAAGTTTGTTCAAAACTACCTCAAATCCCAATCTTTCTTACACAACAACAAATAACCAAGCTAAAACTCATAGAAGAGTGTAGAGAGTCCTTACCTCAAGCTTAGAAGACCAAGGGAGAGATGGAGAAACTTCGAAGACACCGAAACCAAGCTTTAATCGGATCAAAAGAGAGCTCTTGAGATGCACTACCTTTTTAACAAAGGCACACGGGTAGAGAGATCACTAGATCTAGGCGAAAATGTAGAGAGAATGTAGGTTTTAGAGAGAGAGAGTCTCAACTTTTGGGTTTGGAGAAAAGTAGATCTGAAAAAGTGATGTAAAATGACCTTTTCGCGAACTGATATACATACAGTCTGCTCGAGCGCGAGAAGTGACGCTCAAGCGTCAAACACAATAAATTGTTCCGCTCGAGCGCAGAATACACACATCCAGTAGTTTTGCAGACAATAGACCAACGCTCGAGCTCAAAAAAAGGCCGGTCGAGCGTAGAATACATCCTCCCAGCAGTTTTGCAGACTTGCAAAAGTACTGAGAATTCACAAAACCCGCTCGAGCACAAAAAGTGCCACTCGGGCAGAGAAGCAAAATTCTGGGCAACAAAGGTTTGAAAACTAAATGACCAACTTGTTCCAAATACAGCCACTAAAATCCAAAAGTCAAACTTATGGAGATACAAGGGAAACAGACCGTAAACAACAATGTAAAACCATCAAACCTGAGTCCTGGATACAACAAGGGTCGGGTCAAAACCAGAATCGCTATAAAAACAGATGTATCTGGTGAATAAAGTAAGTCAGACCAAAAAAATAAAGAAGAAGAATAAGAAATTGAAGAATTTTGTATCTTTCCTCTGCTCTTTACATTTTTTTTTTTTTTTTGGTTGATAAATACCTCTGTTCTTTATATGTTGTTGGGTGTAGTATATGTACAAGTGCGATACAGTAAGGAGAGGACAAGAGGATGCTCTTGGGGTGCTGTATTTTGATACTGATCCTAATAGAAGAATAAAAAGAGCAAGTTTATTTACAAGTATTTTACTTCTTGCTTGCTAGTTATTATTGTGTTTTTTGTTGTTGGTGCTTTTCTATACAGGAGTTTTTCTGCAGGAGCAAGCTCCATCATGCTCTTGGTTGAATTCGTACCAACAGCAACATGAAATATGCCATTCAGGTCAAGTTTGGAATTAAATGATGAATGACTACAACATCCAAATAATCTGTGATAAGAGTGAAAGGGTGCCCCAGGGCACTAGTGTGGTGCTGCCAAAGACCCTCCAACAGTCAAGTTAGTAAACTTCAATAGGACGAGGCACTCAAGGAAATGGTTTAGGGTTTTAGAATTGCTTACTTTGTGCATTCTTCCGCTCTTTCTTTATATACTCAGCTTCTCACATGTAAGGTTGAATCTTCAACCACCTCACTCGTGGAGGTATTTTCATGAATATTGTAATGTAAATGACCATATAAACATGTGGTCAGTAAATTCTTTATATACATGTAAATGACCTATTATACATGTATACTAACAGACAGCCAATTTGTAGACCAATCAGAATATCTAGGTTGGTCTCTAAATCTAATGTTCATGAGCACATATTCTAGAAACTAAAGCAAATTTATGTTCTTTTTTTATTCTATTATTTAGATTTATTATTTGCAATTTGTCATGATGCATGTTAAATATCTTAATCAATTAAACTTCAATTGTCCAATTGATGGACTCTTATTTCTCTCAATATCATATTTCGATTCAAATAAGCTAATGAAATAGTTCCAAATCTTTGACTGACTGGAGTTTTAGTCTGTTGGTGAGATGATAGTGGTTAGGATAACTGGAATACTGAATTGGGGTATATTAGAAATGATTGTTTGTTAATAGTTTTCATTTAAAAAATTATTCCTGTTTCTCTGCATATTTTATTTTTCTTACTGTTATTAACATAACCAGTAAACCAGAAATGAAATCCCTTATAATTTATTTTCCTTTCCCTCTTAATTTCCAATTCCTAATGGAAGACTGACCCCAAAAAAAAAAAATTGATTTTCACCGGTAAGGTCCAATTATATGTGCATGTGTTGTACAATTTTTTTCAAACTAAAAATCGATAAATAAAATAAAAACACTCATTTTTTAACTTTTAAATAATCAATTTTTTAATTTATTTAAATTATTTTTTTCTATTCCAAACACTTTCATAGATTCACAATATAATAACTCCGATAAGGTGCACTAAACGGACCCCTCTCTCTTTTTCATCTAAGAGATTATTTACAAATATAACCAAAAAAAAAAAAAAATTTAAACTGAACAATCCTTTATGTAAGAAACGCAACTACAAGATCAATACAAGAAAGAATTCCTTAACAAAAAATAAATAAACCATTCGAATGCAATGCCTTTTTTTTTATGCGTATCACGATTATTTTAATTTTGATTCGGATCTTAAAATCAAACCTTCAATTTCAATTTCATCAAACGATCTTAGTCATAATAAGATCTAAAAGTATTATGATATCAATTTTATTACAATTCCAATCTTATCAACTTTTTTTTATTATTTAGTTTTTATATAATTTTAAAATTATTTAGTATATATTATCATTATTATAATATTTTATCTAAATTTATATTAAAAATAAAATCATATAATCAATCCAATTCTCAAATTCTTCCAATAGATCAACAATCCCAATTTTAACGGACTTTAAGGAAAATGATATATAAATTCATGTTTTAAATTTATTTTTTACACTTAATGATATGTAAATCCTAATAATATATAAGTAATATAATTGATTGATAATTAGAAAAAATATGAAAGAATGTATTATCTTAAATATCCTAATTGATTGTCACATTTTTTAATTTAAAAATTAAATGTAATTTTTGAACTTATATAACAATATTTGAACTTTAATTTACACCCACATTTAAATTTGGGCATAACATCGGGTCGGATTGACGGGTTTTGATTTGAATGTTGGTGTGTATGCGACTTTGCGACTCGGAGAGTCATATCCGTAGAATTGAATTACTTTCTTTCCTGCTTTCATTTGGAATACACAACTGCGAACCATTCAAAGGCCCAACAACTTTCAAAAGATTTTTTTTTTTTTTTTTTTTTTTTAAAAAAAACACAGTTATAGTTATCGTTTTTTTTTTTTTTATAATTTATTTGTCACATACCATAATCAGATCAGAGTTTTCCTCTATATTTTTATTTTTCTATACTCATTCATATTTTCCTTCTGACTCTAATTTGAATTCATATTAATAATTCAAACCGTTTAATTTGTAAGTCTTATAATAAAAGTTATACATACAAAAAATCAATTTTATCGAATATCTATAAATACAAGAATAAATTATATTTTATTTTATAAAATGAACGACAAATAAGATTGTAAATTTAAACAATTCATTTTATAAAATAAAATTCGATTTGTCTTCATATTTATAGTTGCGTGATAAAACTAATTTTTTTTCATGAATAACCTTTACTACGAAATTTATAAAGTAGACAATTCAGATCATCGATGTAGGTCTAAATTGAGATCCACAAAAAGGTATCAATGAGTGTGGAAAGATAAAATACAGATGGAAGTTTATCCTAATAAACATATATTAAAGGGATTGGTTTAGAACTAATTGAACTAATTGTTGAAAATATATTATATCAAATGATAAATAAATTATGACAAAAAAAATTATAATAATTAATATTATATCCAACAAAAAAAAAAATAATAATATGAGATTTGAACAAGCTAAAGAGACTAAATTGAGCATACATTTTAATTAAAAATGTGAACTGAGATGCTTTTAATTAAATCATTTTGCATGCTGCCATCATGTTAACTGAATTTCCTTTCCATGTAGGGTGAAAAGAGAGAATGAAAATTTTTAGACGCAAATTAAGACTTTTTTTTCCCATTTCTAACCCATTCAATTTCTAACCCCCTAATCAAGTACTCCAACTAGTCAATAATCAACATTAAAAACCACTTCCATCAAATAGTAAACACACAAGGAATTCAAATCATACCATTTGATGGGTTAATTCTTGCATATATAAATAGCCCACCTCCTTGCATCTATTCTTCATATACATTGTTCTATATCAACTCTTTTTGCTTAATAATATGAGACCTCAAAATATTGTCTTGGCCGTTCTAACACTAGTTTTTCTTCTAAGCATCAAACCACTGGAAGCTAGTAGAGTCTTATACAAAGAGCAGATGAAAACAAAAAATCTTCTCTTACAGTCTCTGGATCATTCTCCGATCCCTCCTTCAGCACCGGATGATCATTCTCACATCCCTGCAAGCAGCACTACAATCAATACGATTAGTGAGAAAGGTTTTGCCGGTCATACTATGCCTCCTCCTCCTGTGAACCCACGACTCACAGTTCCATTTGGCGTGGCCAAAAATTAATCGTTTGCAAAACCAATCAAAAGATATTAACAATATCACAATATACATCCGTATAAACAAGTCAAGAAAAGCAAAAAAAAAAAAAATTTAAATAAAGAAGAAGAAGAACCGATTTGTGTCTTTACTCTGTTCTTTAAATGTTGTTGTTTTTTTATAACTTCTGTTCTTTTCATGTTGTTGGGGTGTAGCATATACACTAGTGCTACAGAATACTGTATTTTGATATTGATCCTATAATAGAAGAATAAAAAGAGTGTTTTACAAGTCTTTTGCTTCTTGATTGCTATTGTTTTTGTTGCTGCTGCTCTTTTGTACTGGTGTTCATTGTTTGGAGGGGGGATTATAAAATTGATTTCCCTCTAAAGTTAATTGTCATTAATAAATACCATATAATTATTTATGTTAGCATAGAAAATAATTGTTTTCTTTAATAATTTTAAAATTATTTAACATATATTGTCATTATTGATAATTATTTTTAATTTGTATTGAAACAAAATCCTATGATCATTAATCTGATTTACAATCTAATTTGGTCCACAAGTTCTTTCAACGCCTCAACAATCCTGATTTTAACAAACTTGACATGAACCCACATTCACATTCAAGTAATATTGGGATTGTCGCATAATCCAATGCATAGCTAATTAATCTGCGAACCATTCAAAGCCCCAAACACTTTCAAAAGATTAAAAAAAAACCAATTTCATTTATCTTATTCTTATTAAATTTTAGGGTAAATTACAAATACGCCCCTTGAGATTTTGCTAAAATACAGATTGCTTCCTGTAGTTTAAAAAATTACAAATACCCCTTATTAGAATTTTTTATTTAACGGAATTAACTAAAAAAATAAAATTCATAATTGTTCTCTTATACAATAATAAAATTATCTAAATTATTAATTGAAACATATTTTTAACATTATTAAAAACTGTTAATTGACTTGATGATTTATTAATAAAATGAGCGATTTGTTATGAAATTAGAAATCTCAAAGGGTAGAATGTAATTTTCAAAATCACAGGAGGTGATTAGTATTTTAATTAAATTTCAAGGGGTGTATTTGTAATTTATCCTAAATTGTATTTATATAACATACTAGTATCATATATTAAAGGGATTAATTTAGAACCAATTGCACTAATTAATGAAGATATGTCACCCCAAACAATAAATAAATCATGACAAAAAAAATATAATATAATCATCTTAACGTAATTATGAAAAAGAAATATGAGATTTGAACCGGCTAAAGATTTGTAATATAAGACGATGCTATTAGAGATTCTAAACCTATCCTTTGCTTGCCCAAATTTTAATTGTGAATAAGATCTATATATATTATATATAATAAGAAAAAGTGGGTTTTTAATATGAAGACTTGTGAGAGTTCCAAAATCTTATTCCACAATTGCTAATTTTTGTGATTTTAAAAATATTTAAAAATAATTCTATTGGCTAACAAGGTAATTCTAAATTAAAGAAAAAAAATAAAAAACCACCAAAAATTTAAATTACATGTTCTTAAAATCTCTTTCCTAATATTTCTCTTAAGGCCTTGTTTGGCATGATCTAAAAAAGTCAAAAAGTCACTATCCTATTTAAGTCACATCATCTTATTTAAATCACATCACCTCTCTAACATATCATTTCAAACTCAACCCATACCCAACCCATATTTCATAAAAAATCAAAAAGTACACTTATTTAGATTATCCCAAACCACCCCTAAATCTCATCTCATAACAAAATAATTATACATTAAAAAAAAAAAATACAAATCCCATCTCATAACAAAGTAATTATATATATATATTTTAAAAAAGTTATAGATTAAAAAGAACGTAAAATCAAATTGCTAATTTTTGTAATTTTAAAAATATTTAAAAATAGTACTATTGGCTAACAAAGAAACAATAGATTTTATAAATAAATAAAAATAATAATAACAACATAAAATTGTTAATTTTTGTAATTTTAAAAATATTTAAAAATAATACTATTGGCCAACAAAGTAACTATAGATTAAAAAAAAAAAAATTTGAATTACAAGTTCCTAAAATTTCTTCCCTAATATTTATCTATTTCCTAATTCTCATAATATATCTATACTATATATTATACCAAAATGATTTTCATCTTAGAGGCTCTAAGTGTTTCAAAACCTTAAATCTTTTTTTTTTTTTTTTAATTTTTAGATTTTATAAAAAAAAAATTAAAACATTTATTGGTTATTCTAAGGACATAAATATTAACCTTCAAAATTATTTAATGCAAATATATTGCGGGTCAATACTAAAATAAAATTTAAAAAAAACAAAGAAGACGAAGAAGAAGAAGAAAAAAGCACACAATTGTCAACTCCCCTCTCCCTCTCAAAATAAGCTTTTATTTAAAAAGAATATAAATCTCATACATTCTTCTCTCTCCTAAAATAAATCTAATGGAAAAGAAACCCTCTCACATCCCATAAAATGTATACTATTAATATATTTCACAATTAGTTTGATCTATATAAACCAAAAATTAAGCCTAGCATAAAATAAAAATTAAATCTTATATCTAGACTCTCTCTACATTCCATAATTAAACACAATTTTATTCCCAAATAAATTTAAGCATATCTCTACTATACATAATTTTTTTTTTTAAATCTCATAATTTATTTTTTCTTATAATGATTCCCTGATTTATAATTTAGAAAGGAAAGATGAAAAAAATTATTCTTATGCACTCTTTATCTAACCAATTCTTTTTCTTACCCAAAAACTCTAGTCATCATACATTATACTTTTTCCAAGTCATTTATGTATTCCTCACCTTATAAATATTATATTCATGGAACGATGAAACTGATTATTTTTAACTTTCTTTATGAAACAATTTGGAGGTTAGTTTATGTTTAGTCTATTGTATTCTTTAAACAAGTTCTTTCATCCTTTAGGTACACAATTTTTTCTTCTTCTTTTTTATCTATGACCATTTTTTGTTTTCGTATTGCATATTTTGTGTGTCATTTCTCCCTCCTCTCTACCAACCATTATCTGTTTTTTGCTTATAACTATTTTTTGTTGGTTAATATTGTTTTACTAGAATTTTTTATACTAAAATGGCATGATAGGGTCTTCTGTATAATAAAAAACATGGCACTCATTATAAAGTCATAGATCAAAATCCAAACAAAATCATTATTAATAAGTTTTTTGTATTGATTTTACGTTTGTATATCATTACTTTTTCTTTAAAAAAAAATTATTTTTAATATTTTTTGATATCATGATATGTGTTAATTGACAATTGGTATAGAGTATTACTTCAAAGGCATATAGTTTTTCAAAACAATAAAAAGAAAATATTATTTTTAATTTATTTTTTCAAAACTATTAAAGGTGTTAGTTAATTATTTAATTATTTATCTTTGATATGTGCAGCTCCTTTCTTCCTTTATGATACTTCTCTCTCTACTTCACTGTGAGTTCATATGTTTTTAAAAAAAAATCATATGTAATTTAAAATTTTGAATCTTTTTATATGGGAAGTTAAAAAATAAATTTTGGAATTTAAAATAGGGAAATTTGGCTATAAACCCCCTATGCATTCCTTTCATTGTTAAAAGGATTAAGAAAAAAATTATACTTTCTAAACCCTCTCATAATTATAAAGTCTTGCATAAAGGACAAAATTTATTATTTAAATATTTTATCAGACTATTATACCCTCAATTAAATCTTCCCACATTCTCCACCTACTCTCACCCCACCTTCTCTATCTCTCTTCTCCCTCTCTCCCTTCTCTAACTCCTTCAAGCTTCAGATCTGGAAGCTCAACTACCGCCTCTAGAACTCCTACGTTGACCTCGCCAACGCCGCCGGCGTCAAATCCTCTTCCGCCGCTCCCTCCGGCGAACACGCCAAGCTCCGCCACGTCTCCGCTGATTTGCTCTTCTTATGTATATGTGTATGTATGTATGTATTTATATATATGTGTGTACATGTATGTATGTATATATGACTCATACATACATGTGTATATGTATATATATCGGTAAGTGAGTGTATGTATGTATATTTGTGAGTATATGTATGTATATCTTTGAGTGAGTGAGTGTACGTATGTATATCTGTGAGTCGTATGTATGTATATCTATGAGTGAGTGAGTGTATGTGTGACGACCGGGTCTTTCTTTCTTCCTTCTCTCCTCTTTTCTTTCTTTTCGCCCCGTCTTTCTTTTATTTTTCTTTGGACTTGAAATGTTCGGAGATTGTTTTTTTTAAAAATAGAATCCTAGTCCTTGTTTTCATTTTGATTCGGGGACTTAAATCTCTCTTGTTTCGGAGGGTGCGCGGCCGAGTTCGGAGTGCCCGGGAGTGAAGCCGGAAAATTCTCAGCTGGAGGCCAGGGGCCGCACATATGGGAGAGGGGCCGCACGTGTGGGGAGTTAAGCTGCACATGCAGAATTCAGGGGATTGTTTGGCTGGCTTTCTGTTTAAATTGTAAGTGTGGAGAGTGGTGCGGGAGAGGAGCCTCGCACGTGAGGGGATGAGGGCCGCACGTGCGGGAGGGGCTCTCCGCATGTACGGGGAAGGGGCGCTACACGTGCAGCAGACGGGCAATCCAGATCTCTGTTTTTATTTCTCTTTTTGGCCGAAGTGTATCTCATTTGGGGCTCTTTTCTCTCACTCTAAAACCTAATTTCTCCCCTCTCTAGAAATCATCTCCAAAACATTAAAAACTCTTTGATTCTTGCAATCCCTTGGGTTTAGATCATCATCCTCATCCTCTAATCTTGAAGATCAAGCTTGGGGCTCTTCTTGGTGTAGTGGAAGTTGAAGGATCCTCCTTTGGGGCTAGGGTTTCATCTCCCTCTTCATCAATCTTTGAGGTAGGGACATTCTTGAGTTATATATATATATGTTTTGCTAAGGAAATGTTGATTTTAAAGTTCATTTGAAGTTTGATGTTGATTTGTTATTTGCTCTAAATGTAGAAAGGGTTTTCAAAGAAATGGGTCTTTACCTTCTTTTTTTCTTAATCCATGAGGATACTCCTTGATAAAACTTTAAAATGATGATTTTGGTGGGATTTTACCAATGAAATGTAAAAGGTTTTGGCCTTGGTGAAAAACCCTAAAATTTGGGGATTTTGAAGAACATATGGAAATGTCTATGGATTTTTCCTTTCTTCTTTCTTGTGTTCAATAAATGAGATAGTGTAGTTTCTATCACTTGTTTTGTTAAATAGCAAACCTTTTTAAAAGTATGGGCATTGAGGAATTATTTCAACATTATTAGTAAAGATTTGGACATGTATTATTATAAGGTGACAAAGGTTGTGTACCATGAAATGTATGAATTTTGAAATTCTATAGTTTAATGTTGAAACATCATATGTGGCCTTGAAGAGGCTAGCTTGTTATGGTTTGGACATGAAGAGAGATTGTGGTTACAATAAATTGATGGAATGGTGAATTGATGTCGTTGTAGAGATAGTTGGAAATGGGTAATGCTACGAAGTATGAGAAAGATCATTGCATGGAATACACATCTCAAATTATATTGTTATGCATTGTAAATTGAGATTGAAAACATTTACTTCATGAAAGAATAAGATATTGTAATGGAACTATGAAAATGTGTTATGGGGTAAATACGTTGGTAAATCCAGATAGGGAGTGTAGTTGAACTTGCTAAGTTGGCCTGAGTGTCCATGGTGAAAGACCAAAAAACCGCGCGAATAGGTGTCGAGCCTTCCGGTTAGTACCGGTAAAAATGACAATTTGGTAGTACTTGTAGAGTCTACTTGCAGATACCAGCCTAGGGATTACCAGTGTCATATTTACCGCCCCCTATTGATTTAAAAGTGGAAGTTTGAAATAAGTTGAGATTGCAATTTTATGCAAAGATGATACTCTTTAAAAGAGCATGAAATTAATTTTCTTTAAAACGCATGGCATGGCACGGACATTTGCATTTTAATTGGAATTGCATAACTGTATATACTTTGTGAGAATTCTCTCCTAGGCTTTATTGTCACGACCCAAACCCGCCCCTATAGGTTTAGCATCGTAACCGGCCAGTAATCCTGGGATTACCGAAGGCCTCTGAGACAAATTAACATAATATTAGGGGCTAGCGGAAGCAAACAAGAAATATACAACGTCCATTGAGCTGTGCAGACTTATATGAGACAGAAAAATTTTAAACTTTTTAAATACATATATACACACCATCTTTAAGTCGCCATATATATACAGATTAGACAAAAAGGAACTTAACCCTATTTACAAAATACACAAGACTTGTTCAACCAAACACGAAAATAAAACTTAAACTTTAGATCACAAGCGATAAACGCTTGACATATCCGAAACCTCCACGGGAGGCACATAGGTTGGCTGACAAACAGATCCTAGGCAGATGCCTCTAAGCTTGGTCACGCGCCTGATCACCTACATATATAAATAATACAGTGAGCTAAAGCCCAGTAAATAATAACAGAGTAAAGGCTTTTAATGAATGAGCCCGTACAGATTCAAAAATCATAATTCAGTTTCGTATCAAATTCATAATTTGTCTAGATCATATACAGAAATCATAAGTCATGCTTAAGCATTCGTGATACATTCATTAGCAATAACAGAAACAGTTGACCCATAAAGAGACGGCCATAAAGGCATACAGTTGACTCACGTGCACGGAGACGATACAGTTGTCTTATGAGACGTACAATTGGCCCATAAAGGGACGAAACAGAACATATCTGAGGCTAAGAATGTCACGAATACATTTCAGAAAACATTGGACAACCATTCATTCATACAGAAATATCATTTTAGAAAACAGATCTTGTTTCATCACACAGATAGTAGATACAGTTTGAACATAACTTTACTAAGTTATTACTCACAGATAGCCGTAGAAGCAAATCAGACGGACTGGACATATCAGATAAATCAGGCAGACAATGGCGCGTGACCTACACAAGCACATAACATATACACATTGAAATACAATATTACTTCCTTGACCAAACTTGACTCTTTCCGTCTAAATAGTCCGAAGTTCTACTACGCTTATTCTTTCTCATTTAAATTAACCGGGTTCTTATTTCACATATTCTTTCATTACTAAGTCCTTCTTTTCCAAATAGATTGATCTTTGACTTGGCTTCTTAAACAACTACCACTAGATCAATGATTCATTCTTCAACTAACTAATCCATGTTGATTGGTAGCTTATTAATCTTCATTGAGTCATAAATCATGTCTAGAATGCCTTGGAAAGAGACGAGAATAAAAATGTGAACTAAATGCAATTTTCCAAAATATGCTGAAAGTAGGTCTCCGCTCGAGCGCCACTTTGGCCACTCGAGCGGACAGCGTAAGTTATGAAAATTCCAGAATTGCAAATGAAGTTCAAATTTGATATTCAAAGCCTCAAAACATGTATTTTTGGTACACAAAAATGGAGAACCATTGTATGATTTAGTAAACATTCATTCAAAATCATGTTCTAATTGCCCAAATTTAGTTTTAATTCATCTTATCAATATCAACCCACAATTCTGAAATATAAATTAGGCTTTCTAATTCTTGAAATTACATGATGCATGTGTGATTAAAATTCAATTTCATATAAGACAAATAAATTTAAACCCAAAATGGTTATTTTCAATTTAACTTCTATAATTTTGAATCTAATTCAACTCCTACACCATTTTACTAATTCCTTTTAATGTACATGAAATTGAAGTTATAAGACTCTTAGGGAAATATTTGCATGTATGACATTAAGATTAAAACTAATTAATTTTCTATATTCAAAATTACATCAATGTTTAATTTTTCATAAACTTTATTTTTCTTATAAAATTTCTTCCTTCTTCTCTTCAAAACATGAAATTGTTTATCTTAAATTCCTCAAAACATGAATTTGAATGGCTCAATTCCTTCAAAATCCAAGATACATGAAAATATGGACTCAATATTCATAGAATTCCTTCATGCATGTAACAATGGAATTTAATTTCATGCAAGGTTATAAAAATCAAATTCAAAATAACTAATTTCCATAAACTTGAACTTACCTTAATTTTGTTGGTAATTTCTTTCTAATTATATGAAGTTAAAGTGTCAAACCTTTGGAAAATAATGATGCATGTAAAATTAGAGCTCAAATTCATCAAAGATAATTAAAATTATTCTTAAAGGATGAATTTCTAAATCAATTTCATTGCTCATAGACTTAATTCCATTTTCCTTTATATCTAACCCAAATTTAAACTTATCAATCTTTTACACATGATTTAAATCTACAACCTTGAAATTCCAACATACATGCAAGGATGAGTTTCAATTTGTGGAGAATAATAGAAATCAAACTCTAACTAATTAATTTCTAAATTTATTTCCATAATCAAGAATCTAATTTAATTTTATCATCTTTTTGCTAATTTCCTTTTAATTATATGAAATTGAACCTATTTAGCTCTTAATTTCAGCATGTAGGTAATTTATTTACAAGATTGAGCTTTAATTTCTTATCCAAAACTTTCAATTTGATGAATTCCTTCACAACCTCTTGCTTCCTCTCTTTTTCCGTAGTTTTCTTCTCCATTTCCAGCTGGTATAAAAGCTGATGAACTCTCTTATATTTCACTCCCTCTCTCTCATTCTCGGCTCTCTCTCTCCCTTTAGGACTCTCACAGCACATACCCACCAATTGCTAACCCAGGCACCTTTTAACTCCTTAGTTATACACACACATGCACCTCTCTTCTTTGCCATCAACACAGCACACGTGCACACACTTTTTGAAGTCCACCTCAAGACTTACATGAACACACACGCACATGATTTCTCTGCACACACACACAAAATTTCTCTGCACACGCACCCACATAATTCTAGTTTGTTTCCATAATTTAATTCATGTCTAGGATTAATTTAATTAAGCATCATTTAATCTTAATAAATTTTGATTAGCATAAAATTAGTTAATTAACTAACCTCACATCCCATATAATTTAATTAGTCAATTGACTTCCATTAGAGCCTAATTAAATATAATTAAATTTATAAATCTGAATCAGATTATTAATCGAACACCTTAATTAAACTTATTTTCATTATCAATTTTGATTTCTAAAATCATTTGGGTTTTCAATTTCTGATCAGACTCCAGGTTTCCGTCAATTAAATTACATATTCAAATAGGACACCCCATAAATAAATTAAATTTATAATAACCACAATTCTCAATCCTCATGACTTAATCAACTCCAATTAGGACCTAATTAATCAAATCCTAATTTTACTAAACTGAATCGAATATTTAATTAAACTCCCAAATGGGTCCGTAATTAAGATTAAATTGACTCAACTTCATAACTTCACTTCCTTAAGCCATTTGGACCCTTAATTCCTAATTCCAAAATAAATCTTTAATAGAATTATATACGAGTCATATCCCACAATTCTCATAAATCCCAAATTAAATTATAATAGTCGGTAATTAAATTTCAAATCCTCTTAATTAATCAAGTACTAATCATTATACGTGATGGGTTGTTACAGCCTTTCCCCCTTAGGAAGTTTGGTCCTCCAAACTTAGGATACTTGTACAGAAAATCAGTCATATAACTTGGTCTCACTTCATTTCCTCCCCTAGGTAACTTCTTTTCATTGAACTTTCTCCACACAAGTTGAACTCATTCCCAATCACTTAGTGGTTAATACCCAATTTGGCGATTCATTACCGTTTCTATCAGCATCAATCACATAACTTCTATGCTCAACTTATCAATCTATAATTCATATACTTCCAATAGTAGGAGATTTCTCTTAAGGAATGTTCATGATTCTCCTTATTTTTCAAACAGATCAAAATATTTTGCTATTGACATGATAGATTCTTCAAATTAAATTTAATAGTCGAAGCATTACTAGTAACAAGCACAATTTCTTGGTGTTTTAGTCTATTGACAATAATAGTCCCGATATTATTTCCACGCAATTCGTAATTCATCATATCCCAAAAGAACGGACATTTTAACTTTCATTGACTACGGTCAGGGTTCGTAAGTTATGCACATAACGTAATTTCCCAAAATAAGGCTCCACATGTTAATCTATAAGAGAAATTTCCGAATTATATGGAAACGTAATCACATATTAATGATCTTAGTTTCAAACAAACATCTTGGGTACCAATTATGATGGTGATTTCAAAACAGAGGAGTACATTGGATTTCAAACAGAAGCATATCAGAGTCATAACAGAAGCATTTTTTATAGAAATTCATTGAGCCTATTGAATAACAGATGTTGGCTTGCTCTCATATAGTAGCAGGCAGCCATACAGATCAGAGCAGAACTTTACATACTTCTGTGAAATTAAAATTACCGTTTTGACAATCTAACTCACACTATCATTTCAAAGTGGTGATTCAATTTCATAGCAGGTCTACACTTTATGCGGTCGCATTAACTTTCTTATTTACCTAGGACCACATTTACAAGTAGTTCGAATTACAGTGTCTTTATGCGCATTCCAATTCGAAGACCTATATAGATACATATTCATTAACTTTGATCAATTGCCACGTGGTAGTTTAGGGCTACACTTTTAATTTTCCTCAAATCATTATAATTAGCCAATCAAAATTCTTATGTTCCCAAGGTTCCTTAAGAAATATGCGCTTGTTATTCTAACGATATTTACTTCCTTATTTCCTATTACGCTTTCTTTCTTCCGTTCGACACTAGAATTGAATTTATTTGCAATAGGTTAAGCTATCTAATGTCGGATTCAAAATCTAGATTTAATTATGCCTACAGGATCATAATATCATTCATTTCTAATCACTATTCCAATAGGGAATTATTGTGTTTTCCTTTCTAGAAGTCTATATTTTGATTTTGTAGCTTAAGATAATTATAAATGTTTCTTTCAACGTTAGAAGATTCGGTAGCGATACGATTTTTGTAAATTGGGTCTTCCTTTCTAACTCTTATAGGTTTTAGTCTCCTAATGTGGAGTACAATTTTCCTTCTATTCAAACAAGGTCCCAAAAACATATAGCTTTGTTAGACTAAACAGAAATCTTAATTATTTTCCATATTCATCAATTGGTCAAGTCTTGCTCATATTCTTCTAATTTTGACAATGCCAAGTCAAGTCTCAACGATGTTTTAATCATTTTTAGCAATTTCAAGTTGAGTTCTAAATGGTCCAACAAATGGGTTCCACCTATATCAAAACAATACATGACATAGCTTGTAACAAAACATGGGATGACATTCCTGACAAAACAAAGGAATAACCGTCCCGGAATCGAAGCACACCCGTTCATGACCGTCGGTGGCCGACCCGAAATTGGTTAGACAACCCACCCGGAAAACCGTCGGTGGCAAAAAGATATCTCGACAAGGGTGCTACATAAACTTAATGTCCCCTAACACGAAAGGACCTTTCAAGAATGTCATCAAAACAAAGCTAATACTTGATACAGAAACTAATGGATAATTATTCATGCTTGATCAAATACTTTTTCCAAAACCAAACAAAGCAAGCTTTATCAAAACAGTATAACATAATTTTATTAAAAATACCACTCACACATAAACTGTTAACTTCAAACAGTCCAACTTGTACTTAAGTACTATCCTTAACCAATCAAATTATTTGAACTTTCTCTTAGGTTTGGGATAGTCTTTTATTTAATGCCCCAACTTCTCACATTTCCAGTAATTTGATGACACAGTCCCCGATGGATCTTATGACGTATTGATATACTAGGATAACTTACTTCTCTTACAACCTTGCTTAAAATTCCTCGTCTTTCCTACCACAAACTTCTTAGTTTTCTTCTTTGATTCACTTTTTACCTCTACACTTAACCTTTCCTTTTGATCTTGCCATATATGATAGAATTCACAACTTTCGCCACGTTCTCTAGTACTTCTTCTACTTTACCTAATCACTCTGATAAAGACTCAATTTTCACTCCATTCAGTCTCTTTTACCATCTTCTCCTAATGACGAAAAGGAAGGGTTAAACACAAGAAGATGATTGATAACACTTGGGTTAATTTAATTGACTTAAATTATAACACGAAGCACATATCATATACAAGTAGACATACAAATATAGACATATAAGGACACTGGTAGTGTAACCTATTCATTCCCATGGAATTTACCAAGAATTTCTGATTCGAAGCAACGCTGTCCAAACGTGATTCCAATCAGACCTTCAAGGTCATTCTACAAAGGCATGAGACTCTATGGTTTAACATTCCACATAATAGGTTCCCACCAAAATGTACTATCTAACACATCAAATGACTTTCTCGTCCTCAATTACCATAGTTCCACATATTTCATTGATCAACAAATTCCTCAATTTCCAAATATTCTCATAGTCCAATTTAACATATAACCCATATAGCTTCCATGGGTTTCATCAAAGATTCTAATTCTGCACAATACTCTGTTTTCACAAATCAACATACTTATTCTCACCAATGTACTGGTCAAATATTATCATTTCCTTATAACGGTAGAAATTTCAGAAATTTCACCATAATTCTGAGCTTTCAACCTCATCGCTAAACCAATTCAACACATTTCAGTTTCCTTATAATCATCACAATTCCATAATAGCTCATAATTCTTAGTTTCAATACTTAAACATATTACACAAACGCATATACACATTCTTGAATGCACAACTTCTTACTTATTTACTAGATGCATGAAACTTAAATCCGTTGTAGACATTCTAATGCTTAATGGACACGTGTGTGAGAAATTAACGTGTGCTCTGATACCACTCTGTCACGACCCAAACCCGCCCCTATAGGTTTAGCATCGTAACCGACCAGTAATCCTGGGATTACCGCAGGCCTCTAAGACAAATTAACATAATATTAGGGGCTAGCGGAAGTAAATAAGAAATGTACAAAGTCCATTGAGCTGTGTAGACTTATATGAGACAGAAAAATTTTAAACTTTTTAAATACATATATACACACTATCTTTAAGTCGCCATATATATACAGATTAGACAAAAAGGAACTTAACCCTATTTACAAAATACACAAGACTTGTTCAACCAAACACGAAAATAAAACTTAAACTTTAGATCACAAGCGATAAACGCTTGACATATCCGAAACCTCCACGGAAGGCACATAGGTTGGCTGACAAAACAGATCCTAGGCAGATGCCTCTAAGCTTGGTCACGCGCCTGATCACCTACATATATAAATAATACAGTGAACTAAAGCCCAGTGAATAATAACAGAGTAAAGGCTTTTAATGAATGAGCCCGTACAGATTCAAAAATCATAATTCAGTTTCGTATCAAATTCATAATTTGTCCAGATCATATACAGAAATCATAAGTCATGCTTAAGCATTCGTGATACATTCATTAGCACTAACAGAAACAGTTGACTCATAAAGGGACGGCCATAAAGGCATACAGTTGACTCACGTGCATGGAGACGATACAGTTGGCTCATGAGACGTACAGTTGGCCCATAAAGGGACGAAACAGAACATATCTGAGGCTAAGAATGTCACGAATACATTTCAGAAAACATTGGACAACCATTCATTCATACAGAAATATCATTTTAGAAAACAGATTTTGTTTCATCACACAGATAGCAGATACAGTTTGAACATAACTTTACTAAGTTATTACTCATAGATAGCCGTAGAAGCAAATCAGATGGACTGGACATATCAGATAAATCAGGCAGACAATGGCGCGTGACCTACACAAGCACATAACATATACATATTGAAATACAATATTATTTCCTTGACCAAACTTGACTCTTTCCGTCTAAATAGTCCACAGTTCTACTACGCTTATTCTTTCTCATTTAAATAAATCGGGTTCTTATTTCACATATTCTTTCATTACTAAGTCCTTCTTTTCCAAATAGATTGATCTTTGACTTGGCTTCTTAAACAACTACCACTAGATCACTGATTCATTCTTCAACTAACTAATCCATGTTGATTGATAGCTTATTAATCTTCATTGAGTCATAAATCATGTCTAGAATGCCTTAGAAAGAGACGAGAATAAAAATGTGAACTAAATGCAATTTTTCAAAATATGCTGAAAGTAGGTCTTCGCTCGAGCGCCACTTTGGCCGCTCGAGCAGACTGTAAAATTGAAAAACTTCTGGGAGTTCGATTTTCACGCTTGAGCGAGACTTTCCTCGCTCGAGCGGACAACGTAAGTTATGAAAATTCCAGAATTGCAAATGAAGTTCAAATTTGATATTCAAAGCCTCAAAACATGTATTTTTGGTACACAAAAATGGAGAACCATTGTATGATTTAGTAAACACTTTCAATTAGGAAACATTCATTCAAAATCATGTTCTAATTGTCCAAATTTAGTTTTAATTCATCTTATCAATATCAACCCACAATTCTGAAATATAAATTAGGCTTTCCAATTCTTGAAATTACATGATGCATGTGTGATTAAAATTCAATTTCATATAAGACAAATAAATTTAAACCCAAAATGGTTATTTTCAATTTAACTTCTAATTTTGAATCTAATTCAACTCCTACACCATTTTACTAATTCCTTTTAATGTACATGAAATTGAAGTTATAAGACTCTTAGGGAAATATTTGCATGTATGACATTAAGATTAAAACTAATTAATTTTCTATATTCAAAATTACATCAATGTTTAATTTTCCATAAACTTCATTTTTCTTATAAAATTTCTTCTTTCTTCTCTTCAAAACATGAAATTGTTTACCTTAAATTCCTCAAAACATGAATTTGAATGGCTCAATTCCTTCAAAATCCAAGATACATGAAAATATGGACTCAATATTCATAGAATTCCTTCATGCATGTAACAATGGAATTTAATTTCATGCGAGGTTATAAAAATCAAATTCAAAATAACTAATTTCCATAAACTTGAACTTACCTTAATTTTGTTGGTAATTTCTTTCTAATTATATGAAGTTGAAGTGTCAAACCTTTGGAAAATAATGATGCATGTAAAATTAGAGCTCAAATTCATCAAAAATAATTAAAATTATTCTCAAAGGATGAATTTCTAAATCAATTTCATTGCTCATAAACTTAATTCCATTTTCCTTTATATCTAACCCAAATTTAAACTTATCAATCTTTTACACATGATTTAAATCTACAACCTTGAAATTCCAACATGCATGCAAGGATGAGTTTCAATCTGTGGAGAATAATAGAAATCAAACTCTAACTAATTAATTTCTAAATTTATTTCCATAATCAAGAATCTAATTTAATTTCATCATCTTTTTGCTAATTTCCTTTTAATTATATGAAATTGAACCCATTTAGCTCTTAATTTCAGCATGTGGGTAATTTATTTACAAGATTGAGCTTTAATTTCTTATCCAAAACTTTCAATTTGATGAATTCCTTCACAACCTCTTGCTTCCTCTCTTTTTCCTTAGTTTTCTTCTCCATTTCCAGCTGGTATAAAAGCTGATGAACTCTCTTATATTTCACACCCTCTCTCTCATTCTCGGCTCTCTCTCTCCCTCTAGGACTCTCACAGCACATACCCACCAATTGCTAACCCAAGCACCTTTTAACTCCTTAGTTATACGCACACATGCACCTCTCTTCTTTGCCATCAACACAGCACACGTGCACACACTTATTGAAGTCCACCTCAAGACTTACATGCACACACACGCACAAAATTTCTCTGCACACACACACACACAAAATTTCTCTGCACACACACCCACATAATTCTAGTTTGTTTCCATAATTTAATTCATGTCTAGGATTAATTTAATTAAGCATCATTAATCTTAATAAATTTTGATTAGCATAAAATTAGTTAATTAACTAACCTCACATTCCATATAATTTAATTAGTCAATTGACTTCCATTAGAGCCTAATTAAATATAATTAAATTTATAAATCTGAATCAGATCATTAATCGAACTCCTAAAAGGTTCCAAATATTAAATTAAACTTATTTTCTTTATCAATTTTGATTTCTTAAATCATTTGGGTCTTCAATTTCTGATCAGACTCCAGGTTTCCGTCAATTAAATTACATATTCAAATAGGACACCCCATAAATAAATTAAATTTATAATAACCACAATTCTCAATCCTCATGACTTAATCAACTCCAATTAGGACCTAATTAATCAGATCCCAATTTTACTAAACTGAATCGAATATTTAATTAAACTCCCAAATGGGTCCGTAATTAAGATTAAATTGACTCAACTTCATAACTTCACTTCCTTAAGCCATTTGGACCCTTAATTCTTAATTCCAAAATAAATCTTTAATAGAATTATATACGAGTCATATCCCACAATTCTCATAAATCCTAAATTAAATTATAAGAGTCGGTAATTAAATTTCAAATCCTCTTAATTAATCAAGTACTAATCATTATACATGATGGGTTGTTACATTTATGCTCACCCCTATGGGATTTGGTGCAGGTACAGATGTGGTGATCCCATCAAATTGAGGACGTGAATATTTTTGAGAAGAGTAAATAGCTCTTTTATTTTGTTGTAATTCTTTTTGTAAGCCAAGGGCTAATGTGTATGGGTTCAAGAGACCATTCCATGTACCCGGGCTACTGCCTCAGAAGATGTAAGCCCTTAAGGGCATTTTGTTGTTTGAGACTAAGTGCTTCACATGCTATAGATTCAAGTATTCTTTAGTCATTGAATGTATATCCGCATGTGAAACTTTTGTATAAACTTATTATCAATTATGTAAAGGTGGAAAGTTATTGTTATTGTTTAGTGAATGCCAATTAATGTGGTTAGTTCATGTTGAATAATTTTGGGGCGTTACAGTATGTATGTATGTATATCTGTGATTGTATGTATGTATGAGACAGATTTGGAACAGTAAAATTTTATTCTGATTAAAAATATGTTGATTTTCTCAGCAACCAAACTATATTTGGTTTTCTTATTATGTTTCTGTGATTTTCTCAGCAACCAAACATGAAAGGTTATTAATACATGACTCTTAGTATGATTCAAAGTGGATACTCTCCTTAGATCATAGTAAAATTGTACTTTCAGAGTAAAATTTTACTCTAAATCAGAGTAAAATTTACTATGATTCAAAGTAAAATTTTATTCTGGTTAAAACCATATTGATTTGCTTAACGATATAAAATTTTTCATAGCAAAATTTCACTCTAGTTAAAAACATGTTGATTTGCTTAACAATATAAAATTTTACTTTGAATCATAGTAAACTTTATTGATTCAGAGTAAAATTATACTCTAAAATACATTGTGAAGATGGCTTAATAGGAGAGTTGATAGATATGAGAGTAATATAATAAAAGAAACAAGTTTTAAAATGTTGGAAATCAAGCTATTGTTAATATAATAATACCAGCTGTATGCTTATATCATTAATATATATTGTTAATATATATTAGTTAGTGCTTCTCCATCATATGCTTAGTTGTATAGGTAGTGCTTTGCTTAGTTGTATAGGTAGTGCCTTCTCATCAGATGCTTCGCTTTCGGCTGCTTTTTATTTCTATATGTTTTCTTTCATGCTGTAGTATCATAATGATGTTGTATCAGCTCTCCTATATAATGGAGCCTTCTCTTCAGGTTTAATGCACATTGAATTACAGAGCGTATTAGCTCTTTCAATCACTCTCTCAATATTTATTTCATGGTATCAGAGCAGGTGTAATCCTGTCTCATCATTTTCGCCTCTTCAGTCAGTATTCGAGTTTTCTGTTTTATTTTTTTTCTCTCTCTTCTACTCAAATGTATCATTCTATTTCATGCCTAAATACGGTCCAGTTTTTGGAATGGCTATCGACTCATCCTCCTCTTCTTCTGATATTATCATATCTTCATCAAATGGAAACCTCTCATCTTCCGATCACCGCCCATAAACTGAATGGGCAAAATTATTTGCAATGGTCTCAATCCATATTAATGTTTATACGGGGAAAGGAGAAAGTTGACTACATCACCGGAGCCTCAACGCTACTAGAAACCACAGCATCAACCTACAAAAGGTGGATAGCTGAAAATAATATGGTCATGTCATGGCTCGTTAACTCTATAACCACTGACATTGGCGAAAATTTTCTGTCATTTGATATTGCCAAAGAGATCTGGGACATGGCAAAAGAAACATTTTCGGACAAGGAAAACACATCTGAAATCATCCAGCTTGAAAGCTCCCTCCACGATTTACGTCAAGACAATCTTACGGTAACTGAATATTTCAATACCCTTACTCGTCTATGGCGTCAACTTGATACGTTTGAGGTTCATAACTGGCAGTGTGTTGCTGATGGTTTGTTGTATAAAAAGATTGTCGAAGGGAAGCGTGTGTTTAAATTCTTGTTAGGATTGAACACAAATCTTGATGAAATCAGAGGAAGAATTATGGGAGTAAAACCGCTACCTAGCCTTAGAGAGGCATTCTCTGAAGTCCGTCGCGAAGAAAGTCGGAAAAAACTCATGATGGGATCCCATCAACAACTGAATATGGCAGAAAGCTCGGCTCTTAAGACTCAATTCGCTCCTATTGACAACCGTCAGAAAAATAAAGGAGGTAGGCCTTGGTGTGATCATTGCAGAAAGCCGGGTCACTCGAGAGAAACTTGCTGGAAGATTCATGGAAAGCCAGCAGATTGGAAGCCACGTCAGCCTCTTGAGAAAGAAGGACGAGGTAATCATGTAGGTACAAATGAACTATCACCACAACCTGAAGCAAGCCCTTTCACCAAGGAGCAAATGGAGATGCTCCAGAAACTACTACAGTCACAATCTGGTTCGTCTTCCAACCACATCATTGGATCCGGAACCTTGGCTCACAAAGGTAATTCTTTGAACGCCTTTACTGTTGGTAAGAAACGTAAAAAACCTTGGATTGTGGACTCAGGAGCATCTGATCATATGACGGGAGATGCAACAATTTTTGATACATATAGCTCATGTCAAAATAATTTAACGGTCCGAATAGCAGATGGTTCACTATCAAAGGTTGTACAGGTTCAGTTGTGCTGTCTAGGAATCTTATTCTCAACTCTGTTCTCCTTGTTCCTGACTTGGACTGTAATTTATTGTCAATTAGTAAACTCACTAAGGAAAAGAGGTGTGTTACTAATTTTTTCTCCACTCATTGTGAATTTCAGGATTTGGATTCGGGGAAGACGATTGGCAATGCTGAGGAATGCTCTGGACTCTACATCCTTAAGGAACGCCACTATCCACAGGAACAACCTCAAACGGCAATTCGTGGTAGTTCTTTTTCGGTTTCGTGTCAAAATAACGATAGAGCAATTATGTTGTGGCACTATCGCTTAGGTCATCCTAATGTTATGTATCTCAAGCATTTATTTCCTTCATTATTTAAAACTCCAAAACCTTTTGATTGTGAAATCTGTCAATTGTCTAAGCATGTACGGTCCCATTTTCCCATTCAATCCTATAAAGCGTCTCGTCCATTCTCACTAATTCATAGTGATATCTGGGGTCCATCAAGAATAAAAAATGTAACTGGTACTAGGTGGTTTGTCTCATTCATAGATGATCATACTAGATTAACCTGGGTCTTCCTCATGAAAGACAAATCTGAAACAAGCCAAATCTTCAAAAATTTTCAAATTATGATTCAGACACAATTCCAGTCAAAAATCCAAATTCTAAAGTCTGATAATGCTCGGGACTATTTCAACTCCATTCTAGGAGAATTTTTAGCAAAAGAAGGGATAGTTCACTTAAGTTCATGTGTTGACACCCCACAACAAAACGGCATCGCTGAACGGAAAAATAGGCATTTGTTAGATGTTGCTAGATCGCTAATGTTTTCCACAAATGTTCCACAATTCTTCTGGGGGGAAGCTGTTCTTACAGCAGCCTACCTTATCAATAGGATGCCATCTAGGGTACTACAATTCCAAACTCCTTGTCAACTTCTCCTAAAATCCTTTCCAACTACTCGCCTCATCTCCACCATCCCACCAAAAATTTTCGGGTGCTCTGTCTTTGTTCATATCCATCAACAGTATCGAAGTAAACTTGACCCAGGTCGCTCAAGTGTATCTTCATTGGGTATTCGTCACATCAAAAAGGGTATAAGTGTTACTCTCCGGTCACAAGGAAATTCTACAATTCCATGGATGTCACATTTTTTGAAACCCAGTCTTACTACCCTAAAATCGTTATTCAGGGGAGACTCCAACCCAGGAATATCAATTTTGGACCCTTGAGTCATTTAGTGAGCCATCCATCACCACCAAAAATCCCACACCTCCTGAGTCATTGAATCAATCTTTACCTGCCGAAAATTCCGAGTTCATTGTTGACTTGCGGGATAATGAGCACATCCAAGAGGAAACGGAGGAAGGAGCACTTTCTCAACAATCCCATGAGGCTGAACCGGGTTCTAATCCAAGCAACATTCCAGGTGACAATATTCCTCCCACAGATAGTACTGATAATTCTGAGTTAGAAAATAGTATTCTTAATATGCCCATAGCTTGGAGAAAAGGAGTTAGATCATGTACTCAGCATCCCATTGGGAACTTTATTTCTTATGATAAGCTATCACCTTCGTTTCGTGCCTTCACTTCTAGCATCACGGAGATACCCATTCCTCGGAATATTCAGGAAGCTTTCAAGTATCCGAAGTGGAAGGCGGCAGTCAATGAGGAAGTTCGGGCTCTGGAAAAGAATGGTACTTGGGCAATTACTGATCTTCCAAGAGGTAAGAAACCAGTTGGGTGTAAGTGGATTTTCACAGTAAAGCACAAGGCAGATGGTAATGTAGAACGTTATAAAGCTCGGTTGGTCGCCAAAGGATTCTCCCAATCCTATGGCATTGACTATCAAGAAACCTTTGCTCCAGTTGCCAAGCTCAACACTGTTCGTGTACTTTTATCCTTGGCAGCTAATCTCGATTGGTCACTTCACCAACTTGATGTGAAAAATGCCTTCCTCAATGGTGACTTAGAGGAAGAAGTTTACATGGACATTCCTGCTGGACTTGAGACGACATCAAATTTCAACAAAGTTTGCAGACTCCGAAAATCCTTGTATGGTCTCAAACAATCTCCCAGGGCTGGTTTGAACGGTTCACTAAGGCAGTGAAAGGGTACGGTTTTGTTCAATGTCAATCCGATCATACATTATTTGTGAAGCACTCCCTAGGAGGGAAATTGGCAATTATCATTGTTTATGTGGATGACATAATTCTAACAGGTGATCATGAAGAGGAAATTGGCTTACTTAAAAAATTCCTAACAAAGGAATTTGAGATTAAAGATCTTGGAAACCTTAAGTACTTTCTTGGAATGGAGATTGCTAGGTCAAAGAAAGGTATAGCAGTCTCACAACGTAAATACGTTCTAGACTTACTGAATGAAACAGGGATGCTAGGATGCAAGCCGGCAGAAACACCTATGGACACAACTATCAAACTGGAAGAAAGTGACGGTAGTGCACCAAGTGATAAAGGGAGATATCAACGTCTTGTGGGAAAACTCATTTATCTTTCTCATACAAGGCCAGACATCGGCTTCTCTGTTAGTGTGGTCAGTCAATTCATGAATAATCCAACCGAAAAACACATGACTGCTGTGACCAGAATATTGAGGTACCTAAAAAGGACACCGGGAAAGGGTCTCTTCTTCCAAAGAACAACAAATAGAAAAATTGAGATTTTTTCAGATGCAGATTGGGCAGGTTCAGTGACTGATCGAAGATCAACTTCTGGCTATTGTTCGTTTGTTTGGGGGAACGCGGTTACATGGCGAAGCAAGAAACAGTCAGTGGTAGCCCGTAGTAGTGCTGAGGCAGAATTTCGTGCTATGGCACTAGGTATCTGTGAGGGAATCTGGTTGAACAGGCTGTTAGAAGAATTACGGGTTCCATCTGAGCATCCCATGGTTTTATACTGCGACAACCAAGCCGCCATCAGTATAGCTAAGAATCGGTTCATCATGATCGAACTAAACACGTGGAGATAGATCGACACTTTATCAAGGAAAAGATTGAAGAAGGAGTGTTTCAAGTCAGCTACACTCCAACAAACTGTCAAAAGGCTGACATTCTCACAAAAGCTCTTGCTCGAGTTAACTTCGAAGATCTGACGGAAAAATTGGGAATGATTAACATCTACAACGTAGCTTGAGGGGGAGTGTTGGAAATCAAGCTATTGTTAATATAATAATACCAGCTGTATGCTTATATCATTAATATATATTGTTAATATATATTAGTTAGTGCTTCTCCATCAGATGCTTTGTTAGTGCTTCTCCATCATATGCTTAGTTGTATAGGTAGTGCTTTGCTTAGTTGTATAGGTAGTGCCTTCTCATCAGATGCTTCGCTTTCGGCTGCTTTTTATTTCTATATGTTTTCTTTCATGCTGTAGTATCATAATGATGTTGTATCAGCTTTCCTATATAATGGAGCATTTTCTTCAGGTTTAATACACATTGAATTACAGAGCGTATTAGCTCTTTCAATCACTCTCTCAATATTTATTTTCATAAAATATTATGGGTTTGAAAGTACCTATTATAATTCTTGTTTCTTTTGAAAGATAAATTAGACAGTAAGGGGTCTATCACCAAATCTCCCTTTAAAATATAACTATACAAAACTATGTCCTTTTAAATATAGCTATATTTATAATTAATTTTAATCTATCTGTTACCTGTCCTTATTTATATTATATATAAATAAAAATGTTGTATGATAATTGAAGTTGAAAGTTCTAATCTATTTTTTTTTTTTAAATTTAAAATTGTTAAAATGCATATGTTGCAATATCATTAATTTCTTCATATTATAAATTTTATTTTAAATCTTATAAGATTTGTTCAATGACTAATATTCAATTTTTGTAAAAAACTTCCAATATATTCCTTCCAAAAATTAATATATCAAGTCTACAAAATCATATTTTAAAAATCAAAATTATTTATATTTTTATTTATTTTTATTTTTGTTTTTTAATAAGCATGTTAAAGTATAATAGATATCCAAATAAAATTATACTTATTAATAAATATGGCATTAGTTTTAATTGTAATCACATCTTTTTAAGTCCTAATTCATTTTTAACTTTTTTTTTTATTTTTTAAATTACATATTACGATAATTCTTTCTTACTCATTAAGTTTTTAAAATTTCTTTAATTATTTTCCTTTCAAAACTAATATGAATACAATTTTTTTTTTTTATTTTTTTCTTCTAAAAATAGTGAAGCATTAAAACTATTTCATTTTTTTTTTATAACAAAGCATAATTTTAATTATTAATTGTCAATACAACAATTTTAATCTATCTATACTATCTATTATAGTAAAGGAATATTTGAAACAAAACTCTTAAACTTATATATAAAATTTTATTTACGACAGAAAAAATACAAAAAAAAATTATATATAATTATTATTTTTTTAACAAATAATATATTATTTTATATCATGCCTAGCACGAGTGACATGCTAATAATAATAATAAAAAGTCTCTACCCAATTTACTAGGCCCAAACCCCATTAGAAGTTATTTATTAGGTCCAAAGTTATTTATTAACTCCGATCTATGCAGTGATTGTAAGTCTATCTTATAACAAGGGGGCACATAATTAATTTGTCTAAAATATAAGAGAAAATGGCAGATCATATAGGATATAAATTGGACCTATAAGATAATTTCTCCATTCAATAAGGACTAAATTGGACCAACATTTTAATTAGAAATGTGAATTGTTATGCTTTTCATTTTTATTTAACATGCTCATTTTGCATGCTACCATCATGTTCATTGAATTACCTGTCCATGTAGGGTGCAAAAGAGAATGAAAGTTTTAGATGCAAATTAAGACATATTTTCTTCATTTAGTACCTTTTCAATTTCTAAATCCTAATCAAGTACTCCTACCAGTCAATAATCAATATTCAAAAACCCTTACATCAAATGGTAAACACAAAAAAATTCAACTAATACCAGCTGATGAGTTAATTGTTGAAGATATAAATAACCCCCCACTCTGCACCCATTCTTCATATACATTGTTCTATCAACTGTTTGTTTGCCTAATAATATGAGACCTCCAAACATTGTCTTGGCCATTCTAGCATTAGTTTTTCTTCTAAGTATCAAACTACCTGAAGCTTATAGAGTTTTGGATAAAGAGTAGATGAAAAAATAAAATCTTTTATTATTATCTCTAGCAAGTAGGAATGGTAATTTAAACCTGACTTGACGAGGACTGTCCAATAACTTAATTTTTTTCAGAAAATTACCTCTTAAAAGGCCGAGGCTGATATTAAGAGTTAGATGCTCGATGATTTTCGGGCCGGGACGGTGATAGGTCACCCTGGCCAGGCCCCGAACCATTCCCGTATATATATTTGTTTAGAGATGAGCACAGTAACCATTTCCCCAAAACAAACATAACCAAACCCTTCTCTCTCTCTCTCTCTCTCTCTCTCTCTCTCTCTGCTCTGTTCTCTTTCTCTTTGCTGGCAGACTCCATCGCCACCGTCCTCTTCGATCGGCCGCTGTCGACAACCCGTCCCACTTCCCTACCGCTGCATCTCCTCCCGCCGGTGTAGATATTAATGTTGTAAGCCGAGATCTGAGTCGATCCACACAGATCCGTGAGCGATCCACACTGATTGCAGATCCACACTCCATTTCTCTCTCTCTCTCTCTCTCTCTCTCTCTCTACACACGGCGGCGATGGTACTTCCATTGGCAGTCCACGGCAGCTCACCGCACCTGATATGGCGACGCGGTCAAAACCCTGATTGTGATGGTCTCGTGACTGTTGATTTCGTCACAGAGCCTTGTTTGGGTGAGGTAGCTGTTGAAGAGAGTGTAGTATAGGAAGGAAAAAAGGATCTCTGTGATGTTGTGAGCTTTCATGGTGGGAATGGTGATGAGAGAGAGTGTGCGATGAAGAAGATGAAGTGTATTGCGCTTATGGTGTATGTTAGTAATGAGAGAGAGTGTGAGGATGGAGAGAGTGTGATGATCTCTGTTTGTTTGTTTATTTGTTTGTTTGTTTGTTTTTTTTTTTTTTTCTGGGGCCTGGAAATTTTTGAAGTTGGGGAAATCCGATCCGACGGGGGCGGGGGCGGGGGCGGTGATAGATTTCCCGTCGAGGATTAGGGCTGGAGAGGGAAAAATCTTCACCATCAAGGATTGGGTGTGGGGAGTATGATCCCCGGCCCACTGTCATTCCTAGTAAGAGTTCATGTCCCCCCGTCGAGACCAGATGGTGGTACTCACATCCTTGCAAGCACGATCAGCGAAAAAGGCTTCACCGGTCATGCCATGCCTCCTTCTCCTGTGGACCCACAACTCACCGTTCCATTTGGCGTGGCCAAAAATTAATCAGTTATGAAACTCAGCCAACAGCCATCAATTAAATCACAATAATATTACAATATCTCTGTACTAAAAAAAATATACAATATCACAGTACCTTTACACTAGAAACCAAAAAAGCAGATGTAACTGGTGAATAAAGTAAGTCAGACCAAAAAAATAAAGAAGAAGAATAAGAAATTGAAGAATTTTGTATCTTCCTCAGTTTTTTATCTATGAAGCACTGGTACACGTATGATTACTAGTACGACAAAGGAATGTTGATATGATAAAATTTAAAAAACAGAAAGATTATAACTAATTGAATCAAATTGAATTGTGTTATTATATTGTTGTGTGCTGTGGATCATTTATTTAAATTGGTAAATAAATTATAATTACTTGTTATTTGATTTCCAAAGGCCTATTTGGCTTTTTTTTTTTTTTTTTTTTGAGTTTCAATTATTGTTGGGTTCGAGTATTAAACGAGATATAAATTAAATTTTTAGGACTTATTTGATTAATCTATATTTAATCGTTTTGGTTCACATTTATTTGTGTATGGTCGGGGGCCACCTTGAGTTTATTTAGATTAATTTATATTTTAATCTCAGTTGAAGATTTATTCTTGATTATTAAATTTGATTTATTTTGAATCTAATTGATTGAATCACAACTCGTTTGTAATCACTTATTATTGTTGTTGTTATTATCATTATCGTTATTATTTATTTTACTATCATAAAAGACTTACGAATATTAATGGTGTGCACCATCAAACAAAAAATATTTTGTGATGAGAAAATATTATATCATTTTATCATTTATGTTACAAAATATTATAATGGTGTAAAAATATAATTAAATTGATATATATATATATATATATATGTAAATGAGAGGCAACCCAAGTGGGGCCTGCCCCTCCACTCCCTCATTTCTTTTTCTATTTTCTTCTTTCTTTTCATCTCTTCTTCTGCCTCTCTCTACTCTTTGCTCTCGGCCGACTCTCTCTATCATTTTTTGTTTTTTCTTTAAACATTCATTACACAAAATCTGTGATCCACCAAAATCGATTAGGTTTTAGACTCTTGTTCTTGAGACCAAATTGAAGACCTTGGTGAGAGCAACGTTTTGACCGGTAGAGATCAAAATCCGACAAAGCCGAAAATTGAGGTTTTTGCTTGTTTGCTCTTCTAGCTTTTGAGGTGGGGATTTTCTAAATATTGTGTATATGTTTTAGCTTTATTATGTGTTATTTTGATAGTGTGATATTTGAAAAGATTAGGGTTTTATTAATGGTATATTAAATGTATCAAAAGGGGGAAGTTCTCAACTTTTTTTGAAAATTTTTTGTTAGTTGAGTTTGATTTTTGTATGACTCATGGATGTTAAGGAATGTATTTATTTATTTATTTATGAGAAATCCCTAAATTTTAATAAAACCTAGAAATTTAAAATGTTAAGATTTAGATTTTCGGGATGAGTTTGTGAAAAGCTTACAAGAGCTTAAAATATATGTTTATTTGAACAAATGAGAATTTGAAAGTGGATGTTTATAGGGATGAGATTGATGAGAATGTTGTTGGGAATATTGAAAACCATTGAGGTTTCTTTGAAAATTGTTAAATTTGAAAATATTGAACTTTTGAGAAAGATGAAAATATTTATCATGTTGAGATATTGAGAATTGTTAAAAAAAAACGTATGTTATTTTGGCATTATGAAAATTCTTGATGAATTGTTGAGTTTGAATAAAAAGGAAGATTGACAAAAATTTTTTTTTAAAGAATATTATGATTCTTGTCTGAGTTGGGAAAGAGGAGATTGAACATGTGATTGTTACTTCTATGTTAAAATAATTGAAAATATGAAATTATGAGTTATATTTATCTCTTGAAATTTATCTTTTGTATAGAGATAATTGTTTGGGCAACCGTGGAGGGTTGTATTGATTATTATAGAAGTTGCATGTGAAATAGGTAAATTGAAATATTTTCAAATTCATGCATGGCATTGAACATTGCATAATCTGATGATTTAATTTTCGCATTGGATTTGAGAAGTTGATTTTGTTTCAAATTGATTCATTGGGAATATTTGAAATGTGTTGAGTTATGGGATAAATACGTTTGGTAAGTGCGGATAAGGAGCGTAGATTGGTATTATTTAAGTTGGCCTGAGTGTCCAGGGTGAAAGACTGAAAACATGCGTGGAGTAAGTACCACGTGCCTTCCAGTTAGGAGCCGGTAAAGTGGAGATTGGTAATGCTAGTTATGCCTACTTGCAGATACCAGCCTAGGGATTATCAGTGTTGTTTTTATCATCCCTTGTTCTATCAAATGGATGATTAAATTGGTTATGTTTTTGAACAAGTGCATGGCATGAGAATTTCAAAATGAGAAAACATATATTTTTGACATTGGCATCTCATATATATTGCACCTCATGATATTATTAAACTACATACACTTTACTTAGATTATCTCTGCTGGGTTTTATGCTCATCCCTTAGTTGAAACCATTTTTAAGTGATTGCGATGTGCCTCAGGCGAAGTGAAGACAAAGAGGAACTTTTGGAGCACGAAGGTCGGTTTTTATTTGTTTTCTTTTTGTAAGCCAAGGCTATTTATGTTTGGGTGTTGTGGACACCCCATTTTTGACCGCCCACAAGGCTCGAGCGCTTTACTCGGAACATTCGATAATGAAAGTGGTATTATGCGTGCTTCAAGGTCTCAACAGAGGAGTCTTGTTCAAGCTTTGAAATAACCCCAAACCTTCCACATTCCCATTGATCATACCCAAGAAATCCCTTGTACCACCCTGTGTTGAGGCCGAAACAGAAAAACAAGGGAATTCATTGAGGCCCGGCCATGCCTCATTAAGGGTCGGCCGGTCTTTAGTAGTGAGAAACACTGTTCTGGATAGGAGGCCGCCAGATGTCCATTTTTGAAGATATTTATACCTTTTGTGCTCAAATTCTATAAATACGACCATATACCTCTATTTTGGGGATTGAACAATTGAAAGAAAACCTATACACATAGAGAGAGCTCCTCTTTCCTCTTTCTTCCATTGCAAGCTACCTTTGAGTTAACCTATTAACCTTGTATCATCTATATACACCATACACAACCTTGACTCATCATCTTAGAGCCTTGGTTGACCCTTGAGAAGCATAATTCAAGCTTGAGAGTGTGTCATAAGTGAGTTTGATCATAAACCAAAGCTTACTCCATTTTTGAGAGGTATAAGCTTGTAACTTTTGTTATTGCTTTTGCTTATTTCGTTTCTACCTATTTCTTGTATTCTTGGACTGTTTTACATCTAGTGTTGGAACTTGGGTTTGGACAAGCTACCAAAGGTGCTAAGGCTAACACCCTTACTTGCACCTATTTTTATAGCTCAACCCTTGATTCCTTTAGACTATTTTTCTTTGATTTTTAAACTGATTTTCAGAGTTGAATTAAGGCCAAAAAGCATGGTTTGAAGTCTTAAAATTGGAGGGGTTGGCCATCCCTTCTTGTTTTTGCTTACGTAGCTTCATTACCTTTACCTTTTGTTTAGCTTTTGAGCTCTTTTCTCACCTTTTGAGCCACTGTTTTGGGCTTATTAGAGCTTGTTTTAGGGCTGTCCTACTTTATTTAATTGGAGTAAGCTTTGATTAGTTCATTTGTTGTAGCATTAATCTTTGTACATAGCTTGTATTATGTTGCTTTTGGCCTTTATTTGTCTAACTTTCATAGTTATAACCTAATTTTAAGAATCAACTTGTTACTCCCTTCTTTCATTTGAGAGTTGTTTCAATGGGTTGATGGTTATTCAACACATGAACTAGAGATTCACGTTTAATGGCTTAATCTCTACGGAGATTCATTGTCAACAACGTAATCTCTCTTTCACGTTGAGAATTACTTCCCATTTGATGCTTCTCTCCTTTTAGAGGACTTAATCTTCACTTTGGACAAATGGACTAAAGAATGGAAATGACTAAAAAAATTGGTTTAAAAGCAACCAACACACATAAATAAAATAAGCCATCTTGCGTAGGCTTGGTCGGATGTTATGCCAAGTTTATTGAGTCAAGTGTGATCATGCACTAATTTATGGCGTTTTGATGATTCTTGAAGCATCTCTACCTCCCTCTTTGAGTTCAATCTATGACAAGAGGGAGGGGTGGTCATTATTCATTACATTTCATTGTTTTTTGTCCAAAATTGTATTCGGAATCATCAAGCAATCAATTTGGTCATTGATGGTTTTAGAAACAATTCTAATCTTCTCTCGAGGCTCTTCTATAACAGAGAAGGAAGGAATGAACAAACAGAGCTTGAACAAACTCTGTCTGCACTATTTTCACTTCAGGACACAAAACAGAGTTTTGCACAAAATTGAGGCACGACCGGCTTCTCTAGGCCCAGCCGGTCCTCAATGTTTGGTCAACAGTGTATTTTTTCAGAAAACAGAAGGCAGTGGCTAAGGTGAAACAGAGCAAGCCTGGGGCAGACAGAGCTGTTCTTGAACACCATGCATGTGCATGCATGTAATTCTTGCGCATCCTCGCTTATATTATGATCATTGTAATTAATTAATTTAATGTTGTTTGTTGTAATTAGTCTCGTTAATAATTAAGTGTTGTAAGTATTATTTTTGTTTATTTGTAATTGTTGTAGTTAATTAGCTTAGAGAGCTAGTTTACTTACCTCGGTCATCCTTGTTGTAATCTTTGCTTATTCATTCATTTGGTTTTGTAATAATTAGTTAAATTCAGACTTTTCGGATTTTCATTAGCACCCTCTTGCATGAGGGCAATGTTGTGATAAGTTGTATATCTTTCAACCCCACGTCTTTCTCCCTTTTTTTACTTACTTACAATGGTTAGTATAGAACATCATTTTTCAAATTAGCATTCTTATGCTTCGCATCCATTGTCTTGCATGCATCCAAGCTTATCACGCTAACCCCAGGGATGGATCCAGGATTATATCTTTTTTTTTTTTTTTTTTTTTTGGGGGGGGGGGGCTACTCTATAGTTTAAAAATTAGGGGGCTACTCTATAGAATTTTGAAATTATCTACAAAAAATTTGGGGGTACGAACTCTTATAATTTAAAGTTATTTTAAAATTTTTAATATAATATATGATATTTTCAAATTCTTGGGGGTGCGGCCGCCCCCCTTAGGCCCCCCTAGATCTATCATTGGCTAACCTGATATCAAATGTTCAAATTCATTACTTGAATACGTGCTTTATCGCATGTCTTGAATGGAATCATGTGCCATGCTCATAGCCAAGCCTATAAAAACATAATGTGTGCGTTGCATTAGTTAGGATCACACATCTTTTCTAATTATTTCGCTTTGTTTGGCTCGCCTTGGAGTACTAGGTGAGCGTTTATTGCTTTAGCATCTAACATTGAATGTTTGTATTGACATGTCTAGCATAAATACCATGAAGCTAAGTGCTTAAATGATATAAATGTTTGAATGCCTGTGGATGAAGGCTAGATGCTTGAATTGGGATAGTTTGATCAATGTCCATTTTTAAAGCCCGCTTTTTCAAGTGGCAAATTTACAAAACAATTTCGAAACAAAGCATAAGATCAAGTGTTCCAATTCCTGCAAACTAGTCTATACCTTGTGTGTACATCACATAGTAAAATGGCTAATAAATTCGAACGAGAGCATATAATGTAAATAAGAAACACATCATGATTAGTAGAGGCCGATCTTTGATTGGACGAGTGGAGTGCTCAATTCATGTCCTTCCCCTCTCGTAGCTAAGTTCCCGAGCCGAGACACTTTGGTGATGACGGATTAATGGCCTGTGGCACGAGTCTTGGGTTTCCTAAGTTTCCCAAAAATATTTAGGTGACAACTCTGTAATCTAGCAAAGTAATCCATTTTTGGGCATTTGATTCAAAACATTGATTTTCCAAAAAGAATTGCCAGATTTGGACTCTTTTGTGTTTTCATTATTTCACATTGCACTTGTGAAATCATATTCAGAACCACAAGTGAAGTCCGAACTGTAGGGCTATCCGCCTTTCAAAAGGAGCGCGGAAAGTCGGGTTACAGTTTCTTGCGACTCTGCTGGGGATTTAGAGAACTTGACTTGAAACTCATGATGCGAATTTTTATCTATACTTATATGTTCTTTGCATTGCATTTGCATTGGTGGGCTTAAGTCACTGTATTTGCCGACTACTATTCCTGGACGGTTTGCTAGAGGCTTGCCTAAAAAGCTTGCCAAAAGGCTAACCGGTCATAGGCTCTGCCATGTTAGGAACACAACCCTTGGATCTGGATTACTGCCGTACTGCTTGATCCACCTTTCACTTTTCGGTGTTAGGTGTGAGAGGTATATTAGGTATTTTTGCTGAGGTACCCTTTTGACCATTCGACCTAGTTGCATATAGTGAAGCTATAGTGACTATTCCAAATTAGGACAGGGTGCTACCTATTTGTAGGATGTCGTGAAACTTGTTGTTTGAAATAGTGCGGCCTAGATCATGCCAAAATCTAGGACGGGTAACCCTACCCCTTATAGGGGTGTTTTGGTTTTTTTACTTGATATGTGCGTTTACAGTGGAGCTGTACAGGATGGTTCATATCGGTATGAGTTTGAAGAAAGAGTTCAGTGGAGATTACAGTTTAGCTATGTGTCTTGACTGTTGTGAATTGGGACCGAAGTGCTGTCCGATTTTGATTTTTTTTTTCTTTCTTTTTACTAGTAGTTTACTATCACAGCTTCAGAAAGACCCGATATTTCCCAAGTTGTGTGGACTCGTTTCGGCAAGCTCTGTAAAGCTCAAGACCTTATTGGTGGTCAGCATGAAAGTCTCACTTCCTCTAATCACTCGACGAAGAAGAAACAGACGGTCAGTAACATCAGTATAAAGCACCCCACAAACGCCTACCCGTTCTCAGTCAATCAATTCACCAGCGTCTAGTTCACTCGGATTAGCAATGACACAGAACACCACACCAAACGCAGAGGAATTCGCTGCCATGATGATTGTCGTCCAAAGGACTATGGATACTCTAAACTAGAGGATCGCTGCACAAGATAAAGTCATTGCCGATCTATGGTGTATATCTGGTGCATCAGCATCAACTGTGCATCCAATCCCTACTGCTTAGCCAAACCCGGATCTACCCCCACCAGCAGAAAATCTACCAATCCCAGTTCCTCAGGACATGTTTCCCCCAGCTCCAACCTATCCTCCTCTGGTTCAACCTCCTCTAGGAATTTTTCCTTTCGATATCAATGAAATTGATCCAGCCTTGGTCAAGATTGCCAGACTGAAGAAAGCATTGAAGAAATCTCAGGGCTTCAACTCCATTCGAAGATGGGTACACTGAAGCCTCGGTCTGATTACCGGAGAAATTTAAGATGCCCCACATCGACAGATTCGATAGGAGTGGGGATCCGATTATGTATGTTCGCTTGTTTTCAGATGTACTGAGGCCTAATGGGTTTGTCTCGGGTGCAGAAGCTTTTGTTGTTTGGGAGAATCCTGTCTGATGTGGCGGCTATCTAGTATGCTAAGTTAGAAGACTCTACAAAACGGAATTGGGAGGAGCTATCTGAGGCATTTGTCAATCAATACTCATATAGCACTTAGATAGAAGTAATTATTAATGAGCTGGAGGCTATTACCGAGAACCCCAAGGAATCATTCATCGATTTTGTCGCCCGGTGGAGAGCCAAGGCAGCCCGAATGACAAGTAGTCCTGCCAAGAGAGAACAAGTCTGACTAGTGGTCTAGAACCTAGAGCCAGACATGCTGCAGAGAATGATAGTGGCACCGTTGTCCACATTTGCCTCCTTACATGAGCTGGGGGTCCAGATCGAGAGTGCGTTCAAAAAGGGTATTATCCACAGAACAAGTGAACCCGCAAGAAGGCTGTTCTCTCGGAATACCAATGCTAGCAGTAGCATTATTTCGTGGCCTGCAGATGTCAGCAATGTTGTCACAAAAGCCAAGATGGTTGATCCTTCTGCTACTGCCACAACCTCATAGCCTTCACAAAGTACCGGTCCACCCTGGAATCGTAAAGTCTTAACCCCCCTCCATATAAGCCCAACCCACGCCCTCAAGCTGTTAATGTAAAAGGAGCATCTCAAGCCTCTTGATCCTCGTCCACTTCCAGACCCATTGCCACCCAAACATGACCCTACCCAATATTGTATCTTCCACCAACAACATGGCCATTCCACAAACATGTGCTACTGTCTACGTCATGAGATCCAGGATCTCATTGACCACAAAGTTATTGCCCTACCTTCCAAGCCCAATGTAACCACCAACCCACTTCCTTCACATGACCAAGTCCCCCCACCTAGAAATATTAACCACATACATTACCTCATCCCACCTACCAAAACCGGAGGTGGTCATTCTTGAAGGCATAAACATGTGCATGATGGATTTAACACCACAAACCCAACCAAGGCCCATAATAGTAGAAACAGAAGAAGAGAAGAATGCACTAAAGACAGGGTCATCTGATGCCCATATCATAGAGAAGGGAGTCTCGCTCGCAAAGGAGTACGATCTTAGCTTATACATTGTGGCCATCGATCAGTCAAAGCCAGTGGTCCTACTGCCAGACTTTCTCAGCATCAATGCTGTAGGGGAAAACCAAATGGCGCAGAATCAGAATGAGTCACCCGAGCAAGGCCTAAGTGACTTAGCAAACCTAGACGAGGATTTGGCAGAATTAGAAGAGGATCTGGAGGATCTGTACTTTTTCGAGAAAGAAGATACGAGCTGTGTACAGATGGGATGGTTGGACCCTAGCCAGCCAAAAACTAGTAATTGGTGGCTGAGTGAGAAAGGATCCAATGTGAAGGAACAGACAGGAGAGACCGGGTGTAGACGTCCCCCGAACGCCCCGGGAGGGTGAGTCCCGTTTTGTTCATTTTGGGGTTCACTACAGTTCGGACTAAAATTGTCATGGTTCTTAATCTTGAACCAAAGAGTCCAAATCCGGCAAATCGTTTTGAGAAAAAAAAAACAGATTTTTGAAAGAAGTGCCAAACATGGACTGCTTTGCCAGATACAGAGTCGCCACCTAAATATTTTTTTAATGGGAAAATTTAGGAAACCCTGACTCGGTGCCAAAGGCCACGTGTCCGTCATCACCAAAGTTGCCTCGGCTCGGGAACTTGGGTACGATTGGGGAAGGTCACTTCGTGAGCACCCCCGCTCGCCCGATCCGAAGATCGGTCTCTACTAACCATGATATCTCATTTTTGAAAACACATGCATTCTTATTCCGGTTAATTAGCTAGAATTACTATGTGATGCGCACAGCACAACAAGTATAGACTAGATCGCCTAATTTGGAACAAAGCATTGCATATCCGTTTGTTTGGAAAATGTTTGAAATTTGCTACTCGTAAGTAGGCTAAAACGCGGATTTCAATGAATTATCCCAATTCAAGTAATCCAACCTTCACCCACAGGCACTCAGGTAGTTATATCAACTAAGCATTTAGCCACATGGTAAGCATGTTGTCATGTTAACATTCACACACATGCGAGATGCTAAAGCATAAATGCTTACATCGTACTCCGTGCCAAAACAATGAAATCAGTTAGAAATCAATGCATGATCCTAACTATACAGAAATGCCTAATGCAACACATGCAAAATGCAACTATAGCAGGCTCGGCTATTCTAGACATGGCATGTGAAATGCTACAGCTAACACATATTCAATTTGAAATTGAAATTCAAATGCAGCTAGTATGATGCGCCGAGCCCGGTGCATGCAAAACAGATGAATGAATGCAAACATGCGATCATACTGTATGCTAATTTAAATATGCCCTAATCTAACCATCATAAGCGGTTAAATAAAAGGGAGAAAGAAAGGGGATTGGAAGACATGCACACACACACACACCCTTATTATAACAATTGGCCCTCACTCGGAGGGTCCGAAAGAATAATACAGTCCCAAATAAATACAGTCCGAATAAATAATATAAAATCCTAATTAATTAACAAATTAATATAGGAAAGCAATAAATCGGCATGCAAGCCAGGGACCGCCTCAGCTCTGATCCAGATGATGAATGATGCATATTCAGGTTGCCTTGCGCAGAAATCCACTGCGATGCCCCCAATTAGCCTCTGTTTGCAATTGTTCTTGGAATGCGTGCCAAGCTCCGGAAGGCTGCTGATTCTTGATTTGCTGCAACAGAGAGCAACAAAGGGCATGGCAAAGTATTTTCACACATGTATGCATGACTACTCTTCAGGGAGTGTCCTCGATCCTCGTGCCACCAATCACGCATATCGATGCATGATGGCCGAAGAGTCGAATTGCATGACTCGATGTGAAATGAATGTACATGTAAAGCAAGTAAAGCCTAGAACTTTATCATGAATCATCAAGAGCTTCGCGACCGAGAATTGAGACGCATCCTATCACTTGAAGTATGAAATACCCCTCGTTTCCCGTGCTCGGATTAACGTTTAACCCGAACAATGCAACACATAAGCATGGCAAAACATGCAATAGGACTAAGTATGCAAACATACAATTTTCAGCACTCAAACATGATGCTAAACAGCCCCGAAACATGGCAACATGGCACCCGATGCATGAGATGAACCCCGAAATGCAAAACTAGGCACATAGAATGACTTACAGCTATACAAAGCATGCATTATTGGACTATGAAGTCTAAAGACGGAACCAAGACAGTCCCAAAACATGGACTTTTCCAGTTTAAAGCAAGGCCAAAAAGTGCTAACAAGATGGACTAAATTAGCATGCGAATTTGATAGCAAACATGGTTTACATGGCAAATATATGATGCAAGTGAGAACTCATCAAACCAGCAAAAATCAGTGAATAAATCATGTGAAAATAGGCCCAAATAACCATGGAAATGCAGCCAATGCATACCAAAATGAGGGCTCCTTTAGAAGGCCATGCAAGGAGTTATTAGGCACATACAAGATAGACAAGTGGCATGACATAACAACTCTGAAAATCAAATATGGTAGTCCTAAAACTCACAAAATTGGCCCCAAAATCAGTCAACAAAGCATGCAAGATGGGGGCCCTTTAGAAGACCAAAATGGCCATCAAGCAAGTCAAGGTGAGAGGGGGTCACCCCCCTCTGATTTGGAGGCTCAAAATAGGGTCTTAGCCACTGAAAATCCATTTGATTTCAGTGGCTAGAAGGCCAAACAAGGCATGCAACAATAGCTTAGGCTTAAGGCTCAAAACAAGAGGCAACTAAGCATACTAGATAGCATATGACCTCAGATAAGAAAATTCACTTAATCAAACATGGAGAGGGCCTTAAAAAAAAACTTTTTACATTTTACAACATGCTTCAAAAATGAACACAAATAGGGCTAATCTATCATGCAAAAATAGCCCTAAAAGTGAGAATAGAGACAAGGGGCAGTAGCCGACCCCAAACAGCAAGGAGCCCTTCAACAAAGTTGAAGAGGGGCTCAAAATAAGGCACTTCACAGTTTACATCAAACCACGAAAATAAACACAAGTAGGCCTAAACTAGCATGCAAGAAAAGGGCCTAAAAGAGGGGTAAAGAGGCAAGTGGTAGTAAATGACCTCAAATAGAGGAGATCCCTTCAACAAAGTTGAAGAAGGACTCAAAAAAAGCCACTTTACAGTTTACATCAAAGCTCAAAACAGTTCACAAATAAGCTTAAAATACTATGCAAAAATAGGCCTAAAAGAAAGTTAAAGAGGCAAGTGATGGAAGGAGGTCTCAAACAGAGAAAGACCCTTGATCAAACATGAAAAGGGACTCAAAATATGATTATTTTCAGTTAGGGTCGGAGCCCAAAAATGCTTGCAAGCAAGGCTTATAAATGAAACAAAAAAGGGCTAGTAGTTTAGGAGAAAAGTATACTTACCCTTGAAGAACAAGTCTTTAGCAGCCTTTTGGTCCAAAAAATCTGAGCTTCTAGCCTCTGAAGATCAGCCTCAAGGTGTTTGAATGGAGGAGGAGTCTTGTGCTATGAGGTGTAGTGCAAAAAATGCAAGGAAATCCAACTTCCAAGCTCTAACCATAAGCAATATAGAGAGAGAGATGGATTTTTGCCCTCTAAAATCTCAGAACCTGGTGTAAGGAAGAACCCCCTTGCTTATATAGAGCAATGTAAGGCTAAAGCTTCTTGAACAAGCTTCCAAAGGCTTTGATCCCTCCATACACGTGTATGGAGGGCAGATATGAGGAATCCAGCTGGTACAAAATATCTGCCCGGAAACTAGCTGAGAAAGGAGGGGTGCCGGCCATCATCAATGGCCGGCAGTGCCACACTGATGGCCGGCAGGGGCAAAGCCATGGCCGGCAGTGCCATGCCTATAGCCGGCAGTGCACTAGGAGGGCCACTCTGACAGGACCTAGTCAGGGTCCAAAAATGAGGCAGAAAGGATACAGGGTCCAGAAACTCGAACCGATGACGTTCCGCCGCGACAGTCGAATGCTGGGCGAGCAATCGAACCAGTTGTTGGGTGTACCTACAAGCGCAACCAAGTCTTGAGAACGGTCAAAAATGGGGTGTCTACACCGGGGGAGAAGAAAAAATTGTTGTTAAGGTTAAGGCTAAGGCTGCGCCTCTTACTTAGAAGGAATAGGCACTGGAACAGTTTCAAAAAGAAAGGATAGAGGAGATCCAAACGAAGATAGCTCTGGAACAAGGTAGAGGAAAAGGGAAAGAAGAACCTAAAACAGCGGTGAGTGCTGCCAAGATAACCAGAAAAGTTGAATGGGATCCCAGTGACCGAAAGAGGATGCTGAGGAAACTCAGAAAGTTTCGGGATATTAAAAATCGAGCTGTGGTAGAAGAAAAATGGTATGATGATGGGGCACGTGATGTTAATATGCTTCAGATAGAACCCGATGCCAGTTTGGTCATGACTTCGAGAGAGTGGTGGAAAGACAGCGACCTACGTCATGTATATAATGACGAAGGTTGGAAAGTTGATACCCTGGATGACACCTGGTATATCGATGAGATCAATCACATGACCCAGAGCGATCGGTACTTCAAACCCACAGCGGTAGACTAGCCAGAGACCTCTGGAAAGGAGGCTGAAAGAGCAAAAGAGAAGGATATTGAGGAAAACATGGTTTTAAAATAGCTTAAGAAGATTCAGGCTGACATATCCATCTGGGGATTGATAATGGCATCTCAGGAGCATAGACAAGCCCTGCTTGAAGCAATGAACCGAACCAAAGTGCCCATTGACACTACCACTGACCAATTGGTGTCGTTGATCACCTCTGGGGATGTTGTGCTGGTAATATCATTTACGGATAAATAATTGCCTCCCGAGGGCACCAACCATAACAGGCCTTTGTATGTAACCCTGGAAAGTCGAACAAAGTGGATCCCGGTCGTGTTAATAGATACCGGATCGGGAATCAATGTGTGCCCAATGAGAACTGCCTATGCCATCGGTTTGAGGCCGATTGACTTTACACCCATGACCCAAGCTGTCCGGGCTTATGACAATACAAGCCGAAACATTATGGGAATGTTTACGAGCAATATCCTAATCGGCTAGTCCGAACATGAGATGGAATTCCATGTCATGGATATTCTAGCCACATTCAATCTACTACTGGGAAGGCTCTGGCTACATTAGATGAAGGCGATATCATCAACGGTACATTAGTTAGTAAAGTACCCCTTTAAAGGCGTGATTACCGCTGTATACGGTAACTCTACAATCCATCCTCCTCAAGGAACCATTGCACCATTATTGGAAACCATACATGGGAAAGAGGACGTGTTCCTTTCCGGCTTCTCTTTGGCAGAAGCCCAGTTAATCCAAACTATCATGGCAAAGGACGATGGAGATTATGTGAGTGCGCAATCCATAATGAACAAACAGGGGCATATGCCCGGGTCGGGACTAGGCCGAAGTGGCAAACAGGGAGGTACTGTTGCTAAGAAGTTAAGTCATAACCCCCATGCTTTTGGGTTGGGATATAAACCTACCACTATAGATTGGCAAAGGAAAGGGGAAGAGTTGAGAGAAAGGTTGAAGGCAAAAAGGACTAGGAGGCAATACGAGTTAGTCCACAAACCTATACGAGGAACCTTGAACGAACGCTTTGTCTGCCAAGGGGAGGATTTCCCATTTTGTGGATTCCCAGAGCCCTGGTATGACTGGGAAACAAAGACTAGGTATCCGGGGTTCGAGATCTTTTTCGGGCACCAGTTACCAAAAGAGGAGGATGAGTAGGCAAACCTAAGCACGGATCAATGAAGGACTGCAAACCTGAACATTGAAGAGGGGGAGCTATTGGGAAAGGCACTGGCTGACTTACTGATGAGTTCCATTGTTGGAGCTGAGACCACCAACTTGGGGGATAGTTTTACTATCTCAATAATCGGGGATAACCCAGCAGCGGATTTCTCTAATTTCATCATGGATGCATTTGAGGCTTCACGCCTAGTCTGGAAGTTCAAGTAAGGCATCATCAACAGTTCTGAATCGGATAGTGAGTCCGAATTTGATTCCACTGAGTCTATGGAGTTTGAGTCAAATTCGAGTTCCTCTGAGTTTAGTACTTCTGAGAGTGGTAACCTGGATACCAAAGTCCTATCCAGGCCGTCTTTTAGCTTTTCTTTCGAGTCCATTGTAATCGAGGATCCGAACTTTTTGAATAGAAATGTTGTGAATGTTGCCTACTTCTTTGTGCCTTTGGTTTGTTGTACTGATCTTAATTTTCAAAATTTTGACATAAACAAAGGGGAAGAAATTCCTCGGGTTTTGAAAATTTTGGTTGATCATAAGGAGGAGAGGCATGTTAAGCCCTGTACAGATGAAATCGTATCAATTAATGTGGGTATTGAAGAAGATCCTTACTTGGTCTAGATTGGGTCCACGCTGTCTTCGGAGGAACACGAGCGTTTAATCGCTTTATTAAAAAAATTCAAAGATATTTTCACATGGTCCTACGAAAACATGCCTGGAATTGATCCTGAGATTGTATAGCACCAAATCCCTCTTGACCCTGAGGCTCGGCCAGTTAAGCAAAAGCTGCGTAGAGTTCGCCCAGATTGGGCTTTGAAGATCAAGGAAGAAGTTACCAAACTAATTGAGGCAGGGTTCTTGCTTGTGTCTGCATATCCAACGTGGTTGGCCAATATTGTTCTAGTCCCAAAGAAAGATGGCAGAATCAGAGTCTGTGTCGACTTCAGGGATCTGAATAAGCCTAGTCCGAATGATGATTTTTCACTGCCGCATATTGATGAGTTAGTAGACTTCACCGTGGGCCATGCATTGCTCTCGTTTACGAACAGATTTTCCAGGTATAACCAGATTCTGGTGGCACCCGAGGATAGGGAGAAGACCGCTTTCACTACTTCGTGGAGGACCTATTGCTACCGAGTCATGCCATTTGGGTTAAAGAATGCTGGGGCCACTTATCAAAGGGCTGCAACTACCATTCTGCACGACATGATCTACAAAGAGGTTGAGGTGTATGTGGACGATATGATTGTCAAGTCTAAAGATCGAGAGGGCCACTACACTGCCTTGAAGAAATTCTTTCAGCGAATCAAAGAGTATAGATTGAGGTTGAACCCACAAAAATGCACCTTCGGTGTAACGATAGGAAAAATGCTGGGATTTTTATTCACACAGAGAGGAATTGAGTTAGATCCTTCCAAAATCAAGGCTATCTTAGAAATGCCACCACCAAGGACTGAAAAGGAGGTACGCAGCTTTTTGGGTAAAGTGCAATTCATAAGACAGTTCATTTCAAAATTAACATTGACTTGTGAACCACTATTTGGTCTCTTGAAGAAAGGAAATAAGTTCCAATGGGACGATCGCTGTTAGTTCACTTTTGAACAGGTCAAGCAGTACTTGCAGAATCTGTCTGTGTTATCACCGCTAGAACTGGGAAAACCGTTGATCTTGTACCTGTCAGTGACAAACTCAACTATGGGGTGCATGTTAGCTCAGGAGTCGGAGGCCAAGGTGGAGAAAGCTGTTTACTACTTGAGTAAAAAAATGTTGGATTACGAGACCAATTACACTCCACTTGAAAGATCTTGTCTAGCCTTGGTATGGGCTACCCGGAAGTTGAGGCACTACCTATTAGCTCACTCCGTAATCCTGGTTTCGGGATTAGATCCCATCAAATATCTCTTTGAGAAACCAGCGCTTATGGATAGGCTAGCCCATTGGTTGCTTCTTCTCTCCGAATTTGATCTTACATATGTTACGCACAAGTCTGTTAAAGGGAGAGCTGTAGCGGAATTTCTGGCAGATCACCTAGTAGAGGGCGATGAAGCGGAGTACCTTTTACCAGATGAAAATATTCTGTAAATAGAGGAGAAAACGTGGATGATGTACTTTGATGGAGCAGCCAATCAGTACGGTTATGGGATCAATGTATTGCTATAGCACCCGATGACTCCCATATACCCTTAACTTTCAAACTCCAATTCAAAGTATCCAACAACAAAGTAGAATATAAGGCATGTATCGCTGGTTTAGAAACTGCCCTGGAACTAAGGGCAAAAAAGTTGGATGTCATCGGGGACTCAAATTTGGTTGTGTCTCAAGCCAACGGATATTAGCGAGTTAAAGAAGAGAAAATGAAGGTTTACCATCAAGTCTTGGATATGCTGATTCTGAGGTTTAAGAAGTTAACGTTTACCATTTGCTAAGAGAGAACAACCGGTTCACTAACGCACTAGCAACTCTATCTTCTATGGTAGACATTCTATTGGGAGTTAGGATGCGTCCAATCATTATTGAACAGAAGTACATACCGGCCTATGAAACCATCGTTGCAATAGATGAGGCTTCAGACAAGAACCCTTGGTACTATGATATCTGGAATTTCCTGAAAAAGGAGGCGTATCTGCCAAGAGCAAATGCCAAGGACAAAAGGGAAATACGGCGTTTGGCCGTGCAATTTATCATCTACAGAGGCAAACTATACAAAAGAGTCCATCTGGAAATGCACAAGCTATGTGTTGAGGAAGAGGAATCAAAGCGCCTTATAGAGGCCATTCACGAAGGAGTGTGGGGCCCACATGAACGGTGTGATGCTTGCCCGAAAAATCCTTAGACAAGGCTACTACTGGTCAACCATGGAAGAGGATTGTATTGGTTTTGTTCGACGCTGTCACAAGTGCCAGATTCATGTCAATTGCATGAACATACCGCTGTCGAAGCTCTATAACATGACTTCACCATGGCCATTCTCTGCTTGGGAGATAAACGTTATCGGCGCAGTTTCGCCAAAAGGGTTAAGCGGGCATGAATTCATTGTGATAGCAATCGATTACTTCACAAAATGGGTGGAGGCCTAGTCCTACTCCGTGCTGAAAGCATCGCATGTGGCTAAGTTCATCAAAACAATATTAGCTGTAGGCATGGGGTGCCCAATGAGATTATCTCCGACAATGGGATGCACTTCCAGAAAGAGGTGATAAATTTGCTCGAAAAATATAACGTGGCTTTTCATAAGTCATCAACCTACAAGCCGTAGAATAATAAAGCTGTTGAAGCTACGAACAAGAATATCAAGAGAATTATACAGAAGATGGTGGAAACCTATAGAGACTGGCCAGATAAATTGTCATTTGCGCTCTGGGGCTGCAGAACCTCAATCCGAACATCTACAAGGGCAACCCCATATTCTCTTGTCTACGGGATGGAGGCTGTTTTGCGGATCGAAATTGAAGTGCCCTCGCTACGAGTTATGGCTGAGTGTCAAATAACAGAGATAGATTGACAGCAAAGTAGATTTGAGGAGTTGATGTTGTTTGATGAAAGAAGACTAAGAGCATTGTATCATGTCCAGGGCTACCAACGCCGGATTGCTAAGGCTTTTAATAAGAAAGTGAAGTCCAGAAATCTTCAAGAAGGGGACATGGCATTGAAAGACAACTGAGCTCCTATTCATTACCCTAGGGGCAAGTTCAAGCCTAACTGGAGTGGTCCTTACATCATCAAGTCAATTTGGTCAGGAGGGGCAGTTATTCTTTTGGACTTGGATGGCCTGGAGCTCTCGTAACCAATCAACATGGATAACTTGAAGAAATATTACCCCTGAAAGGCTCACTAGGCCGAAAACCCGAAAGGATGACCTAGGCAAAAGTTAGAGCACAAAAAATTAAAAATAAAGAAAAACTGAGCTCGCAAGATTGAAAACCCTAAAAGGAAACTTTGGCAAAAGTTAGAGCATAAAAGGAGAGAGTTAATACTCGAGTGAACCTGAACTGAACTACGTGAGGCCTGATTTCCATTTTTGGGATACGTAGGCAACTTCATCCTGAGGTTCGGCCATAACTATCTCCAGTTCAATTGTCCTATCCATTTTCTTGATCAGGTCATCCTTGTTCATCATCTATTAGTTCAGTTTTGCTTCGTGTTTCAGGCAGAAAAGCTGAGTGCAGAGTAGCGGCGATTTGCAGCCAGGGGGAGTTATGACTTTTTTTTATTCGGGATTATACGTCTTGAGGATCGACTCTATGCGTGTCAGGTGGTGATTGTCATGACCCGAACCCGCCCCTATGGGTTAAGGACATAACCGGCCAGTAATCCTGTGATTATCTACGACCTCAGACCAAAACAGACATAACTCATCAGAGTAAAGGGGCCAAACGGAAGCAAGCATTTAAAACTTTGTCCATAGAGCCGTGCTTATATGCACATCAAAACAAACCATACTCATATACGTCAATAACCCACATCAAAAGTACAGTAGTAAAACTTCTTTACAGACAGGGTCATCTAAACTAAGTCAACCCATAACAGACTGTACACAAATATACACAAAGTCCTTGCCAACAAGACAAAATACTAATACATAACCAAAATGGCAAGGATAGGTCTCGTGCGTGAGACACAAGGCTGACTTTCCCAAAACTCGTGTTGTTCGTGGCAGACTTCACTGGGGCCGGGTTTGGACTTCTCTTGGCTCACCTACAAACACATGAATGAGCGTGAGCGATAGCCCAGTGAATAATATCAATTACAGAAGTTACATATCAATGTAGAACAACAGGTTCCAAACGGCCTTGGGCCCAATTCATATTTCTATTTAGCAGATGTTTAGCAGATGTATAACTATACGAATTTCAAATTGAGTGACTTGTAGTTTCAACATTCTGGCCTTTGGCCCATTCAGGTTTCCATTCATGTCAAAACGGCCTTCGGCCTACTCATTCATGTCGAAACGGCCTTCGGCCCACTCTTTCATGTCGAAACGGCCTTCGGCCCACTCTTTCATGTCAAAACGGCCTTCGGCCCGATCATTTATGTCAAAACGGCCTTCGGCCCACTCATTCATGTCAAAATGACCTTCGGTCCATCTATATAGGTCAAAACGACCTCTAGTCCATCCATATGTGTCAAAACGACCGTTGGTCCGTTCATTTCTATCAAAACGACCTTTGATCCATTTATGTTTATCAAAACAACCTTCGGTCCATTCAATTCTATCAAAACGACCTTTGGTCCATCTATGTTTATCAAAACGACCTTTGGTCCATTTGTGTTTATCAAAATGACCTTCGGTCCATTCATTTATTCATGTCAGACTTTTGTCCACAATCCCAATTAGCAACTCATAAAGCTTATAAGGGAATAAACAATTGGACATTCACAAGCATTCGAATATCGATATTACTCACAGTGATCGGCTTGTGGATTTGCCCTGGAGCTTGACCCTACACATATCATGAACACAAAAGGGTCACTAACAGTTCAATCCGTTCTTTAATTCACATATTCCTCTTTAGGCCTTATTCTTATCTCATTAACTCATTTACAATGCTTAACATATGCCTAAGAGTGCTTACAAGTGAAAGAGAACGGAAAAACAGAACACATAATGCATTTTCAGAATTTCAGAAAACAGGGTCCCCGCTCGAGTGTGGGATTCCCCGCTCGAGCAGACCCTTAAGCCTGCAAAAGTACTGGTTACCCCAAATTTCCGCTCGAGCAGATTGCTTGTCTACATGGCTCCCCGCTCAAGCGTCAACTTCCTCGCTCGAGCGGGAACCATGTCTGAAAAAAAAAATGCTGGGAGCTCGATTTCTCCGCTCGAGCGGCACTTACCCCCGCTCAAGCGGACGTAAAAAATCTGGGTTTTCCAGATTAACTTCTTAAGCTCCAATTCGAATTTCCAGCCCATTTTTCATGCATTCTGAGGCTCAAAGTTCTCATATATTCATACTAACAAGGTACAAATACCAAAACACATTGTTAAGGAGCTCAATTTCAAGGATTACACACTTGCATGTCTCAAATTGACACCAAATTCAACTCTATCATGTATATTCATGCATTTCAAGCTCCCATCCTCAATTATTCAAACATGCATGGTCATCTTGATTATTTTCATTTCAAAAGATGCAAATGGTGTCAAAGCTCAACAAACCAAGTTTGCATGCATAATCAAACTTCAAATCTTGCTTAATTGACATGATACATGCTAGATTATGCAACTTATGGCAATGCAAAAGCAATTCTATGCATGCATGATCATATCTCATCAAAACCAATTTAAATCATGCTCTTGGTCACAAAAATACTTTGAGCTCACAAGATTACAAATTTAATTCATGAATTCAAGAGTCAATGGCTTACCTAGAAGTCCATTTCTTGAGCTAAAACTCTAAAATTTCCAAGCTTTAAGCCAAACCCTCAATCTCCTTCTCTCTCTTCTTCCAACCGACCCTCTCCTCTCTTTTTTGAGTTTATCATCAATCAAAATGAGGCTAAGGAGAGAGAGATTGAGTGTTTAAAGCCTTGACAACAAAACCCACTAAGGCCAATATTATAATAATAAAGTAGTTGGGCTCTAATTCATCAATTTAATCGATTTAATTTGGCCCAAATCAATTTTCAATTAAATTTTACCGTAGGCTCTGAAAATTATGCCAATCACAATGGCGTAATCAATTTCGGGTTTTGTGGCCGATAGGGCCCTCAATTTAATTTTCAAAACAGATTACTCAAACAGATATTCCTACGGTGAACAGATAGAATTTCAAAATCACATGTTACCACACAATGGCACACAAAGTCATGTTAAACACATAATCATACTCAAATTAAGGACCAATTTAGCATACTACGGGACAGGGGTATCACAGTGATCATTTCCAAAAATTGTTTTGGAAAGTTTCAATAAAAGTTGATTTTGTTCAAAATTTTACCCTATTACAACTTGGACCATTTTTGAGACCGAAAGGAAAATTTTCAGTACTCGCAACTTTAATTTTATTGATTTTAACACAAGTACATTCTCCAAACTCTTTGATTCAGATCAAAGTTGTTTTTACATCTTTAGACTTGAAAAAAAAAAGATCAAAGCAGTAAAACTAGGGACACAGCTGAATCAGATGGCTCTATGCCAAAGATGGTCCAACCTCTGTCTCCTCTTCAAGCCAAGCCAAACACTCCTCAGACAGGGTATAACTGAAACTAATGGCAAAGGCCAGAATCTCTTTCGTTCTCCAGGCCGTAAGATATCGGGGCAAGTGTGAGGCGTGAATTGGAAATGAAGCTGTGTATTCCACTCCCTCATCTGGTCGTATTTGATCATGCCCGAATTGGTATCGGAATCGAAGAAGAAAATAGAATATACAATATGTGAGGCCAATCAACTTTACACCCGACTGTCGGGACATGTTGTAGCTCATCTCAGCTAAATTAAGCCAAGGGCAATGCCAAGTTACATTGGCTATGGACCGGCTGCGCATCCAATTACACCATAAACCCTCTGAGGGGAAATCCACTAGCCGTTGATGAAAGAAGTAAGCTCAGGTCGAATACTCGAGACAAGGAGCAGCTACTTGCAGTTATCCATAAGCCCTACTTGGGAAGGGATGAAAAATAAGAGAGATTAAAGAATAGAGAGGTGTAAGATGAGATAAAAGTAAGGAAAGGGGTTTAAGAGAAAAAAACAGAGAATGAGAGTTGAGTGATGTAAGAATCATAAATTAAAAGGGTGGAAAATAATACTTGGAGAAGTAGCGGACTCCCTGCCAGCTGGGAGGTCTCTCCTCGGCGGAAGGCATCTAAACCCATCAAGGTTTCGGTCAGTACCAAATCCATACAACTCTTACCCTTTTTCAGACGTTGAGCTACTTCGATCAACCAGATGCTAACTCCGCTGAAACTAGGGGCAAAGAGGAATTGTGCAACAAGGCATAAACAGAGAGCATGTTACCAGTAGCCTCGCCAAAGAAGGTCACTTCAATCTCCAACAAAGAAAAATTGATGGACTAAACCAGGGATATCTAGCTCCCCAGTATGTACCAAAGACCGAGCCTCGTGTAATGTTAACCCACACATTCATCCAAAAGCTTGAGTATGGCCAAAACGGTGCTGCGATATGATTTCTTTGTTGTGCCGGGACTCTATCAAGGCTTGAAATTCCTCGAGTGTCGGACATACCTCTTGAAATCCGAATTAAAACACATGCGTGATCGGGTTCCAACATTGAACAACGACATGAAGGAATGGAAAGTAAATAGAAATGCAACTTAGAGAAAAAAAGGGCATTTAGGTCAAAACCGCAAAAATTCACCTCTTCCGAGCCGTCCAAAGTGGCTATCCAGTCTCAGAGCCTATTGTTGCACAATGTCTCCATTTTGAGAGCAAAATATCAAAGACTTGTTATTTTGACAGAAAAATAGCATGGGAGCATTATTTTTAGAAGATGGGAAGGAGCAGTGCATGATAGCTGGACAGCACTGACTGACCTCACATTGAAGCCCAGTCGTGCCTTAGTGAAACACGGCCATGCTTTACAGGAAAGGCCAATCTTTGCCTTGACATACCATAGTTCTATTTTGAGTCTAGTTTTGTTTGTACCAAGTATTTTTCGATGTTTTCGAGTTGTTTATTATTTCGTTTTCCTGTTATCGAGTTGTATTTCACAATTTTGCCGGTTATGGGTAGTTATCCGATTCAAGTGAATGCAAGAGCAAGTCTTATGTAACGTTATCATGCAAGGGTTACGCCGTTCATCACATACAAATACCATTCATCACATTGTACAAGGAAATTTCTCAACAGAAACTTGTCTTTTATAACAGGTGGGTCCAACTCCGTTCATTGTTTTACAGAGCAATAAAACAAAAGAAAATCTTTCAAACAAAAACGAAAGGGTCTATCTGAAACTAGTCTTTAACTACAAAGCCAAAAAAAAAAAAAAAAATCATCATCCTCATCAATAGCCCATCATCGCTCTCTTCCTCATTGATTGCGGAGATGGTGCATCATTATCATCGCTAGGGCTGCTGGACTGCAAATCAACCTTCTCTCTCTCGTCTTCAGGGCTCGTAGACCCGTCAAAAGACTTATCGGAAGGTTAGCGCTGCCTCACTCGGCCTCTCCCTCGATCAGCTCCTGCCCGGCCCCTCACTGGGCCCCGTCTCTGTCTACTGGCTGCGGAAGGTCCTGCAGGCACTGCTGGCGCCGGCTCAAGCTGAAAACAGGACAAGTATCAGTATGGATTAACAGAAGTGTATAGTATGGAAACAATAGTAAGCTACAGATAGAATGTACCTCGATCCCATGGGAGACTAAGGCAGTCTGCCTCCTCCGTACCATAAGGAGTAGTTGGTCGATCGTACGAAGGAGGTCATCAGCATACGCTCAGGGTACCTACAAAAGGAACAGAATCTGAGAAAGGCAGGTAGAAGTAATAGAGAACAATAAACTGATATGGTAGAAAACAAGATAAAGTGCATTAAGTAGAAGCATAAAAGAATATGTACCTACTCGATACCAAGGCGAAAACTAGTCTGCAGTCCCTCTTCTCGATGTGCTCAAGCGGGATCTGCTCGATCACGCCATCTGGACGGATGTACATAATCTCAGTGGGGATCACAGGAAATCCAGGAATGGGAGCAACGACAGGGGCATCTCCAGTAGGGGCATCACCAGTCGTAGCAACAGTAGCAGCAACCTCTGGCATGGCTCGAGCCACGCCCGCGGTAAGAGGCACCATCACCCGGGTATGTAAGAAGGTAGTGAAGTTTCCAGGCTCATGATAATGATCGCCGTCCTCACCTAACATCAGGAGGCCAATCTGAAAATCGTCCTGCAGCTCATCCATTACGCTCATAATTGGAGGAGGGGGATATGGGATGTCAGGGTCAGCAACGCCTCATGTCTGGCTGATGAACCTCTCCCCCAGGTAGTACGCCGGGCCAAAAGGACCCTCAAATAGAATCCGCATGGTGAAGGCATGCCATGCAACGGTGTAGGTCATCCTCGACACCGGGGAAATGCCTACCCAAGGATGCTAGTCAACCTATGAAATCAGTGCAGTGTCAGACGTCAATACAGTGTTAGAAATCAGTGCAATGTCAGATGTCAGTGCAGTGTTAAAAATTAGTGCAGTCTGAGAATGGCAGTGCCGTGTCAGACGTCAATGCAGTGTTAGAAATCAGTGCAGTGTTAGAGATCAGTACAGTGTGAGAATTCAACAGTATGAGAGTGACCGTGTAATGTGGGATACAGTGCAGTATGCTCATAGTATATAACAGTTAAAGGTTGGGACTTTGTTACCTGGTCCGCAGTGATCGTGTCAAAAAAGCGACGAAAATAGAGAAAGCCTCGGTCTACACGATGGCGGCGCTCAAATCGAGAGTTGTAGTACCGTGAGCGGGGTACTAACAACTCGATTGGCATCACCGGGACCGGAGCCAAAGAGGTGAAGTCAGTATACACCCAGAGCTGCAAATAGAAAAAGATAGCTGAAATCAATAAGCAGAAAATGAAATGTAAATGAGCAGAAAATGCAGAATGAATAAAAAAGATAAGTGTGAGGCATACCTCCTAGACTCTCCAATAATCGCCAAGTGAATCCGCCTTGCGGCAGGAGACGAAGCTCATGTAACAGTATAGGGTGGCCAGACCAGCACCACCCCAATCGTACTCTGCCACCAGAGGAAAGTGCACCAATGCCCCCAGAAAATATAACCACATGGTATTTTCCCTGTTCACAAACAAGTTAGTACCAAGGATGTGATACCCCTGTTCCGTATTATGCTAATTGGTCCTTAATTTGTATATGATTATGTGTTTGTTATGGTTTTGTATGCCATTATGTGAAAATATGTGGTTTTGAATTTCTATCTGTTCACCGCAGGAATATCTGTTTGATTTTACCGCTTCGGAAATTAAATTGGAGGCCTTATCGGCCACAGAACCCGAAATTGATTACGCCATTATGATTGGCATAATTTTTAGAGCCTACGGTGAAATTTAATTGAAAAACTGATTCAGGCCAGATTAAATTAATTTAATTAATGAATTAGTGCCATATTATTTATTATTATTAAATTTGAGTAGTGGGCTTATACATAAGGGCCATTACACTTCAATTCCTCCCATTTTTAACACTTTGGCTGATTTTGAACTCAAGAATAGAGAGAGAGAGAGGGTCGGCCTTAGAGAGAGAAGGGGAAAGAGTTGTGTGGTTTTGCTCAAAGCTTGGGAATCTTGAAGATTAAGTCCAAGAATTGACTAGGGTTTGGAAGATTAAACTCCTAGGTGAGTAAATTCATGAGATTGAACTTGTAATTTTGTGAATTAAAGATTAATTGGTGATCAAGAACAAGAGTTGTGCTACAATTGATGAATTTGAAGCTAATGTGCACATGCATGTGTAGGATCACCATGATTTTGCATAATCAAGCATGTATTAAGTTGAATATGGAAATGACATGCAAGCATGTTTTTTTGTTGAGCTCCATGAGAATGAACACCATTTGCATTATTTGGAATGGAAATGAAGTCAAGATTAGCATACATGTTTGAATAATTAAATATAGGAGCTTTGAATGCATGAATGTGTATGATAGAATTGAGCTTGAACTAAATTGAGCCATGCATGTATTTGATTTATGAAATTGGGCTCCATGAAGATGTGTTTTGGTGTTTTTACCATGTTAGTACAAGTATATGTGAAAGTGGAGCCATTAAAGGCAAGAAATGATGGTTGAATATTGAAGGGAGCTCAAGAACTCAATCTGGAAAACCCAGAAATTTTATGTCCGCTCGAGCGGGAACCTGCCGCTCGAGCGTGATTTTCGTGCTCCCAGTACTTTTTGCAGACTTGGTGTCCGCTCGAGCGGGTATTTTACGCTCGAGCGGGGGAGCTTTGTAGACAGGCCTTCCGCTCGAGCGCTATATTTAACGCTCGAGCGTATTTTCATGCAACCAGTACTTTTGCAGGCCTTAAGGGTCCGCTCGAGCGGGTATTTCACGCTCGAGCGGGGACCCTGTTTTCTGAAATTTTGAAAATGCATTCTGTTTTCTGTTTTTCCGTTCCCTTTCACTTCTAAGCACTCTTAGGCATACATTGAGGATTGTAATTGAGTTAAGGAAATAAGAATGAAGCCTAAAGAGGAATATGTGAATTAAAGAACGGATTGAATTATTGTGACCCATATGTGTTATGTGATATGTAGGGTCAAGCTCCAGGACAATTCAACCAACCGATCACAGTGAGTAATATCTGACATATGTTAGTGTCCAATGGCTACTTCTATGTAAGTTTGTAAAGTTCACTAATTTGAATGGTGGACACAATTTGATATGAAAGGCCTATGAGCCAGTTTGATATAAATGAATGGACCGAAGGTCGTTTTGGCATAAATGAATGGACCGAAGGTCGTTTTGGCATAATTGAATGGCCCGAAGGTTGTTTTGACATAAATGAATGGACCGAAGGTCATTTGGCATAAATGAATGGACCGAAGGTCGTTTTGACATAAACGAATGAACCGAAGGTCGTTTTGACATGAATAAATGGACCGAAGGTCATTTCGACATGAATGAGTGGGCCGAAGGCCGTTTTGACACAAATGAATGGACCAAAGGCCGTTTTGACATGAATGAATGGGCCAGAGGCCGTTCTGTCATGAACGAAAGTCTGAATGGGCCAAAGGCCAGTTTGTCATTTAGATGGGCCAAAGGCCAGTCTGTCACTTGAGTGGGCCAAAGGCCAGTTTGACACGAATGATAGTTTGACATAAATAATAGTTTGACACGAATGATAGTTTGATATAAGTAATAGTTTGACACGAATAACAGTTCGATCTGAATAATAGAATGAATGGGCCAGAGGCCGTTTGACATGAATGAATGGGCAAAGGCCGTTTTGACATGAACGAAAGTCTGAATGGGCCAAGGGCCAGTTTGTTATGGAAAGATAAATAGGCCAAAGACCAGTATGTTTGGAACCACAGTCACTTGACTTAAATTGTATATATATATATGTTAAATAGAAATATGAATTGGGCCCAAGGCCGTTCGGAATATGTTGTTCTACATATTGTTGTATCTTCTTATTTGATATTATTCACTGGGCTTTCGCTCACGCTCATTCATGTGTTTGTAGGTGAGCTAAGAGAGGTCCAGACCTAGACCCAGCCCCAGTGAAGCCATTGTGGAACAACCAAGTTTTTGAGAGTCAACCCCTACGTCTCACGCACGAGACTCGTCTTCGCCCTTTTGTTTGGTATTTATATTTTGTCATGTTGGAGAGGACTCTGTATCTGTTGTGTACAGTTTTGACGGGGTGACTTAGACTAATGATCCTGTCTGTACAGAACCTTTTGTTACTGTACTTTCTGATGTGAGTTGTTAACATATTTGTGTCTGGAATGTTATGACGTGCATGTAAGCACAGCTCTATGGACAAAGTTTTAAATTGCTTCCGTTTGGCCCCCCATTAACTCTGTTAAAATACATTTAGTTTGGTTTGAGGCTGTAAGTAATCTCATGATTATTGGCCGGTTACGTCCTTAACCCATGGGGGCAGGTTCGGGTCGTGACAGAGTGGTATCAGAGCACAAGTTAATAACTCACACACTTGTCCAAATGAGCAATAAGCGTCTCGAAAAGATCTAGGATGCATTCATAAGTATGAATTTGGAAGCATCGATAATATGCTTAACTTTTTGTTACGAATGATTATGTGCTATAAATTGTGAATTTCTTGCATTGTAATTGTTCGAATATGCATGCTTTCTAGTATATACACACTTGTGTATCTTTTGTATAAAGTATAATGCAAGTTTAATCAGATGGTGAACTTTAAATATTTTCTGATGATATGAAATGACGAGTTCCCTGAAATGCTATTTTTGCATGAATGAATGATTACCCAAATTTTCCTTGAACGTAATTGTGGTATCCTTAGCAGAGGCCCTCGCCTAGGGGACATAATACTGTGGCTTATGGTCATGAGGCCCTAGCCCGGGGGAAATAATACCGTGGCGCAGGCCCTCGCCCGAGGGAAACAATACCGTGGCCTATGTATGAGATATGTTACCCGGTACCAGAGGTTCCGTTATGGAACTTGATGTGCTTGACCAACATGATATGTTACGCTAGAGGAAGTACCACACATGATTTGAATATGAGATATGAATTGCTGCACTAATGAGTACAACAAGTTTGTTTTGTTATAATGCACAATCATGAGCATATGAATCATGAAAAGTTGCTTATGTGCATTCGATTCTTCAAATGGGTGTCTATGTGACATATGACCATGATTTGAGTATATAATTACTTAGTAAATGTTTAGCATGCGATATTTGATAAGTATGCAATTATCCGTTACGTATGTGATTAATTGCGTACGATATGTGAAATGAGAATATAACAATGTGCCTATGTGCGAATGTACCCATGTGTATTTGTTTTAATTTCGTATTGGGCATCCCAGTATTTGGTAAAGTTTTGATAAGAATTTGTGTAAAGTATGGGCAAATTAAGGGCATGCGGGTTGGAAGGTTCTTCCACAGCCCGACTTGATGGTCCGGAAAGAGTAGTACAAGAAATTGGCAGAGATCTTGAGACAACAACGTCAGTTGCCGCTACGGCAAGAACCTTGCCACCACCAGTGTAAGAAACACCAAGGAGTTTGTTATCAGATTTTTGGGGCTCGTTATAGATGTGGTAAAATGGACCATACGGTAAGGAACTGTCCCCGGATTGAACGAAATGTGAATGAATCATCTGCCTCGGCTAAATCCGTACTAGTGGTAGGAATTGCTACTCAGGATGGAGTAATTGCACTCATCCCAGGAAGCACTCAGAATACTGTGATTGTTATCCCAGGTATCTATATTGCTTATAAACGAATGCCTATGTGTTGATTGATTCTGAATTAGTACATTTGTACATCTTCGCTTGGGATATTATTTGATTCAGATCGGCATATTTTTTTTCCATAGCTGCTGCATGTGTATCTAGATTGGTTAGACCCACATGATCGAGACTGTATTCATTGGAGGTATATGCCCCGTTCGAAAATTTGTTAAATACGTTTTGGGATATTGATTGACTCTGCACATGCACATGTATATCTACACCTATGCTTAGGGTGATTTATTATGTTACCGTCTTCAATGACTAAACCACTGGAATTATGACTCTGTGATTATGTGACCAAGTTGAGCACCCCAAATGATGAATTCTATGACTGTGAGGCCATGTATTTTGATTGGTGGAAAGTTGACTGGATTATGTGACTAATTTGGAACTTTTGCGTAACAATCCTATACTATGTGACCTGAAGAACTCTGTTTAATGTGTTACTGTGCACCATGTTCTTGCATATAAGACTAATTTGGGAACTGCTATACTGATTATGATACGTCCTCCTGATACGAAATAACTGCATGTATATGCAACTACCCCCGAATTTTAGACAATACATATTATACCTGATTTGAAACACTTTGATATGAACCGTTGTGATGAATGATTCTGATATGACTTTGAGAGAACTGATGACTTAGGGCAGTTGAGAAAACTATCAACCATGTACCTAAGCAAACGAAGTATGCCTTACAGAACCGAATGTGTCCTATTTGAGAAAAATTTTATCTGATTCGATCCGATAGAACCTTTGCCTGATATTGTTCCGATGGAACCCTCATTTGATATGATTTGATGGAACCTTTGTTTGATTTAATTTGGCAAGACCTGTGTCGGGATTGGTTTGATAAGACCCTATGTCTGATTTAATTTTGTAAAAAGGGATTGAGGATTGCCTGTAAATAAATAGCTAGATTATTCTTGGCAAAAAAACTGATAGACCCAAAACTTGAATCTGTTTAGAGTACTTCACCTATTTGAAACACCTTCTGTGGACCATAACAGATTGCTTTAACCATGAACACCGTTGAGAACCAACCCCCAACTATCGAGGACATATGTGTTGAAAATGAGCCGAATTGTACAAATCCCGTGATTGGGTGTCTTAAGGAACGATGCTTGTGTATTGTCCCATCCTGGTTGGTTTGACGCTATGGGGACTGATGATGGCAGATTGATTTGATCATAAGTAGTATTGAACATTTGTCTTTGACTGATCAGAATGTGTTTTGTAAGGGAGAGTGGTTGCTTCAATGTTATCAGATTTTGGGGAATCAGGTTGTAGTGAGTGGTATTATGTTTGTTTTGATGACATTCTTGGGGCGTCCTTTCGTGCTAGGGGACGTTAAGCCTATGTAGCACCCTTGTTGGGATATCTTTTGCCACCGACGGTCTTGTACGGGTGGGTTTGACTAATCGATCTCGAGTCGGCCACCAACGGTCGTGAACGGGTGTGCTTCGATTCCGAGACGATTATTCTTTTGTTTTGTCCGGAATGTCGTCCTTTGGTAATTATGTGGATGTTATTAACATCCAAGAAGCTTTGAAAAACCCTGATTATCCGAAAGTGTGTGAATTCAGTACGCCTTGTGTAAATAACTGCTCAGTGCCATTGTATCCTGTAATTGGGGAATTGGGGCTTTGAGGATGTGTAAATTGTGTTTAACACGTGATTGATTGTTTTTAATATTACCTTTGACGCCATGGGGATTAGTATATGAATTGCCTTCTACTTTTGGTAACTATGGAATAGTGTGGAAAGACTCGATGGAACAAGGAATTGAATGTTGAACCGAATTGTAAACTGTTAAATGAATTAAGAACACGTGTATTCTATTAGAAGTCGACTGCCTCAGTGTTATTGTATGTTACAATTGGTACTATGGGGATATATGAGTTACGTATGTCGTGTGGTTGATTGCTTCGTTGTTATTTTTGTTGACTCGGGGATCAGTGCCTGAATTCACTTTAAATTCCTGAAGACTTTTGATTAACCTTGAATAGCTATGATGAGCTATTGAACTAAATACCGAATCGGACTATGAATTGCGGAATCATTGGGGAATGAATTGAACTTTTGTGACAAGGGAACAGACTGAACTCCTATGGTAAAGTTAGTTGGCAATTGAAATAAATATATTGGCGACCTACTGTGAAGAAGGAAATTGTTGAATTTGTGTCTAAATGTTTTCGGTGCCAACAAGTCAAAGTTGAATAACGGATATTGGCAGAACTACCGCAATCTCTCTCTATTTTGGAATGGAAATAGGATATGTGACTACGAATTTCATTGTGGGGCTACCTTGAGCACTCAATGTGTGAATCCCGTTTGGGTTGTTGTATGTGGAATTACTGAATTTGCTCGTTTCCTCCCTGTGACATTTTCGTATGATGCTAGTAGACTAGCCACTGTTTACATCAATAAGGTTGCTTGTTTGTATGGGGTCCCAGTGTCTATTGTTTAGACAGAAATTCTGAAATGTGTTTGAATTCTGACAAGCCTTCAAGAGGCAATGGGAACAAAATTGTGGTTCGGCGTTGCTTTCCGTCTGCAAATTGATGTATAAGCAGAAAGAACTTTTGGATTCTGGGAGAAATGCTCCAAATGTATGCTTTAGATTTTCTAGAAATTGGAAAAAATAAATAAATAAATAAATAAATCTATCCATCGTTGTCAGACTTTGCTTACAATGACAGCTCACACTCTAGTTTCGCTTGCCACCATACAAGCCTGGTATGGCAGGAAAGGTAAGTCTCTGACTGATCGAAAACAGAGTGTTGCTTGATCTAGAGACTGAACAAATGATTATCGAGAAAATTGGAACCGTTGAATAAAAGTACTCCGAATTGTTTTCGACTAAAGGTAAATTAAGTTTGGAGGACCAAACTTCCTAAAGGGGGGAAGACTGTGATACCCCTGTTCCGTATTATGCTAATTGGTCCTTAATTTGTATATGATTATGTGTTTGTTATGGTTTTGTATGCCATTATGTGAAAATATGTGGTTTTGAATTTCTATCTGTTCACCGTAGGAATATCTGTTTGATTTTACCGCTTCGGAAATTAAATTGGAGGCCTTATCGGCCACAGAACCCGAAATTGATTACGCCATGGTGATTGGCATAATTTTTAGAGCCTACGGTGAAATTTAATTGAAAAACTGATTCAGGCCAGATTAAATTGATGTAATTAATGAATTAGTGCCATATTATTTATTATTATTAAACTTGATTAGTGGGCTTATACATAAGGGCCATTACACTTCAATTCCTCCCCTTTTTAACACTTTGGCTAATTTTGAACTCAAGAATAGAGAGAGAGAGAGAGAGGGTCGGCCTTAGAGAGAGAAGGGGAAGAGTTGTGTGGTTTTGACTCAAAGCTTGGGAATCTTGAAGATTAAGTCCAAGAATTGACTAGGGTTTGGAAGATTAAACTCCAAGGTGAGTAAATTCATGAGATTGAACTTGTAATTTTGTGAATTAAAGATTAATTGGTGAACAAGAACAAGAGTTGTGCTACAATTGATGAATTTGAAGCTAATGTGCACATGCATGTGTAGGATCACCATGATTTTGCATAATCAAGCATATATTAAGTTGAATATGGAAATGTGAGTGTTGAATCATACATGCAAGCATGTTTTTTGTTGAGCTCTATGAGAATGAACACCATTTGCATTATTTGGAATGGAAATGAAGTCAAGATTAGCATGCATGTTTAAATAATTAAAGATAGGAGCTTTGAATGCATGAATGTGTATGATAGAATTGAGCTTGAACTAAATTGAGCCATGCATGTATTTGATTTATGAAATTGGGCTCCATGAAGATGTGTTTTGGTGTTTATACCATGTTAGTACAAGTATATGTGAAAGTGGAGCCATTAAAGGCAAGAAATGATGGTTTGAAATATTGAAGGGAGCTCAAGAACTCAATCTGGAAAACCCAGAAATTTTATGTCCGCTCGAGCGGGGAATGCGCTCGAGCGTGATTTTCGTGCTCCAGTACTTTTTGCAGACTTGGTGTCCGCTCGAGGCGGGGTATTTACGCTCGAGCGAGGGAGCTTTGTAGACAGGCTTCCGCTCGAGCGCTATATTTAACGCTCGAGCGTATTTTTCATGCAACCAGTACTTTTGCAGGCTTAAGGGTCGTCGAGCGGGGTATTTCACGCTCGAGCGGGGACCCTGTTTCTGAAATTTTGAAATGCATTCTGTGTTCTGTTTTTTCCGTTCCTTTCACTTCTAAGCACCTTAGGCATACATTGAGGATTGTAATTGAGTTAAGGAAATAAGAATGAAGCTAAAGAGGAATATGTGAATTAAGAACGGATTGAATTATTTGTGACCCAATGTGTTATGTGATATGTAGGGTCAAGCTCCAGGGCAAATTCAACCAACCGATCACAGTGAGTAAATCTGACATATGATTAGTGTCCAATGGCTACTTCTATGTAAGTTTTGTAAAGTTCATAATTTGAATGGTGACAAATTTGATATGAAAGCCTATGGCAGTTTGATATAATGAATGGACCGAAGGTCGTTTTGGCATAAATGTGGACCGAAAGTCGTTTTGGCATAAATGAATGGACGAAGGTCGTTTTGGCATAATTGATGGACCGAAGGTCGTTTTGACATAAATGAATGGACCGAAGGTCGTTGGCATAAATGAATGGACCGAAGGTGTTTTGACATAAACGAATGGACGAAGGTCGTTTTGGACATGAATAAATGGACCGAAGGTCGTTTCGACATGAATGAGTGGGCCGAAGGCCGTTTTGACACAATGAATAGGCCAAAGGCCGTTTTGACATGAATGAATGGGCCAGAGGCGTTCTATCAATAACGAAAGTCTGAATGGGCCGGAGTTGTCATTTAGATGGGCCAAAGGCCAGTCTGTCACTTGAGTGGGCCAAAGGAGTTTGACACGAATGATAGTTTGACATAAATAATAGTTTGACACGAATGATAGTTTGATATAAGTAATAGTTTGACACGAATAACAGTTCGATCTGAATAATAGAATGAATGGGCCAGAGGCCGTTTGACATGAATGAATGGGGCCAGAGGCCGTTTTGACATGAACGAAAGTCTGAATGGGCCAAGGCCCAAGTTTGTTATGGAAAGTAAATAGGCCAAGACCAGTATGTTTGGAACATAGTCACTTGACTTAAATTGTATATATATATGTTAAATAGAAATATGAATTGGGCCAAGGGTTCGAATATGTTGTTTACATATTGTTTATCTTCTTATTTGATATTATTCACTGGGCTTTCGCTTACGCTCATTCATGTTGTTTGTAGGTGAGCTAGAGAGGTCCAGACCTAGACCCAGCCCCAGTGAAGCCATTGTGGAACAACCAAGTTTTTGAGAGTCAGCCCTACGTCTCACGCACGAGACTCGTCTTCGCCCTTTTTGTTTGGTATTTATATTTTGGTCATGTTGGCGAGGATCTGTATCTGTTGTGTACAGTTTTGACGGGGTGACTTAGACTAATGATCTGTCTGTAAGAACCTTTTGTTACTGTTTTTTGATGTGAGTTGTTAACATATTTGTGTCTGGAATGTTATGACGTGCATGTAAGCACAGCTCTATGGACAAAGTTTAAATTGTTCGTTGGCCCCCCATTAACTCTGTTAAAATACGTTTGGTTTGGTTTGAGGCCGTAAGTAATTCATGATTACTGGCGGTTACGTCCTTAACCCATGGGGCGGTTCGGTCGTGACAAAGGAGATACATAAGGAAGCTATGGGTGTACCGGGCGACCTCATTTGGAGTGGTGGGCTGAAAATCGAAAAGTACTTGAAGAACCAACTGTACCTCACCATCCGTGGCTAGTAGTGTCTAGGATCACTCCAAGAAGCCGGCTTGTGCGGTTCTTCACTGTGTCATGTCAGGATTATACGGATCGGACCGCTAACTCCAACCCGTAAACCGGTGAGCATCGCAAAGTCGTATGAGGTCAAAGTCATCTCTCCGATCGATGAGAAGTGGAATGAGTTTATGGTGTCCCACCATCTCTCGACCAAGGCCCTATACAATAGTGACTCGGCTCTCATCTGTATAAGCCCTAAGCAGAAAGGTCCAAAGCCAACTGCGTCAACTAATGCACGGACCTCTGCGGGTAGTCTCTCATACCAGCGGAGGCCCGGATATGGATCTGTATCCGCCAATCCTCCTAGCTATCACTTGCAAATGGGAAATATACGACATTTAACTAGTGGTCTATTTATGAGTTTCAAAAATGCATTAAAACAAAAGGAAGTTGCTTACCGTTGAGGCATCGGCGGACAAGTGCTCCGTGGGCTCTCATCGCAAGACATCCTCGTCTATTCCGGGGAAGAGGCCCTTGAATCTCAAAATCCCACCCGGGGTGGAGCATATGTGTGTAGTCAGTATGTGGCCACGTTAAATGGCATGTCAACGAGGCAACGTGGGAGTGTCCTCGGCCTCCATGTCTATGCCTAGAGTAACCCCAATACCAATGGCGGGATCCGGAATGGGAACTTCGTCACTAGCCATGGAGAAAAATAGGGGAAATGCAAAGAAAATAAGAAAATATAAGGGGCTAAAACCCTAGGAGAGAGAAAGTGATAGGGGAAAGCTAAAAACAGGAGAGTGAGTTCCCAAAAACCAAGAAAACTCATGAGAAACAAAGCAAAAACAATGAGAAACCCAAAAACTTGACCGAATCAAATCCAATTGGTTCAAAATGTAGAGGAGAGAAAGGGTTTCGAAGAAAAAGTGGTGAGATTTGTTGGGAAATGCAAGAAAAAAGGAAATCTAGAGAGAGAGGAAAGCTAGAGAGAGAGAGAGAGAGGGAAGGGATTTCGGATGAAGAGGTGTGCGGAAATAGGGTTTGGATTTGTTTTAAACAAATGAATCGTAAGGAAAGGCTGAAACTGCCCCTGCCGCTATCGAGGCCCGACCAGCTGTTGCAATGCTCGACCGTGCTTCATTGAGGCCTAGCCGGCCCTCAATGACAACAGCACAATTTTGTTCCTTAAAGTGAATGGAAAGAGAAGAAAGAATGAGAAAAACAAAGATAAGAGAGAGAAGAAGAAAATAATGAATAATAAGAGAGTTAAAAAAAAAGGAAATATAAAAAGAAAAGAAAGTTTTTTTTTGTTTTTATGTGAATGCATTTGTGTTTGATTTTTGATTTAATTTGTTTAAAGTTTGTTTGTTTAAACGCATTTGTTCAAAACTTTTAATTTGTTTAAGCTATTCTGAATAGTTTATAATTTGCTTTGCCTAAAATCGTAGTTCATTTGTTATTATGTTTATGTTTTGTAACCAGACATTATTGTATGTACGGTTCTTTTAGAGGAGTTCTAGATGAAATATTTTGCCACAATAAAATCATCATTTTGCAACCCAATTGGAACACGGTGCGATGTGTTCATTGCTTTAATACGTGGGTAAGTTGATTCTTATACCATACACCACTTTGATTGTTTTGTGTATATATATATATGCCTCTCTGTGTAGAATCCATGTTTATCTCGAATTCCTGTTTATGCGATTTGTTTATCCTTTTCTCCTCTCGCGTGTGACGCGTTAGAATTGTACCTTTGATTAAAAACAACAGGTGCGCCTGTTTGTTCACACCACTTTTCCTCCTCTCGCGTGTGACGCGTTAGGATTGTACCTTCGGTTAAAAACAGCAGGTGCGCCTGTTTGTTCACACCACCTTTCCTTCTCTCGCGTGTGACACATTAGGATTGTACCTTCGGTTAAAAACAACAGGTGCGCCTGTTTGTTCACACCATCTTTCCTCCTTTCGAGTGTGACGCGTTAGGATTGTACCTTCGGTTAAAAATAGTAGGTGCGCTTGTTTGTTCACACCACCTTTCCTCCTCTCCGTGTGATGCGTTAGGATTGTACCTTCGGTTAAAAATAGCAGGTGCGCCTGTTTGTTCACACCACATTTCCTCCTCTCACGTGTGACACGTTAGGATTGTACCTTCGGTTAAAAACAGCAGGTGCGCCTGTTTATTCACACCACATTTCCTCTCTCACGTGTGACGCATTAGGATTGTACCTTCGGTTAAAAATAGCAGGTGCACCTGTTTGTTCACACCATCTTTCCTCCTCTCGCGTGTGACGCGTTAAGATTGTACCTTCGATTAAAAACAGCAAGTGCACTTGTTTGTTCACACCACCTTTCCTCATCTCGCGTATGATGCATTAGATTGTCCATTCAGTTAAAAATAGCAGGTGCGCCTGTTTGTTCACACCACCTTTCCTCCTCTCGCGTGCAACATGTTAGGATCCGGTTGAGACCTCGGGGCACGATGGTTACATCGCCCTTCCCCCTTCCTACATGAGACGTAGTTAGGTTGCATTTTCTTATATCCTTTCTACGTGAGGCGTAGGTTGGTTAGTGCTTTCTTTGTGTTTTTCACACGAGGCGTGCTTGTTTATTTCTTTCCATGTGAAATACGGCAGGGTCTATTTTGCTTTGATTTGCATTGTCGTTTGAACGTTGCATTCTTGTCTCGATTGTAGTGTTGTTTCATTGCTTCATTTATATTGTGTTTCATTGCATTGCTTCATTGCATGATCATAAGTTATTTGTTGTATTTCGTTTTTGCATTTTGCCCCGAGTTTATTTTTGCATTTATGTCTTGATTTCTTGCCCGAGCCTTGCGGCCTTGTCAAATGGGTCGTCTCTAGGCTTTGACATTTACTCACGTCACTTTATGACTTCGAGCTCTGTCAAATAAGGGTAACTGTGGACACCCTATTTTTGACTGCCTGGAAGGCTCGAGTGCTTTACTCGGAACATTCGATAATGAAAGTGGTATTATGCGTGCTTCGAGGTTTCAACAAAGGAGTCTTGTTCAAGCTTCGAAATAACCTCAAACCTTCCATATTCCCATTGATCATACCCAAGAAATCCTTTGTACCACCATGTGTTGAGGCTTGAAATAGAAAAACAGGGAAATTCATTGAGGCCCGGTCGTGCCTCATTGAGGGCCAGCTGGGCTTCAGTAGCGAGAAACAGTATTCTGGGCGAGAGGTCGCCAGCTGTCCATTTTTGAAGATATTTATCACCTTTTGTGCTCAAACTCTATAAATACGACCATATACCTCTATTTTCGGGATTGAATAATTGAAAAAAAGCCTATACACATAGAGAGAGCTCCTCCTTCCTCCTTTTTTCCATTGCAAGCTACCTTTGAGTTAACCTACTAACCTTGTATCATCTATATACACTATACACAACCTTGACTCATCATCTTAGAGCCTTGGTTGACCCTTAAGAAGCATAATTCAAGCTTGAGAGTGTGTCATAAGTGAGTTTGATCATAAACCAAAGCTTACTCCATTTTTGAGAGATATAAGCTTGTAACTTTTGTTCTTGCTTTTACTTATTTCGTTTCTACCTATTTCTTGTGTTCTTGGGCTGTTTTACATCTACTCTAAGTGTTGGAACTTGGGTTTGGACAAGCTACCAAAGGTTGTAAGGCTAACACCCTTACTTGCACCTATTTTTATAGCTCAACCCTTGATTCCTTTAGACTATTTTTCTTTGATTTTTAAACTGATTTTCAGAGTTGAATTAAGGCCAAAAAGCATGGTTTGAAGTCTTAAAATTGGACGGGTTGGCTATCCCTCCTTGTTTTTGCTTACGTAGCTTCATTACCTTTACCTTTTGTTTAGCTTTTGAGCTATTTTCTCACATTTTCAGCTATTGTTTTGGGCTTATTAGAGCTTGTTTTAGGGCTGTCCTACTCTATTTAATTGGTTTAAGCTTTGATTAGTTCATTTGTTGTAGCATTAATCTTTGTACATAGCTTGTATTATGTTGCTCTTAGCCTTTCTTTGTCTAATTATAACCTCATTTTAAGAATCAACTTGTTACTCCCTTCTTTCATTTGAGAGTTGTTTCAATTGGTTGATCGTTATTCAACACATGAACTAGAGATTCAAGCTTAATGGCTTAATCTCTACGGAGATTCATTGTCAACTGCGTAATGTCTTTTCACGTTGAGAATTACTTCCCATTTGATGCTTCTCTCCTTTTAAAGGACTTAATCATTGCTTCGTACAAATGGACTAAAGAATGGAAATGACTAAAAAAATTGGTTTAAAAGCAACCAACACACATAAAGAAAATAAATCATCTTGCTTAGGCTTGGCCGGACGTTATGCCAAGTTTATCTAGTCAAGTGTGATCATGCGCTAATTCATAGCGTTGTGATGATTCTTGAAGCGTCTCTATCTCCCTCTTTGAGTTCAATCTATGACAAGAGGGAGGGGTGGTCATTATTCATTGCATTTTATTGATTTTTGTCCAAAATTGTATCTGGAATCATCAAGCAATCAATTTGCTCATTGATGGTTTTGGAAACAATTCTAACATTCTCTCGAGGCTTTTCTATGACAGAAAAAGAAGGAAGGGACAAACAGAGCTTGAACAAACTCTATTGTACTGTTTTCACTTCAGAACACAAAACAGAGTTTTGCACAAAATTGAGGCACGACCGACCTTCTCTAGGCCCGGTTGGGCTTCATTGAGGCCCAGCCAGTCCTCAATGTTTGGTTAGCAGTGTATTTTTGCAGAAAACAGAGGGCAGTGGCTGAGGTGAAACAGAGCAAGCCTGGGGCAGACAAAGCTGTTCTTGAACACCGTGCATGTGCATGCATGCAATTCTTGCGCATCCTCGCTTATATTATGATCATTGTAATTAATTAATTTAATATTGTTTGTTGTAATTAGTCTCGTTAATTATTAAGTGTTGTAAGTATTATTTTTATTTATTTGTAATTGTTGTAGTTAATTAGCTTAGAGAGCTAGTTTACTTACCTCGGTCATCCTTGTTGTAATAGAGTAGTTTACTTGGTTATTCTTTGCTTATTCATTTATTCGGTTTTGTAATAATTAGTTAAATTCAGACTTTTTGGACTTTGATTAGCATCCTTTTGCACGAGGGCAATGTTGTAATAAGTTGTATGTCTTCCAACCCATATCTTTCTCTCTTTTATTTACTTGCTTACAATGGTTAGTATAGAACATCATTTTTCAAATTAGCATTCTTATGCTTCGCATCTATTGTGTTGCATGCATCCAAGGTTCGGCTCATCATGCTAACCCGATTTAAAATTTTCAAATTCATTACTCGAATACGTGCTTTATCGCATGTCTTGAATGGAATCATGTGCCATGCTCATAGCCGAGCCTATAAAAACATAAATGTGTGCGTTGTATTAGTCATATTGTATTAGTTAGGATCACGCATTTTTTCTAATTATTTCGCTTTGTTTGGCTCGCCTTGGAGTACTAGGTGAGTATTTATTGCTTTAGCATCTGGCATTGAATATTTGTGTTGCCATGTCTAACATAAATACCATGAGGCTAAATGCTTAAATGATATAAATGTTTGAATGCCTGTGGATGAAGGCTAGATGCTTGAACTGGGATAGTTTGATCAATGTCCATTTTTAAAGCCCGCTTTTTCAAGTGACAAATTCACAAAACAATTTTGAAACAAAGCATAAGATCAAGTGTTCAAATTCCTGCAAACTAGTCTATACCTTGTGTGAGCATCACATAGTAAAATGGCTATTAAATTCAAATGAGAGCATATAATGTAAATAAGAAACACATCATGATTAGTAGAGGCTTATCTTTGATCGGGCGAGGGAGGTGCTCAATTCATGACATTCCCCTCTCGTACCTAAGTTTCCGAGCCGAGACACTTTGGTGATGACGGACTAATAGCCTTTGGCACGAGTCTCAGGTTTCCTAAGTTTTTTAAAAATATTTAGGTGGCGACTGTAATTTTGCCAAGCAGTCCATTTTTGGGTATTTGATTCAAAACATTGATTTTCTAAAAAGAATTGCCGAATTTGGACTCTTTTGTGTTTTCATTATTTCACATTGCACTTGTAAAATTAGATTCAGAACCACAAGTGGAGTCCGAACTGTAGGGCTATTCGCCTTCAGAAATGAGCGCGAAAAGTTGGGCTACAAGTGTGAGCACCACTTTTGTGTAACCGGGCAAGGCCTTGGAACTTGTAGCCAATAGGGCATTATTTAGTACTTAGCTTGCTTTAAATTTCTATCATCACATGCCACAGATTCAAATTTTATAAATAGTGAATGTATGAATGCATGTGATTTGTTTTACGAATCTTACTAGAAAGTCATGAATAGAAAAGAAGGGGGGTTTTTGGTCCATACATTATTGAATGTAGTATTTATTATTCTCTCTCTCATTTTACTGATGGAATAATTGAGAATTATTGGGTTTATCGAATGTGTATATTTTTTGGGCATTACAAGGATACAGATACGGCTTGGCACGCTTGTAAAAAAAATATTTATTTTAATTTAGAGTAATGCAAAAATTAATTAAATGGTTTAATTTGTAAAGGTCCAACCTATAATTAACATTTAATGTCAAAAGTAAAGGCATAAATCAAAATTAAATGTCAATATATTAAATAACTTACAAACCATAGTTTAATTTTAAAATCATATTAAGCATAAAACAAAAAATAAAAAAAGAAGTTTAGTGAAAGGAGTTTTATCTATATAGTAGAAAAAAAATTATAATTTCAACTGAGGTATAGTATGACTTGGGTATATACTAGGTACATCTGGGTATGCCAAAAAATTAAGAAGAAACTACTTGTACTTCGTGTACTTAATACGTATATAGAAGTACCATACGAGGTACCATACGCCGGTAAGTACCCAGTACGGATACGACATGTTTTTCGAAGTACTCATATTTTATAGTTCTTTACATGTTTTTTTTTTTTGTGGATAAATACCTCTGTTCTTTACATGTTGTTGGGTGTAGTATATGTACTCATGCGATATAGTAAGGAGAGGACAAGGGGATGTTCTTGGAGTGCTGTATTTTGATACTGATCCTAATAGAAGAATAAAAAGAGCAAGTTTATTTACAAGTATTTTAGTTCTTGCTTGCTAGTGGAAATTATTTTTTTGTTGTTGGCGCTCTTCTGTACAGGAGACTTTCTACAGAAGCAAGCCCCATCATGTTCTTGGTTGAGTTCATACCAACAGCAACATGAAATTTGCCATTCTGGTCAAGTTTGGAATTATAAATGATGAATGACTAGACATCCAAATAATCTGTAATAAGAGTAAAAGGGTGCCCCAGGGCACTAGTGTGGTGCTGCCAAAAGACCCTTCAACAGTCAAGTTAGTAAACTTCAATAGGAAGGCAAGGCATTAAGGGCATGTTTGATTGGGTGGATTAGAGCATGGGATTGGGATTATTAATCCGTGGGCCCAATTATTCCATGTTTGTTTTAACATTTTGGTTTAGGATTATTAATCCAATGGATAATTAATCCAACAAATTTGTAGGATTATTAATAATGGGGTAGGGGTGGGATTATTAATCCAATGGATATTAATCCAATTGGATAGTGAATACTACACTAATTTAATAGGATTATTAATACGTCACTATTAATCTTTTGAATCAAACATGACTTAAAAGAAATGGTTTAGGGTTTTAGAATTGCTTACTTTGTGCATTCTTCCGCTCTTTCTTCATATACTTAACTTCTCACATGTAAGGTTGAATCTTCAACCACCTCCTTCACTCGTGGAGGTATTTTCGCGAATATTGTAATGTAAATGACCATATAAACATGAGGTCAGTCAATTTTGAGTTCCAACCTATTATCCATGTATACTAACCGATAGCTAATTTGTAGACCAATCAGAATATCTAGGTTGGTCTCTAAATCTAATGGTCATGAACACCTATTCTAAATATCTAAAGTGAGTTTATGTTTTTTTTTATTCTATTATTTAGATTTATTATTTGCAATTTATCATGATGCATGTTAAATATGTTAATCAATTAAACTTCAACTGTCCAATTGATGGACTCTTATTTCTCTCAATATCATATTTCGATTCAAACAAGCTAATGAAATAGTTCCAAATCTCTGACTGATTGGAGTTTTAGTCTGCTGGTGAGATGATAGTGGTTGGGATAACTGGAATACTGAATTGGGGTATATTAGAAATGATTGTTTGTTAATAGTTTTCATTTTTTATAATTTCATTTAAAAAATTATTCCTGTTTCTCTACATATTTTATTTTTCTTGCTGTTATTAATAAAACCAATAAATCATAAATGAAATCCCCTATAATTTATTTTCCTCTCCCTCTTAATATCCAATTCTTGATGGAAGATTGACACCCAAAAAAAAAAAAAAAAAAAATGATTTTCACCCGTAAGGTCCAATTATATGTGCATGTTTTGTACAATTTTTTTCAAACTAAAACTCGATAAATAAAATAAAAACACTCATTTTTTAACTTTTAAATAATCAATTTTTTAATTTATTTAAATTGTTTTTATCTATTCCAAACACTTTCATAGATTCACAATTCCGATAAGGTGCACTAAACGGACCCCTCTCTCTTTTTCATCTAAGAGATTATTTATATAAGAAAAAAAAATTAAACTGAACAATCATTTATGTAAGAAACACAACTACAAGATCAATACAAGAAAGAATTTCTTAATAAAAAATAAATAAACCATTCGAATGCAATGCCTTTTGTTATGCGTATCATGGTTATTATAATTTTGATTCGGACCTTAAAATCTTACCTTCAATTTCAATTTCATCAAACGATCTTAGTCATAATAAGATCTAAAAGTATTATGATATCAATTTTACTACAATTCCAATCTTATCAACTTTTTTTTATTATTTATTTTTTATATAATTTTAAAATTATTTAATATATATTATCATTATTATAATATTTTATTTAAATTTATGTTAAAAATGAAATCATATAATCAATCCGATGGACTTTAAGAAAAATGATATATAAATTCATTTTTAAACTAATTTTTTAGACATAATGATATATAAGTGATATAATTAATTGATAATTAGAGAAAATATGAGAGAGTATGTTTCCTTAGATATCCTAATTAATTGTCATACCTTTGAATTTAAAAATTAAATATAATTTTTAAACTTATATAACAATATTTGAACCTTAATTTACACCCACATTTAAATTTGGGCACAACATCGGGTCGGGTTGACGGGTATTTGATTTGGAATGTCGGTGTGTATCTGACTGACTTTGCGACTCGGCGAGTCATATCCGTAGAATTGAATTACTTTCCTTCTTTCTTTCATTTGTCGCGTAAACCAAGGCATACATAACTGCGAACCATTCAAAGGCATAACTGTTTTTTTTTTTTAAATTTTATTTATCACATACCATAATCAGATCAGAGTTTTCCCTATATTTTTATTCTTTTACTCATTCAAAATTTTCAAGTTACTCATATTAATAATTCAATTCGTTTAATTTGTAAGTCCTGTAATAAAAGTTATATATACAAAAAAATCAATTTCATCGAACATCTATAAATACAAAAATAAATTATATTTTCTTTTATAAAACGAACGGCAAATAAAATTGTAAATTTAAACTATTCATTTTATAAAATAAAATACGATTGGATCTAAATTGAGGCCCACAAAAAGGTATCAATACGGATGGGAGTTTATCCTAATAATCATATATTAAAGGGATTGATTTATAACTAATTGAACTAATTGTTGAAAATATATCACATCAAATGATAAATAAATCAACAATGTTAAATAGCCCGAAAAAATATGGCTCGAATAGCTCGAAACACTCAAAACGACATTATTTTAGCCTGAAAAAATTGTCTACCCGATTTACTTGCTCCAGACCCAATCCAACAGAGACTAAATTGAACATACATTTTAATTAAAAATGTGAACTGAGATGCTTTTCATTTTTTTTTTCGCATGCACATTTTGCAAGCTGCCGTCATGTTCACTGAATTTCCTTTCCATGCAGGGTGAAAAGAGAGAATGAAAAGTTTTAGACGCAAATAAAGACCTATTTTTTTCATTTCCAACCCATTCAATTTCTAACCCCCTAATCAAGTACTCCAACTAGTCAATAATCAACATTAAAAAACACTTCCATCAAATAGTAAACACAAAAAGAATTCAAATCATACCATTTGATGGGTTTAATTCTTGCATACATAAATAGCCCACCTCCTTGCATCTATTCTTCATATACATTGTTCTATCCAAATCTTTGTTTGCTTAACAATATGAGACCTCAAAATATTGTCTTGGCCATTCTAGCACTAGTTTTTCTTCTAAGCATCAAACCACTGAAAGCTAGTAGAGTCTTATACAAAGAGCGGATGAAAACAGAAAATCTTCTCTTACAGTCTCTGGATCATTCTCCGACCCCTCCTTCAGCACCGGATGATCATTCTCACATCCCTGCAAGCAGCACTACAATCAATACGATTAGTGAGAAAGGTTTTGCCGGTCATACTATGCCTCCTCCTCCTGTGAACCCACAACTCACCGTTCCATTTGGCATGGCCAAAAATTAATCATTTGCAAAACCAACCAAAAGCTATTAACAATATCACAATATACATTTGTATTCCAAGTCAGAAAAAAAAAAAAAAATTAAAATAAAGAAGAAGAAGAATCGATTTGTGTCTTTACTTTTTTCTTTACATGTTTTTTTTGTAACTTCTGTTCTTTACATGTTGTTGGGGTGTAGCATATACACTAGTGCTATAGAATACTGTATTTTGATATTGATCCTGTAATAGAAGAATAAAAAGAGAGAGTGATTTACAAGTCTTTTGCTTCTTGATTGCTATTGTTTTTGTTGCTGCTACTCTCTTGTACTGGTGTTCATTGATTTTTTTTTTTTTTTTTTTTTTTTTTTGGGGGGGGGGGGGGGGGGGGGGGGGGGGGGGTTAATTATGAAATTGATTTCCCTCTAAAGTTAATTGTCATTAATAAATACCATATAATTATTTATGTTAGCATAGAAAATTAATTGTTTTCTTTAATAATTTTAAAATTATTTAACATATATTATCATATTGATAATTATTTTTAATTTGTATGGAAACAAAATCCTATGATCATTAATCTGACACTACAACAATTCGCACCTTCAGCGACCAAATTTGGCGACTAAAACCTTTTTAGTCGCCAAAAGTAAGACCTTTACCGACTAATTTGACTTTTAGTCACCAATAGTTAGCATTTTAGCTACTAAAATTTTTTAGTAGCCATATATTAGTTATTGGCGACTAAAAAAAATTTTAGTCGCTAAAATTCATGTAAATAGGCGACTAAAAAGGTTTTAGTAGGCGTTTGTCTATTTTTTTGGCTACTTATTCTAATTTTAGTCGGCGTATGTAGCCTTTTGGCGACCAAAAAAAATTTAGTCGCCAAAAGATAGGCTTATTTACTAAACTATCAGTGACAAAAATAATTTAGTCGTTGTATGGTTAGTGTTTTCCGACAAAAGAATAATTAGTAGCCCAATTAGACAAATAGACATTTATTTGCCTAGTAAACAGAATTTAGTCGCTAAAAGTAGGCAAAAAAAAAAATAGAGGGAAGCTTATGAATTGGCGCGCCCTCCTATTTCACACATATTTTTTTAATCTATTTTGTCTCACAAACACAGACCACTCACCACAAACCAGAGGCCCGCTCACCACCGATTGTCATTACCACCGTCGCTGGCCACTGTCCGTCCCCACCGTCGCATGTCGTCACCACCACCGCCGACACCGAAATCACCACTAGCAATGCCGCAAATCACAGGTTTGTCTCTGTCTCTCTCTGTTCGGTCCTCTCTTGGGTGTTACGATCTGGTTCTCTCTCTCTCTCTCTCTCTCTATCAAGCCATCTCTTGGGTTCTCTCTCTCTCCCTCCCTTTCCCTATTTCCCCATTTCTCATACTTCATCTAGGGTTTATATGCTTTTTTAGTTTATTTTTGTATTGATTTCGGTTAAGGGCTCATTGTTGAAGTCTTTGATTTCTATGAAATTATGAAATTCTTCATGTCCAAAATGGGTTTGATTTTTGTTTTATGGGTTTGAGTTTTGTGTTATGGATTTGACAGAGAAGAATAATACCACAGCTATAGTCTGTTTGATTAGCTTAAATCTGCAACATTGCCACTGGAAAATGTTGCTTTGTGTTGTATTTTTTCTTGGAGTTTTTTTTTACTCAATCCATAGGACTGTATGAACCACTATAGTTTGATCAACTTATCTGTTATTTAGTTTGAGCAATGATTCTGCTGATTTGATCAAGTTATATGTTATTTCAACTTTAAAAATATGTCTCTTTGATCAACTTGACCCAATTTTGTTTCCATCATTATGTATACATCTTGAATATTTCTAACCGTAAATTTTCATCTATTGATATGTTGGTTAGTGGTTTGGTATGGTTGGAAGAATTGGGCATTTGATTAAATTGATTACCCAAATTTGGAGTAGAATTGCTTACCTCAATTTATTTCATTTGGTGCAAGTAGTTTTTTCTTCAACTATACTGCTTTTCTATATTGAATGTGAGATAATCAAGCTTTGGCTTTGTTCTATCAACTCTTGATTAATACATGAGAGAACACAAAAGACAACTATAAAATACATCACCATCTTTAAATAATATTACAAGTTCATGATCCAAATATTCTACGTAAGAAAAGTTGGTGAAAAGAAGGATTACGAATTAGAATGGAAACAATTGGATGAACAAATATGTCAGTCTAACATGTGTTTCAATTTTCTGTATCCTACTCCTTTTGTTTATAGTTTCTTGAAATTTGATGGACATGCCGAAGAATTCAAGGCTATGAGGAACCCTTGAAATAGATTAATATGCATGGCAAATAATACTTAAAGAACTATTTACTTGTGATTACCTTGTAGAATAAAATTAAAAAGAGTTTTGATTGTGTCAATTTGTAGTGGGCAATACCATCAAGATAATCAAAGAAATAGTTATCTATTTGACTTAATAAAATTTGTATTTGGACGATCAAAAAAATTCATCAAACGTTAGACCTTATTGTCTTTTTAGTATGAAATTTTCAAGAGTAACAATTTTAATAAAGGGAAAAATATCATCTGCAACTTCCAGCCTTACAATATCATGCTGGTTTTGCAAGCATATTTTGTAACTAATATGGAGCCAATCAAGTTTCAGGATTTTGTCTCACTTGTTCTTCAAGGTCTTGTTCTTGTCTTTTCTAGGTAGCAGCACTTGAACAAGTTTTGGGAGTTTGAGACTACTTTTTTTCTTTAAAAAGTTGTATTGACATCTATATATTTTCTATATCATTTGATTTGGCTCCCATTGATTAATGGATATGACTAGCATTTACATGTGCTGCTTTGGTACTTTCCCTTTTCATTTTCAGGATCTTACAAATATGTCTTCATCCAATATGCCTTCAAGTTCCCCATTATTAAGTGTAAAATTTTAAACTTTTCTAGTTGAAACAGTGGCCTGCTAAATAGTGGATATATTTGTAGTAACTATTTAAGCATCTTCTTTCCAATTTTTCAGAACTCAATTAATAAGCACTCTTTTTGCTCATCTTGTTGTCCATCTGTTACTCTAGGTGGTGGTTCACTTTTTTTATTCGAAGTTTATGTTCATCTTTGTGTCACTGGAATCCTTCTTAATCTTTTTCAAAATTCAACTATATAAGGTTTAACATAAATCTTCACAAGTTGTTGTACAAGCTGTGCTAGTAATTCGACCGATAGGTTGGGAGTTAGAGCCGAACCACGTGTGTCTCTCACGGACAGCTTCCCCTTGACAAATAGGACTTATGACAACTGACGGAAATGTAATTCGGACTTGTAGGTTGGGAGTTAGAGCCGAAAACGCTTTAAACTTAGTCAAAAAAGGGCGTTCAGGGGGTGAAAATTTAAAACAGCTCCTGAACCACCATGTGGCTGTCACAGACAACTTTCCCATAACAATTAGGACCTGTGACAACAGACGTAATGTAATTTGGACCCGTAGGTTGGAAGTTGGAGCCGAAAACACCTTAAACTTAGTCAAAAAATGGCATTTCGGGGTCGAAAATTCAAAACAACCCCCGAATCACAATATGGCTGTCACGGACAGCTTACCCATGACAAATGGGACCTGTGACAATAGACGGAATGTAATTCGGACCGTAGGTTGGGAGTTAGAGCCGAATACACCTTTAAACTTAGTCGAAAAAAGGCGTTCCGGGGGCAAAATGTCATGACCCGAACCCGCCCCTATAGATTAAGGTCATAACCAGGCCAGAAATCATGAGATTACCTACGACCTCAAACCAAAACAAACATATAGCAACAAAGTGAAGGGGCCAAAACGGAAGCAAACTTAAAAATTTTGTCCAATGAACTATGCTTACATGGCATGTCAAAACATTTGACATATACTTAATAATAACTCACACCCATATCGGTAGTTAACATCTTGTATACCCAGGATCATTCAAACACATAGTCAGCCATGCCAAAAGCTTATACACATAAATGGTCTATCATGACCAATAGAAGTAGCAAAAGAAATACAAAAGATCATAAACAAAGCCTCTTGCGTGAGGCACCTGGGCTGACTTCACAAAACTCGGGTTCCTTTCTTAAATTCCACTAAAGCTGGGGTTAACGTCCCTTTGCTAACCTATATACATATAAATGAGAGTGAGCTAACGCCCAGAGAATAATATCAAAATAAAGAGGTTAATGAATGAGATTCATTCATAAATGAATCATATCATAATGTACATATTTGAACCACTATTCTCATTCACACCAGATTTACAAATCTCAACAAATCAAAACGACCTTAGGTCCAACACATCATGTCCATATGCAAAACGACCTCAGGTCCAATTCTTATATAAAACAATACGACCTCGGGTCCATCTATACGAAACGACCTTTGGTCCAATTCGAACACATCAAACGGCCTCGGGCCCAATTCAAACATATCAGGCGTATCAAACGGCCTTGGGCCTATTCTCTTTATATTCATATCCATGCGTATTTCATATTCATGATTATGATCCCTTTCATTCAAACGGCCTTTGGCCCATCGCGGTATTCCAACATATCAAATGACATATGCAAACGGCCTTTGACCCATCTTTGCATTCATGTCCGACGGCCTTTGGCCCAATCATTCATGTCCAACGGCCTTAGGCCCAATTCAAATATATCAAACATATCAACGGCAAACGGTAAACGGTAAACGGTAAACGGCCTTAGGCCCAATTCAAATATATCAAACGTATCAAACAGCCTTATACAAATTAGGCATATAGAATACTCATTCATGTTTCAAATCAACAAATCTGTGGAGCTTATACAGAAGTAGCATTTGGAAAGTAACATACTTGAAAATATCTTTACTAAGATATTACTCACAGTGTTCTACCGGTGGATTGCCCTCGAGTTCGCCTCTTTATTATCTTCTTAATCTATTTACAATGTTCGATGCATGCCTAAGAGTGCTCAGAAATGGAAGAGAACGGAAAATGAAAAACAAAACATCTTTACAAACTTTCTGAAACAGGGCTCCCCGCTCGAGCGTGGCTTTGGCCGCTCGAGCGGACCCTTTAGGTCTGCAAAAGAGCTGGTTACCTCATTTTTGCGCTCAATCGTAAATTTGGACGCTCGAACTGGAAGTCAAACTACATGGTTCCCCACTCGAGCATGAATATCCCTGCTCGAGTGAACATCCATGCCTGCAAAAGTTCTGGGAACTAGCATTTCACGCTCGAGCGGCGCTTTCCCCGCTCGAGCAGGACACGCCAAATTCTGAAATTTCCAAATTGTTCTTGATGTTCAAACTCAACATTCAAACGCCCAAAACTCATGTTCTTGGTTCAAAAACGTGGAAACACAATATATATCATAAGGATATAAGCAATATGAGGCCAATTGTTCAGAATCATGGTTTAATTCTCAAATAATTCAACATTCTTCTTGACATGGTCAAAGCTCATGCATTCTAGCTTCATACAAACTCCACATCTTCATGAATTATACATGCATGTGAAGTATAAGCTTCATTTTCAACTTAAATAACACTATTGATGATCATCTTCATGAGATTCAACATTATCATGCTTGCATGTGCAATTTGGTGCCAAATCCTTAATCTCTTTAGAGACCATCTTTCAATTCCTCATAAAATGCATGTTTGAACTCAAATTCCATTTCAAATAGTACAAATAATGTTCATACTCATGGAGCTTAACAAAACCATGCTTGCATGTATGACTTAGCACTCAATTTATCACATTTAACTTGTTACATGTTTGATTATGCAAAATCATGACAATTCTATACATGTATGTGCATATGAACTTCAAATTCACCAAATTCAACACAACTCACATTCTTGATTACAATGTAACTTGAATTCATAGAATTACAAACTCAAATCCATGAGCTCATGCCCAATTACTCACCTAGGAGCTTCAATCCTCACAAAGGTAGTTAAATCTTGAGTGTAGCTTGCCAAATTCACAACCTTTGAGCCAAATTACATAATTCTTCCTCTTCCTCTCTCTAGAATCGGCCCCTCTCTCTCTCTAGAGTGTGATTTTCAGCCAAAGGAGAAAAATGAGCTCAAAACAATGCAAATAGGCCACTTATATACCTTGGCCTAATCAAATTAATTAAGGCTAAGTAATTGAGCCTAATTTAATCGTTCTGAATCTAATTATTTTGATCCGAATCAATTTCTAATTAAATTTCATATAGGCTCTAAAAATTACGCTAATCACAATGGCGTAGTTAATTTCGTTTTCTGTAGCCGAGAAGGCCTTCAATTTTCAATTCAAAGCACAGATTCTAACAGATTTTCCTACGGTGAACAGATACAAAGCCAAAATCACATATAGTCATGCAATTAACACCCAAATTCAAATTAAGCACATATTCACAAACATAAGCATGATTAATTAACATAGCACAGGACAGGGTTATCACACCAAAATTCAAAACAGCCCCCGAACCACTGTGTGGCTCACACGGAAAGTTTCCCCATGACAAATAGGACTTGTGACAACTGACGGAATGTAATCCGGACCCGTAAGTTGGGAGTTACAACCGAATACACCCGAAACTTAGTAGAAAAAGACCTTTCCGGGGCGAAAATTCATAATAGCCCCCGAACCACCATGTGACTCTCACGGACAACTTCCCCATGACAAATAGGACTTGTATGTATGCATGTATCTATGTAGGTTTCCAGTCCCTCAAAAAATGGCCATGGAAAATAACAATCTAAAACTAGTTCAAAAAACAAACAAAAAAAAAATAATAGTCCAAAACATATTTGAGATTGGCAAATAGTTATGGGATCATTGTCACAGTAAAAACTTTGAAAGCTCAACACCATATTTTTCTTTCCCTCCTCCCTTCCTGCACCTCAAAAGCATCAACCATGAGATGTCCAAAACTTGCAGATCTCTTAAGTGAGGTGAAATTTGTAAAGAAATTCAAGTAAATAGGCAAATTGACTGATCTATCATAAACAATAAGTCATTGCAAATTATTTCAGACCCTAGTCTGACATTCAAATTCAAATACATATATTAGGCAATACAATTTACACAGTACATCATTCAAAGTACAACTTTTTCGAAGTGAGGATGATGGCGATAACAAAATGGTTAGGCATCGCTTCTTAAAGATTGGGAAGCAGCACAATTGTACAAGTCTTTGGTGCTTTAAGTGACGACAACAAAGATCGAGCATCAGATAACAAATCCATATTTGCAGTGATCCAAAACCTGTTCAACAAAAATGATAATTTTGTTAGACAACTTTGAGTAAAAAACAGTTGAAGAATATACAAATCAATGGGCAACACCACATAAAATCAGGAGTGAATCTTGGCCATTTCTCGCAGACTTCAAATCCTCCAATTAAGATCATCATATTACTAATTGATCTGTTTTAGCTAGGAAGATGGCTGTCATCACATAAGCGAAAATCAACAAACTTACAAGTGGCAAGGTAAAGTCAAGAAAATCAAAATTTGGAAAAATATCTTAAAAATTGAGGTAATATTGTTCACTACGAGTACTGAATTTTATAAGTAAAAGGAGTCACACAGCAAGTAGCTCAAACTCAACTCACAAAAGGCTTGTCGTGGCTTGTTTTGTGGTTAAAGCCTAGCACAAGCCGAATATCTGACTTCCTTAACAGTTGATATGATATTCAACAAGAGGAGGTTCAGTCAACAAAGCTTGACTAGGTAAATTTGAAATTATATACAGCAACAAAAGAACAACAATACATCTACAGTGATCTCTACATAAAAAACACTAGTCAAAAGTTGCGTTTATCATTTCAATTGACCACTCCACTTGGACATCCATTTAAACCACTTCAGGTTTGTATTTTGATTTTGGTTTGTCTCTTTAATAATGTTCCTTCTTATATCAAGGTTGTTGATAACTTTGTTTGCCTGCAGGCTTTTCTCAAGTTGAAACATAAGACCAAAGTTGAGCACATCTTTGTCTTGGGGAACTCTGGTGAACAGTTTGAGATAACACTAGTAAGTTCCTCTAATCAATCAAATCTTAAATTTCATTTCCTCCTTGTTAGGATCTACAGAAGTTGATCAATTTAGCAACTCACAGATCTATAGAACTTTCTAACAAGACTTCAACATGGGTTTATTGATATGATGTAATGCAATCTAGTCTGATATACTAACCTTAAAAGAAAATTAATTATGAATTCAACAAGATAGTTACCTGTTAGTAATGGTTAGATGTAGTAGTTTCCTTATATATGTGGCATTTGGTCTTGTAGGATTTTCTCGGATTGGTTGAGAAGTTTTTCTATCTTTCCGGTAGAACTATACATAAAATATGAATAAAATGCTTTATGGCATATTGTGCACACCATTCTATTCTAGAAAATAAATGAAATTTGTTAAGAAATAGGAATATTTTGTAATGTACTTGGATATCAGGTTAAATTAAAGGAATTAGATACCTAAAGACAAACCTATGTAGCTTTCTTTATTAAAATTTATTCAAACAAAGGCGTTAAGGAGGCAAAAATGCAAAACAGCCCCCGAACCACCGTAGGGATGTCACAACCAGCTTCCTCATGACAAATAGGACCTGTGACAGTAGACAGAATGTAATTAGCACGTGTAGGTTGGGAGTTAGAGCCAAAAACGCTTTAAACTTAACCGAAAAAGGGCATTAAGGGGGAAAAAATTCTAAACAGCCCCCGAACCACCGTGTGACTCTCACGGACAGCTTCCCTATGACAAATAAGACTTGCGACAACTGACGGAACATAATTCGAACCATAGGTAGAGAGTTAGAGCCGAATATGCCCTAAACTTAGTCGAAAAATGGCGTTTCGGGGGCGAAAATTCTAAACAGCCCCTGAACGACCGTATGACTATCACGGACAGCTTCCCCATGACAAATAAGACTTGTGACAACTGACGGAACGTAATTCAGACCCATAGGTAGAGAGTTAGAGCCGAATATGTCCTAAACTTAGTCGAAAAATGGCGTTTCATGGGCGAAAATTCTAAACAGCACCCGAACGACCGTGTGACTGTCACAGACAGCTTCCTCATGACAAATAGGACTTGTGACAACTGACGGAACGTAATTCAGACCCATAAGTAGAGAGTAAGAGCCAAATACGTCCTAAACTTAGTTGAAAAAGGGCGTTTTGGGACGAAAATTCTAAACAACCCCCGAACGACTGTGTGAATCTCACGGACAGCTTCCCCATGACAAATAAGACTTGTGACAACTGACAGAACATAATTCGGACCCGTAAGTAGAGAGTTAGAGCGGAATACGCCTTAAACTTACTCGAAAAAGAGCTTTCCGAGGGAAAAAATTCATAACTGCCCCCGAACAACCGTGTGGCATACACGGATAGCTTCACCGTGAAAAATAGGACTTGTGAGAACTGACGGAACGTAATTCGGACCCGTAGTAGAGAGTTAGAGTCGAATACGCCTTAAACTTACTAGAAAAAGAGTTTTTCGGGGGCAAAAATTCAAAACAGCCTCCGAAAGACTGTGTGACTCTCACGGATAGTTTCTCCATGACAAATAGGACTTATAAGAACTGACGGAACGTTATTCGGACCCGTAGGTTGGGAGTTAGAGCCGAATGCGCCTTAAACTTAGTAGAAAAAGGCGTTTCGGGAGCGAAAATTCAAAACAGCCCCCGAACCACCGTGTGGCTCACACGGGCAGCTCCCTCATGACAAATAGGACTTGTGAAAAATGACGGAATGTAATCCGGGCCCGTAGGTTGCGAGTTAGAGCTGAATACGCCCTAAACTTAGTCGAAAAAGGACGTTTCGAGGGCGAAAATTCAAAACTGCCACCGAACGACCATATGGCTCACACAGACAGTTCCCCCATGAAAAATAGGACTTGTGAGAACTAACGGAACGTAATTCGGGCCCGTAGGTTGGGAGTTAGAGCCGAATACATCCTAAACTTAGTCGAAAAATGGCGTTTTGGGGGCAAAAATTTAAAACAGCCCCCGAACCACCATGTGGCTCACACAGAAAGTTCCCCCATGACAAATAAGGCTTGTGAGAACTGACAGAATGTAATCCAGGCTCATAGGTTGCGAGTTAGAGCCGAATATGCCCTAAACTTATTCGAAAAAGGGCGTTTCGGGGGTGAAAATTCAAAACAGCTCCCGAACTACCGTGTGGCTCACACGGACAGTTCCTCCATGACAAATAAGACTTGTGACAACTGATGGAATGTAATACGGGCCCGTAGGTTGGGAGTTAGAGCCGAATACGCCCTAAACTTAGCCGAAAAATGGTGTTTCGACTGCGAAAATTCAAAACAGCCGCCGAACCACCGTATGGCTCACACGGACAGTTCCCCCATGACAAATAGGACTTGTGAGAACTAACGGAACGTAATTTGGACCTGTAGGTTGGGAGTTAGAGCCGAATCCGCCCTAAACTTAGTCGAAAAACGGCGTTTCGGGGGTGAAAATTCAAAACAGTCCCCGAACCACTGTATGGCTCACACGAACAGTTCCCCCATGACAAATAGGACTTGTGAGAACTGACGGAATGTAATCTGGACCCGTAGGTTGGGAGTTAGAGCCGAATACGCTCTAAACTTAGTCGAAAAAGGGTATTTCGGGGGCGAAAATTCAAAACAGCCCCCGAACGACCGTGTGGCTCACACAGATAGCATCGCCATGACAAATAAGACTTGTGAGATTTGACGGAACGTAATTCGGACCCGTAGGTTGGGAGTTAAAGCCAAATACGCCCGAAACTTACTCGAAAAAGGGCTTTCCGGGGGCGAAAATTCATAACAGCCCCCGAATATACCTTACACTTAGTCGAAGAACTTGCAACACTTAGTTAAAAAAGCAACAACTTTATTAAAATAATATCTACATATTCTAATAATTGCCTTTATATATTTATAGGACGAAGAAATTACATATTACATTGTTTGTGCAGTTGGTTAGAATAAATATTGCATGATACATATATTTATATATATACTTTCTTTTATTTCCAAGAAGACATTTCTCGATTGTTCTACCTTAAATGCATGTTAGAACATGTTCCATATGGCTGACTGAATTGATATTTTGTAACCAATTCTAATGTTTCGTTTTTTGTTTTTCTTTGTAGATGGCTTGGTTGCGTGGACTTGTGGATAATCCATATTGTTGTATGGAGAAGAATTTTCACTTTTGTGTAGAACTAATATAATACTTTTCTCGTCCTTAGCTTTTGTGTAGTTTAGTATTACTGATACAGAAAACTTTTGGCAATCAACAAATAATGACTGTCGTGGTATATAGATCACCTTCTGTCGTGGTACATATATACCATTTGTCGATGTACATTGTAGACACCCCATTTTTGACCGACCTTAAGACTCAGACGTCACCGATTGAGCGCTCGGTGATGTTGCATGTTGTGCTCGTTCAGAAGTCTCAGAGTCGCGGCCGTGCGCCCTGCCTCAGGACTTCCGAACTCTCTTTTGTGCCTTGCCTCGGTTTGCGAACCAGACTCGATTTTCTCTGTTTTCTTTCCTAAGGGGAGGGAGAGGTCTAGTAGACCATCTCTCGGTGGCCGTGGGCTACTTTTCGTGGCCATAGGCCATTTTGCCCGTTTCGGAGCCCGGTTCCCGGTTTTCGGAGCCGTCAGGCCGTGTGCCTCGGTTCGGGACCACCCAACCATCTCCAATTCCTCCGGTTCTTGGCATGCATCTCATTTACTCCCTTTCGAGGGACACTGGGGTCTTAGATACCCACTTCGTGGCCAAACACCACTTTCGGTGCTTAACGGCCGATTTTCGGGACCTCGAACTGCGTGTGTTTGGTCCCCGAGCATTCGTTTTGCATTGGTTTTTGTTCATTTTTGGCAGGTACCTCTGTTTTATCATCAGGAAGATCACTGGAGGGTGGGAGGCTAGTAATTGTCCAAGCAACCTATTATGCTCTTCCGGCGCCCTCCGGCGCCCGTTTTTCTCACTTCCGGGCTAATGTTGACCACCCTAGGGCCATTTTCTTCAAGCCAAAACCACATATTTGTGTTGTACACACATGGGAGGACCCTAAAAACATATGGCCGGCCAGTAATTCTCATTGAACCTTTTGAACCCCTCTTTGGATTGGCCTATTCTCTCTCCTGTTTCAGAGTTGTCAAAATTGAACCACAGGGTCTTATTCAGCACACCTGGGAGGACACCATCATGTGGTGGCCGGCCAGCAATTCTTCACTTCATTTTTACCCCTTGGCCGGCCAGCCATAGGGGGTGGCCGGCCGGCCACCTGCAGAAAAAGCAGATGGCCGGCCATGCTCCTTGGGAGGTGTGTTTCACAGCTGTACAGCTGTATCCCCCAAAAGATCTGATTTCGGGGGATATTTTGTTTGCAAGGGAACTTGTTCCCTTAAAGCTACACACTTGCATACACTTTGGAAAATGGATTCTTGCATGCATACACTCCTCTCCCTCTCCCTCAAGATCTAGAACCTTTGCCTCAAGCATATCTCTCTTGATCTCTCTCAAATCCTCAAGTTTTGCTTCCATTTCTTGATCATCATCAACCCCTACCATCACCACTCCATTTCCAGCAACAAGGAAGGGTTCTTGAAGGCTTAGAAGCAACATTTCTCAAGCCAAGAAGCAAAGAAAGAAAGGTCTTCAAGGGTAAGTCTCAAATCCCCTCTTTTACACCACTTTCTTGCCTCATTTCTTAACCCTACTTTCTCACTGTTTTGGGATCCGACCTTAACTGAAACTAGGTCTATTTTGAGCTATTCTTGATGTTTGTTCAAGGGCTCAACTCTGTTTGAGCCCTCCATCTTGCACTTGTTTCAATATCCTCTTATATACCATTATTTTGCATTGAACATTTGGCCTATGTGTGATCTGAATTGGAGCATCTCATGAACTGATATTGTGCTTATTTTGAAGCCCTATTCAACATTGAAGAAGGGCTCAACCTTGTTTTCATGCTCCATATGTCACTTGCTTTGAATCCATGTTTTACCCTTGTTTTTGCATGCTTTTTCTAGCCTATGAGTGATCTGTTTTCGAGCATAATATAAACTGTGAGTGGGCCTATTTTGAGCCCCTCTTCAATATTGAAGAAGGTATCAACCCTGTTTGGCCTCTCTATCATGCACTTGCTTCATAATTTCTCATATTTACCGTAAACTTGCATGATTTATTTGACCTACATGAAGTCTGTTCTGGAGCATGTAATGAACAGTGAGTGAGCTTATTTTGTGTCCCTCTACAACATTGTAGAAGGGATAAATCTTGTTTGGGGTCTCCATGTTATACTTGTCCCTATACCCCTCTTTGACCCCCATTTTGCATGCTTTTTTAAGCTTATCTAGCTTCTGATTTAGGCCATCATCAGTACTAGAAAGATTCATATTTTGGTCTTCTTGACATATTTCATTGAGGGTCTTTGCTGGTTTGATGAATGTTTGGGGTACCTCATGTTATAGCCCTATGTATCCTCAATCTTGCATAACATTTTTACCATGTTTACATACTGAGTTGGGGGATGTAATCTACTGTAAATGTTCATATTTTTAGTCCCTCTTCAGTGTTGTAGAAGGGTATTTTTCAGTTTGAGCATCGCGTGTATCACTTTCTTCAATACCCCTCTCTTGGCTCGTATTTTTGCATGCTATTATTGCCCTATCTATGCTTGCTATTTAGCCCTTTTTGTGACTGAAAAATGCTATTTTGGGGGCTTCCTTGCTACTGTTTTGCATGTCATGCACCAATTATGCATGTTTAGTATGGCTGTAGGCCATTTTGGGTGTTTAATATCGCATTTCGGGACCATTCCGTGCATTTGGTGTCATTTCCCCACCTTTCGGGACTGTTTTGCATCATTTGTAAGTGCTGAAATTCCATTTGCATGTTTGCATATCATTTTCTATGTCATTTCATGCTTCAACGCATCGTCTCGGTTTGCGTGCCCGTGTGCACGCATTTCGAGGCATCTCATTTTCATCCGATGGCCTCTTATGTGAGTGTGGCTGAGGCTCACTCATGTTGGTATAAGTCCATCTTGCATTTCGTATGTCATTTTAGTCCATTTTGCATTCCGTATGCCATTTTCTCGGTTTGTGTGCCCGTGGGCACGCATTTTGAGACATCTCATTTTAGTCTCATTATATGTCATATTTCATGTCATTTTATGTCTTAGGGCCATCACCTCGGTTTGCGCGCCCGTGTGCACGCATCTCGAGACATTTCATTTTCATCCGACGGCCTCTTATGTGAGTGTGGCTGAGGCTCCCTCATGTTGGTGTAAGTCCAATTGCATTGCTTATGACATTTCATGCCTTAGGATCATCGCCTCGGTTTGCGTGCCCGTGTGCACGCATTTCGAGGCATCTCATTTTCATAGCATTGTGCATGCTAGGATTGTATTTTAGTTGCATTCATGCATATCATGCATATTGCATCGTGTTCGGGATAGGAGTTAGCCCGGGCACGGGAAACGAGGTACGTTTCACGGAACGGGTCTCAATTCCCAAGTCACCGACACTCCGGATTACCCATGATGGAGTTAGGTTTTATTGTGGCATTCATCTGCATTCATCCCATATTGAGTTGTGCAATTCGACTCCTCGGCCATCATGCATCGATATGCGTGATTGATGGCACGAGGATCGAGGCATGCATATATCTGTGAAATACATTGCTATGCCCTTTTCCTGCTCTCTGTTGCAGCAAAATGAGGAATCAGCAACTTTTCGGAGTTTGGCGCGCATTTCGAGAAACATTGCAAACAGAGGTTAAATTGGGCATCCCAGTGGATTTCTGCGCAAAGGCAATCCAGCATACATTATTTATTAGAAGTGAGGCAGCCCCTGGCTTGCATGCCAGTTTAAAGCTTTCTTAGTTAATTGGTTAATTAATTAGGAATCTGTATTATTCGGATTGTAATTTCGGACTGTATTATTCTTTCATTTCGGACTGTATTATTTATTCGGACCCTCTGCGCGAGGGCATAACTGTAATAAGTGTGGGTGAGTGTGATGTATGTCTTCCAACCCCCATTTCTTTCTCCCTTTTATTTACCCGCTTACGATGGTTAGATATAGGGCATACTTCAATAAGCATACAGTATGATAGCATGTTTGCATTCATTCATCTGTCTTGCATGCACCGGGCTCGGCGCATCATACAAACTGCATCTGTATTTCAATTCCAAATTGAGTACTTGATAGCTGTTGCATCTCATATGCCATGTTTAGAATAGCCGAGCCTGCTATAGTTGCATTATTGCATGTGTTGCATTAGGCAATTCTGTATAAAATAGGATCACGCATGATTTCTAATCAATTCCTGTTTTGGCTCGGAGTGCTCGGTGAGTTTTATGCTTTAGCATCCTTGCATGCGTGTGAGTGCTGCCATGAATAGCATGCTTACCATGAGGCTATATGCTTATGTGATATAACTGCTTTGAATGCCTGTGGGTGGAGGTTGTGTTACTTGAATTGGGACAATTCATCAAATGTCTGTTTTAAGCCCACTAGACAGTGGCAAAATCATGTTTTCTAAGCCCACCTGAGGGTGGCAAATCTGCGTCTTAGCCTGCCTGCGGGTAGCACCATCAAACCATTTTCAAACAAACAAACATGAAGTGTTTTGTTCCAATTCAGGCGATTCAGTCTATACTTGTTTGCTGCGAGCATCACATAGTAACTAGGCTAATAACCGGAATAAGAACTCACATTGTTTTCAAAATAAGATATCATGGTTAGTAGAGGCCGGTCTTTGACCGGGCGAGCGGGGGTGCTCACGAAGTGACCTTCCCAATCGTACCCAAGTTCCCGAGCCGAGGCAACTTTGGTGATGACGGACACGTGGCCTTCGGCACCGAGTCAGGGTTTCCTAAATTTCCCATTTTAAAATATTTAGGTGGCGACTCTGTATCTGGCAAAGCAGTCCATGTTTGGCACTTCTTTCAAAAATCTGTTTTCCAAAACGATTTGCCGGATTTGGACTCTTTGGTTCAAGATTAAGAACCGTGACACGAAATCGAGTCCGAGCTGTAGCGAGGTCCCCCGCGGGGCTTGTTACATACATATAGGACGTTTTGTCATGGTGCATAGAAAACTTTTTTCGTAGTATATATATCACCTTTTGTTGTGGTACAGATTACGATGATAATTTGTACCATCCCAAATGGTAATTTCGCATGGTAGTAAATGTATTTTTTGTATACAGAAGGCTTTGATTTTTGTATGATATATTTTGTATGGAATTATTATTTTAGTTTGGACAATAGTTTATTTGTATAGACTTTGATAGTTAATGTTATTTATTTTTGGTATATGGATGCAGATTGTGGAATGATTGATAGTATGTATCATTTTGTTTATATACGTATTACAGGTTGCATTGTATATAGACAGGTTGTGGAGAAATTATAATTTCGCGATAAAACATAATACCATGTTTTTGGCGACTAAACAATTAGTAGCTAAAAAGAAATTGGGAAAAGACATTTGGCAACTACAAGTTTTGTAGCCAAAAACAAAAAAAAAACATTTTGCGACTAAAAGTTTAGTAGCCAAAAAAAAAAAAAAAGACATTTGGCGACTAAAAGTTTAGTAGCCAAAAGAAAATCAAACATTTGGCAACTAAAATTTTTCGTAGCAAAAATAAAAAACTAAATTATAAAAACACTTTTACCGACTAAAATTTTAGTAGCAAAAAACGTAGAACTTTCGGCAACCAAATATTTAGTAGCCAAAAGAGGAACTCTTTGCCGACTAAATATTTGGTAACCAAAGATGGGGACTTTCAGCAACTAAATTTTTAGTAGCCAAAAAAGAACTCTTTCCCGACTAAAATTTTAGTAGCTAAAAAGGTGGGACTTTAGGCGACTAAAATTTTGGTCGCCGAAAAGGGTCTAATTTAATTTAATGTCCAACCTTTTGGCGACTAAAATTACAGACGGGAATTGTATACATTTGGCGACTAAAATAATTTTAGCCGCTAATTACCTTTATCGACAATTTTTTGGCGATTACTTTTGCGACCAAATAATTTAGTCACCAAAACCATTCAGTGAATAAAAATTAACTTTTAGCGACTAAAAATTTAATTGCCAAAAGTGAAAATTCTTGTAGTGTGATTTACAATCTAATCTAATCCACAAGTTCTTTCAACACCTTAACAATCCTGATTTTAATAAACTTGACATGAACCCAATATTGGGATTGTCACATAATCCAATGCATACTTAATTAATCTGCGAACCATTCAAAACCCAAACGCTTTCAAAAGATTAAAAATACACCAATTTCATTTATCATATTCTTATTAAATTTTTTCATATAACATACTAGTATCATATATTAAAGGGATTAATTTAGAACCAATTGCACCAATTAATGAAGATGTCACATCAAACAATAAATAAATCATGACAAAAAAATATAATATAATCATCTTAACATAATTATGAAAAAGAAATATGAGATTTGAACTGGCTAAAGATTTGTAATATAAGACGATGCTATTAGAGATTCTAAACCTATCCTTTGCTTGCCCAAATTTTAATTGTGAATAAAATCAATATCTATATATATCTATCTATCTATTTATTATATAAAGAAAATAAGGTTTTTAGTGAGAAAACTTGTGAGAGTTCCAAATTCTTATTCCACAATTGCCAATTTTGTAATTTTAAAAATATTTGAAAATAATTCTATTGGCTAACAACACTACTAAAAACTGGACCTTTTGCGACGGTCTCAAAAGGTCCACATACCGTCGCAAAAGACTTTTTGTCATGGAATAGCGACGGGAAATGGAGGGTGGCGGAAGAGGGTGTGACAAAAAATATTTGCGACGATTTTTATACCGTCGCAAAAAGTTCTATGCCAAAAGCCCCCTTTTCTAGTAATGAAGGAAAAACAAAAAACCACCTAAAATTTTGAATTACACGTTCTTAAAATCTATCCCCTAATATTTATCTCTTTCTTAAATCTCATCTAATAACAAAATAATTATACATTTAAAAAATATTATACATTAAAAAAAAATACAAATCTCATCTCATAACAAAGTAATTATATATTTTTAAAAAAAATGTTATAGATTAAAAAAGAACATAAAACCACAATTGCTAATTTTTGTAATTTTAAAAATATTCAAAAATAGTAATGTTGGCTAACAAAGTAACTATAGATTTAAAAAAAGAATATATATATATATAACAACCTAAAATTGCTAATTTTTGTAATTTTAAAAATATTTAAAAATAATACTATTGGCTAACAAAGTAATTATAGATTTTAAAAAATAAATAAATGAAATTATAAGTTCCTAAAATCTCTTCCCTATCTATTTCCTAAATCTCATAATCTATCTATACTATATATTATACCAAAGTGACTTTTCATTTTAGAGGCTCTAAGTGTTTCAAAACCTTAAATCTATTTTTTTTAATTTTTAATTTTTTTTAAAAAAAATTAAAACATCTATTGGCTATTCTAATGACATAAATATTAATCTTCAAAATTATTTAATGCGAATATATTGCAGCTCAATACCAAAAAAAAAAAAAAAAAAAAACACAATTCTCAACACCCCTCTCCCTCTCAAAATAAGTTTTTATTTAAAAAAGAATATAAATCTCATACAATTTTCTCTTTCCTAAAATAAATCTAATGAAAAAGAAACTCTCTCACCTCCCATAAAATGTATATTATTAATATCTTTTACAACTGGTTTAATCTATGTAAACTTAAAATTAAGCCTAACATAAAATAAAAATTAAACCTTATATCTAGATTCTCTATCTATTCCATAATTAAATACAATTTTATTCCCAAATAAATTTAAGCATATCTGTACTATATATAATTTTTTTTAAAAAATCTCATAATTTATTATTTTTTATACTGATTCCATGATTTATAATTTATAATTTAGAAAAAGAAAGATGAAAAAACTATTCTTGTGCACTTTTTATCTAACTAATTTTTTCTCTTACCCAAAAACTCTAACCATCATACATTATATTTTTTCCAAGTCATTCATGTCTTCCTCGCCTTATAAATATTACATTCATGGAATGATGAAACTCATTATTTTGTAACTTTCTTTATGAGACAATTTGGAGGCTAGTTTATGTTTAGTCTATTGTATTCTTTAAACAAGCTCTTTCATCCTTTAGCTACACCATTTTTTCTTCTTCTTTTTTTAATCTATGACCATTTTTTGTTTTTGTATTTTATATTTTGTGTGTCATTTCTCCCTTCTCTCTACCAACCATTATCTGTTTTTTGTTTATAACTATTTTTTGTTAGTTAATATTGTTTTACTAGAATTTTTATACTAAAATGGCATGATAGGGTCATTTGTATAATAAAAAGCATGTCACTCATTATAAAGTGATAGATCAAAATCCAAACAAAATCATTATTAACAATTTTTTTTTTATTGATTTTATGTTTGTATATCATTATTTTTTTAAAAAAACAAAAAAATTACGTTTAATATTTTTTGATATCATGATATTTGTTAATTGAAAGTTGGTGCAAAATATTATTTCAAAGGCATATAATAGTTTTTCAAAGCTATAAAAAGAAAATATTATTTTTAATTTATTTTTTCAAAACTATTATAGGTATTTTTCAATTGTGTAATTATTTATCTTTAACATGTGTAGCTTATCTCTTCCTTTATGACACTTCTCTTTCTACTTCACTGTGAATTCATATGTTTTTTAAAAAAAAGCATATGCAATTTAAAATTTTGAATCTTTTTATATAAGAAGTTAAAAAATAAATTTTGGAATTTAAAATATAGCTGTACAAAACCATATCCTTTTAAATAGAGCTATATTTATAATTAATTTTAATCTATCTATTACCTATCCTTATTTATATTATTATATAAATAAAAATGTTGTACGATAATTAAAGTTGAAAGTTCTAATCTATTTTTTTTCAAAATTTAAAATTATTAAAATGCATATGTTGCAATATCATTAATTTCTTCCTATTATAAATTTTATTTTAAATCTTATAAGATTTGTTCAATGACTAATATTCAATTTTTGTAAAAAAATTCCATTATATTCCTTCCAAAAGTTAATATAGCAAGTCTACAAAATCATATTTTAAAACTCAAAATTATTAATATTTTATTTTATTTTTTATTTTTATTTTTGTTTTAAATAAACATGTTAAAATATAAATAGATATCTAAATAAAATTATACTTATTAATAAATATGGCATTAGTTTTAATTGTAATTACGCCTTTTTAAAGTTTTGATTCATTTTTTTTTTTTTGATATTTTAAATTACATGTTACAATAATTCTTTCTTATTCATTAAGTTTTTTAAATTTCTTTAATTATTTCCTTTTCAAAGACCATTATGACAATTTTTTAAAATTCATATATTTTTATTCTAAAATAGTGAAGTATTAGACCTATGCCATTTTTTTATAACAAAGTATAATTTTAATTATTAATTGTCAATACAATAATTTTAATCTATCTATACTATATATTATAGTAAAGGAACATTTGAAGTAAAACTCTTAAACTTATATATAAAATTTTATTTACGATAGACTAAATATAAAAAAATTATATATAATTATTATATTTTTAATAAATAATATGTTATTTTATACCTTGCATGGTACGAATAATATGCTAATAATAATAATAATAAAAAGTCTCTACCTAATTTAATAGGCCCAAACCCCATTCAATCAGAGAAGTTATTTATTAAGTCCAAAGTTATTTATTTATTAGGTCCAAAGTTAATTATTAACTCCGAAGTGATTGTAAGTCTATCTTATGACAAGGGGACATATAACTAATTTGTCTAAAATATAGAAAAAAATGGCAGATCATATAGGATATAAACTGGACCTATAATATAATTTCTCCATCCAACAGGGACTAAATTGGACCAACATTTTAATTAGAAATGTGAACTGAGATGCTTTTCCTTTTTATTTAACATGCTCATTTTGCACGCTACCATCATGTTCATTGAATTACCTGTCGATGTAGGGCGCAAAAAAGAAAATGAAAGTTTTTAGATGCAAATTAAGACATATTTTCTTCATTTAAGACCTATTCAATTTCTAAATCCTAATCAAGTACTCCTACCAGTCAATAATCAATATTCAAAAACCCTTACATCAGATGGTAAACACCAAAAATATTCAAATACTACCAGTTGATGGGTTAATTGTTGCAGATATAAATAACCCCCCACCATGCACCCATTCTTCATATACATTGTTCTATCAACTCTTTGTTTGCCTAATAATATGAGACCTCCAAACATTGTCTTGGCCATTCTAGCACTAATTTTTCTTCTAAGTATTAAACCACATGAAGCTTGTAGAGTTTTGGATAAAGAGTGGATGAAAAATGAAAATCTTCTATTACTGTCTCTGGCAAGGGGTTCTGTCCCCCCTTCAAGACCAGATGGTGGTACTCACATCCCTGCAAGCACGATAAGCGAAAAAGGCTTCGCTGGTCATGCCATGCCTCCTCCTCCTGTGGACCCACAACTCCTTGGTCCATTTGGCGTAGCCAAAAATTAATCATTTATGAAACTCAGCCAGGAGCCATCGATTAAATCACAATAATATCATAATACGTCTGTACTAAAACAAAATATACAACATCACAATACCTTCACACTAGAAACCAGAAAAAACAAATGTAATTGGTGAATAAAGTAAGTCAGACCAAAAAAATAAAGAAGAAGAATAAGAAATTGGAGAATTTTGTATCTTTCCTCTATTCTTTACCTATGAAGCACGGGTACGGATACGATTACTGGTACGAAACAAGTGCGTCGATATGGTAAAATTTAAAAAAATAGGATACGGATATGGCTTGGTATGCTTGTAAAAAAATATTTATTTTTAATTTAGAGTAATGCTTAATTAAATGGTTTAATTTGTTAAGGTCCAACCTATAATTAACATTTAATGCCAAAAGTAAAGGCATAAATCAAAATTAAATGTCCATATATTAAATAACTTACAAACCATAGTTTAATTTTAAAATCATATTAAGCATAAAATGAAAAATGAAAAAGAAGTCTAGTGAAAAGAGTTTTGTAGTAGAAGAAAATATTGTTTTAACTGAGGTACGATACGGCTTGGGTATTTGTTAAGTACATCTAGGTATGCCAAAAATTAAGAAGAAAAAATTTGAGTACGTATTTCATGTACCTAGTACGTATGTGTTGACTATATATTGTGTATAAACCAATTACAGCTTAACACGTGGCATGAAAAGGATAATTTGGGGAATTACTGCAAGTCTCCAACCAGCGACAGACACGTGGTGGTTTGTATTGGTAATAATGGATTTGCATAGCACTGGAATAGCTAGAAGGTGCAAGATGATGTGGCCCAACGGTTACTCACAAATTCAGGTTCAAATTCAAAAGGGAAGCCTAACTGCAAGAATGACGTAGTGGGATTAACTGTGAGAGAGCATGATCAGCAATCGTGGGAGGACATTTCGACGGTTGGAAACCCACTTCGACGATTACCATTGAAGAATATAAATAGAAGAGAAGGCCCCAGAATGAAGAACCTAGGCTCAGATCTAAAAAACCAGTTTATTTACTTCTTATTTCCTTCCAGTTTTTTACATTTTCAACACTTTAATTCATGTACTGCACTTCATTTCTTAGGAGTAGTTTCAAGTAATCGTTGATGTAAACCTTTTCAAGGCTGGGTCATTTCATTGTAAGTTCCTATTTACTTAAGGAAATTCAGTTTCTGAATTGTTCTGTACTTGTTATTTATTATAAATTTCTCTTCAAACAAGCCACCAGTAACAGTCCTCTTCATTGAGGCTGAAAGAACTTCAACATAATTGTCTAATAATTAGTTGGCAATTAAAATTCTGTAAGGATTGATTGATCATTGTTGGCATGCTTAAAATTATATAATTAACCTTTGAAAGCCAAAAAAGCCAACATATATTTTGGCACGCCCGGTAGGACCATTAAAAATGGCTAGACGTAGAGCAAAATGAGAAAATGAACGCCTAAAAGAAGGTGTGGAAGGAGAAGTAGAAATACCTAACCCGGAGGATAATGTGATGGATGCACCTATCTCATCAGATCCTCCGCAAATGGTCAAACAGACTAGCACTTTAGAATATTCAACATATGTCCAACATACTAGACAAGGCCATGAAACTGGGCCTTCAATTCTCTCTTCTACCCAACCAATAAATCCATGGGGAGGTTTAGTAGATGCTATGGGGCAGCAACTAATGTATACAATGGAAATGTGGGCAACATCCTTTTTGGATGGAATGAACTCTCACTAACCAATTGTTGTAAGACAGATTAAAGAGAACGAGAATTGCCTTCAGCATAGATTGGCTCAAGATAAACAGCCTATGCAAAATAATGGACAAACTAGTAATCAAAACCATGAGAGAATGTCACTTGTGCCTCAGTCATGGTATGAAGCTCCTTTGAGACCACTACCAAACCAAAATGTACCATTACCCACCAACGAAACCATACAAATTGGTGGATCTGGGCCAGCACAAAAGAATGGTATGAGGATGTTTTCAAATCCTATGTTTGAAGCCATACCTGGCACATAGGGTTTCACTAATCCTGTATTTGAATTTGCATCCGAGGGGTTGGAAGGATTTCCTGCGGTTGGAAGAGAAATAACACTGTTCCTCCTCCTGTAGCACCTTTCGGAGGGCCTTTCTCAGGATAGATTTCGAGAGGTCAGCCATACCTTCAACAGCAACCAATACAACAAGGACAGCCAGTCCTGAATGTACCCATGTATGGACCACGAGGCCCTCAAGCACGTGGCATTCCTTCAAACCCTGTGTTTGTTCCCCCAATAGTGGTCCAACCAGCCCAAAACATAGTTCCTAGGAACCAAATTGCTGAGATTGTTAGAGTGATGTGTGGACCTATGGCTCAGGGGGTCCAGACTCTAGTGTATAGAAAACCTTACCCAGACTGGGTGGATAAGGTACATGAGTACCCGAGGCGGATTAGAATACCAGACTTTGCCTTTTTTTTTATGAAAATGGAAATCAGTCAACAGTAGAACACATTGCTAGGTTTACAGGCCAGTGTGGTGAGTTCGCTAATAATGATTACCTAAAACTAAGACTTTTTCTAAATTCTCTAACTAGGGCAGCCTTCGTATGGTATGTAAACCTTATCGGGCTCTTCCAAACCTGGCAACAAATTGAGGAAGTATTTTATGCCCAATTTTTCTAAACAGAGCTTGAGGTTTCTATAGCAGACTTGGCAAGATTGAGCCAAAGGCCTGATGAGAAAGCTGCTCAATTTGTTGTCAGATTTAAAAGGGGCACGAAACAAATATAGGGTCATGCTACTTGAGCCTGAATTTGTAAGATTGGCTCAGAATGGGTTAGATTTTAGGTTTCGAAAGAAGTTTGCTGCAACCAAATTTCGAGACGTAGAATTAACCTATAAAGTCTCTAGATATGAAACTTTGCTGGAAGAAGAACGGGATCGAAATAATGCATCGTACAGGACCTATTATAAAGACCCTAACTATGAGATTGATGCAGCAAAGATCATAGAAAAAGAACCTATGACCTGTGAAGCATTAATTCAACAAAACACTACAATAGACCAGCAATTTAAAAAGAAAGACCTTCATAGGAAGTACTCTTTTGACATAACAAAAACATATGACATTTTTGATCATTTGCTTGCAGCAAACTTCCTAAAGTTACCAAAGGGAGGTAAGATCCCTACCCCTAAAGAACTTAAAGAAAAACTGTACTGTAAATGGCTCAATTCTTGGTCTCATCCAACTAAAAAATGTATTGTTTTCTGAGACAAGATCCAAGAACATATTCAGAAGGGGAGGCTAAAGTTTCCAGCCAAGATTGAGAAAGCTATGGAAATTGACACCAACCTATTTCCAGAGATTGGGGAGGCTGCAACCAATGTTGGCATGCTAGATTTCCAAAACCTATCCTTGAAGGAATTGGAGGAAATCACTATGCAAATACATGTGGCTAGCCAGGCTGCCTTCAAGAAGGACACCAGAAGTTCACCAGTAAGTGGACAAAACTCTGCAGGCCAAAAGGATGGCTCTAATGAAGAGATACTGGATGATAACTCCCTCGAGGTAGTTGTAGTGTAGAAGAAGTGTTCTAGATGCAAGATGAGTTCCAAATGGCTAAAAGGGCTCCTAGTTGATAGGAAACAGTATTATAAAGATGTGCAGAGTGATCAAAAGCTAGCCAATACCTACAATAGAAGGCCATATCCAACTGGCCCTAGACAACATTCACCCTTGGTTGGTTCACCAGACACCAAGATGCAGTCAAAGGGAAAGAGACCCCTGTATGAAACCAGGCCACCTAACTATTGCAGGGTGGGCAATCAGCTGGAAGGGAGGCTTGAATTTGGCTCAAGACAGGGAACCAGGCTTAGTGATTAGCCTCGAAGAACTACTTCGAAGACAGTTACGAAGGCACGGGTAGCCGGCCCAGCAGCTAGAGTAATGTGTTCATGGGTCCCTAGGGTTCCAAATTGGTTTGTCATGCAGAGCAAACCTAAAGTCATACCAGCACAAAGCAAGACTATCGGAGACAAGGGAATGATGATCAATCCTCCTTTGGTGGCTTCAAATAATTGGGTTATGCTCAAAAACCCAAAAACAAGGGAACCAGACATGGTTCTAGTGATTTCCAGGTCTCAAAGGAGAAAGATCCAGCGAAGGTACACTCAATATTAGAAGGACCTGAAGGAAAGTGGAGAGAGTACTTTTTTGGCACAGTCAAAAGGCTAGATAGAAGAAAGAGAAGGTTCAAGGCCTACTTCTAAAATCAAAGAGGTGTCAGCAAAGAGTAGTTGGCTAAAGTTCATATTGAACTGAAAGCTAAGGAAAGATCCAGTGGAAAATGACAGTGAGACAGAAGGAGAAGCTGAACTAGGCCAAATGAAGGAATTGGTTGAAGATGAAATGATCGAAGCCTTCATGGCTGAACAAACCTTCTTGGTCGAAAAGCCAACAGGAGCAGATCACAAACGAATTACTTCGAAGAAAACCACCAGCACTGAGGTACTAGAGTGCAGTATGGAGGATGCCTCCTAAGCTTCAGAGCAGACTTAAACAGGAGAAGAGCAATCGCAGCCAGTGGTACAGTTTGGCTCATTTCCCCCAGTACTAGTAAACATGGTATATGTGCTACCACAAGAATTCCAAGCTGAAGAGGGAGACCAAGAAGGTCAGGAAGATGACACCATTCCAGTTTCTAGTGAAGATTCACAGGTTAGCATAATTCAAGATGTGTCAGAAGTGGCCAAGCTAATGGAAACTGATAAAGAAAGTGAGGAGGTGACTCTTAACCTCTCATACCCATTCGAGTAACCCACAATATCTATGACCCACCACGTTAAGCCCCTGTATATTAAGGCTTACTTTGATGGGATACAAATGAACAAGGTTTTAGTGGACAATGGTGCAACAGTGAACCTACTTCCGAGGTCCTCTTTAAAGAAGTTGGGGAAAATAAACCCTAGGTTGATCCCAACTAGCACAACCATTGCTGATTTTGTTGGGGATAAGCAAATGGCTCAGGGTATTTTGCCTATCAACCTGAATGTGGGAACTAGAGATTGCATGACAACATTCTTTGTTATAGATAATAATGCCAAGTATAATGCTTTGCTTGGTAAGGATTGGATCCACACCAACAAGTGTGTGCCTTCCTCTCTACATCAGAAGATGATGATAGCTCTGTGTAATAGGGAAACAGAGGAAATCAATGCGGATCCACAGCCTTTTATTACTTGTGCTGATTTTGTTGAGGCCAAACTATACACTGAAGGGGTTGTACCACTCAGTGTGCTGAGAAAGCTTGATGGAACAGCCGAAATGACGATTGATGAGGAAGTAGAACACCTAAAGCACTTAGTGCAAGAGAGTCCTAATGAAGAGTTTGTCACTAAAGATAACAATGACGCCTAGTTGTAGGCAAGAAGATCAACACCAGAATGCCAGACCCTTGGCCTTAATCAAGTTTTCAGCATTGGACGTAAAGTCAATAGTCCAGAAGGTACGGTAACAAGAGAAGGAAGCCATGGTGATTGGCAGTAATCAGAAACAACAAAAGGCCAGACCTTTGGCCCTTGATAAGTACTGTACATTGGATATTGATACAAAAGTCCAGGAAATATAAAAAGAAGAAGCCTTATAGACAAATTTTGTCTATGAGGAAGAAAACAAAGATATTGAACCAGAGAAGATGGGAGCATAACAAAATGAAGAGGTTGCTTCGAAAGTAGAAGAAGTCAAAGGAGAAGCATCAGTAAGTGCTCAAGTACAGGACCCTTTGGAAGAAGTCAACTTGGGAGAAGGTTCTACGCAGCAGCCCACCTATATTAGTGCTTGGCTAAGTCCTATTAATAGGAACCAGTTGTTGGTAGTCCTAAAGTAATATAAGGATTGTTTTGCGTGGTCTTATAATGAATTTCCTAGACTGGACAGGTCATTAGTGGAACATAGGCTCCCTATGAAGCCTAATTTCAAGCCACACAAGCAAAAACCAAGACGGATGAGCCCTAAAGTGGTTCAAAAAGTGAAAGAGGAGATTCTTAGGCTCCTTAAGGCAAGCTTCATTAGAATAGCCAGGTCTATTGAATGGTTGTTTAATATTGTACCTGTGGTTAAAAAGAATGGCAACATGAGGGTATGCATCGATTTTAGAAATCTGAATTTGGTAACTCCAAAAGATGAATACCCCATGCCTGTAGTTGATTTATTAGTGGACGGTTCAACAGGGCATAGAATTTTGTTTATGATGGATCGGCATTCTGGTTACAACCAGATCTGCATTGCAGAGGAGGATGTCCGCAAGACAGCATTTAGGTGTCTTGAGAATATTGGCACCTTCGAATGGGTTAAAATGTCATTTGGTTTAAAGAATGTTAAGGCAACATATTAGAGGGCAATGAATACTATCTTTCATGATCTCATTGGACGATACCTAGAGTGTTACATTGATGATATTGTTGTAAAGTCCCAGTCTATGTAGGAACACTTGGTTCACTTGACAACATCTTTCGAAAGAATGAGAAAGTTCAAGTTGAAGCTTAATCCTCTTAAATGTGCTTTTGATGTATCAGCTGGAAACTTCTTGGGGTATGTAGTGCATAAGAAAGGAATATAGATTAATCAAAATAAAGCCAAATCCATCATTGAGGCCAAACCTCCATCAAGTAAGAAAGAATTACAAAAATTCCTTGGTCAGGTTAATTTCCTTCGAAGATTTATTTCTGACACTGTAGGGAAAACTAAAGTATTTTCTTCTTTGTTAAAGCTAAAAAATGAAGAAGAGTTTGTGTGGTCAGCTAAGTATCAAGCTGCTTTTGAAGGAATTAAAGCCTACTTGGCCAAACCCCCAGTGTTGATGCCACCAATGAGGGATAAACCTTTAAAGTTATACATTACTGTAGTAGAAGATTCATTGGGAGTTTTTCAGGCTCAAGACAATGAAGAAGGCAAGGAACAAGCAGTTTATTACTTTAGTAGGTTTTTAAATTCTTGTTAATGTAAATACTTAGTTGTAGAAAAGTTGCGCCTCATATTATACTTTGCAGTAATGAAATTAAGATATTATCTTTTGCCTATTGTTGTCTTGGTAATTGCAACCACAGACTTCATTAAATACATGTTCTCTAGACCTATGCTAAGAGGAAGAATTGGCAAATGGATATTAGCTCTTTCAGAGTTTCATCTAGAATATGTTCCCCAAAAGGCAGTAAAATGGCAAGTTTTGGCTAACTTTTTGGCAGATCATCCATGTCAAACAGAAAGCCAAGAGATAATGGATCTTGGTATGGTCAATATTGAGCCATGACAAATGTGGTTCGATGGATCAAAAGCCAATGATCTGGTTGGAATTGGTGTTGTAATTAAGTCACCACAGGGGGTAAGAACCACACATAGTTTATGAACCACACATGGTTTCAGAGTTGATGAAACCACTTGTTCCAATAACCAACCTGAATATGAAGCTTTAATAATGAAACTTTAGATACTTATTGGATTACAGGCTCATGCAGTTGATATATTTGGAGATTCCTAATTAGTAATTAACCAAGTAAAATGAATTTTCAAATATCAAAGTACAAGCATGTTGCCATATTATGTTACTGCATTACATTTGATTTCTCAGTTTCAGATAGCCAATGTGACTTGTATCCCAAGATTCATGAATCACAAAGCCAATGATGTAGCTCAAAGGCCTCAAATTTCAGAAGAAAGGGGGACACCCAAGTAGACATAAGTCAAGCAACATATCAAAAGTTAATGCCTCCTTTGGCCAAACGAGGTATCATGGTAGAAGTTAACTAGAATAACTTAGAAGAACATGATTAGAGATATCCAATCATTCAATATTTAACTGGCCCTTCTTTGAAGACCAGCAGAAAAATTAATTACAGTCCATGCAATATATACTATATGGCAATGCGCTTTACAAAAAGGGAGCAAATGGATTGCTATTGGAATATTTAGGGCCAAAAGAAGCATTGATTGCTATAGCTGAGGTGCATGAAGGTATTTGTGGTGCCCATCAACTTGGTGTGAAGATGAGATGGTTACTTCGAAGGCATTCCTATTATTGGCCAACCATCCTTAAGGATTGCATAGAGTATGCAAAATGATGTCAGGCATGCTAAAAGCATGGTATGATAAGACATGTGCCAATAGCTGATTTGCATGCAGTAGTGAAGCCATGGACATTTAGAGGATGGGCAATGGCTATGATAGGAAAAATATATCCACCCTTTTCGAAGCATCATTGTTTCATTCTAGTGGTCACAGATTACTTCACTAAATGGGTCGAAACTGAGGCTTATAACGCTGCGGATCAGACTGAGGTTATTGGATTTATCAGAGAATTAATCCATAGGTTTGGTATCTCTCAGACCATAACTGTAAATAATGGGACTGTGTTTGATGAAAAAATGGTGAAGTTTTTTGTAGCAGAATTTGGAATTAGTCTTATCAATTCCACCCCCTATTATGCACAAGCAAATGGTCAAGCTGAATCATCTAACAAATCCTTGAAAAAAGGAATACAAAGAGTTATGGAAGATAATCCCAGGGATTGGCATAACTTGTTGCTAGATGTGCTGTGGGCTTATAAGACTTCTCCAAGGTCAAGTACCGGGATCACTCCTTATGCCTTAGTATTCAGATATGATGCAGTATTGCCTGTAGAAATTAACATTAAGTCCTTGAGGTAAAATGCCAAGACCAGTTAACTACTGAGCAATATCATCAAAGCATGTTCTTGGAAATAAAACATGTGGATGAGGCCAGGATTTTGGCATTAAACAATATCCTTTTTCCAAAAGAAAAAGGCAGAGAAGTTATAATGAAAAAGTTAAACACATTAGCTTTGATGAAGGAGATTTCGTATAGAAGACAATACTACCAATAGGAATCAAGAGCCATAAATTTGGCAAATAGTCACCTAATTCGGAAGGACCATATCAAGTTCATAGAGTCTTGCTTAGGGGAGCTTACCATCTGAGAAATCTAAATGGTTATGTGCATCCCAAGAAAATTAATGGTAGATACTTGAAGCCTTATTATCCAACTATGTGAGAGACACAAGGAATGTAGAAAGTGCTAAATAAAAATAATGACAGAGCATGATATACTCAGATAGATAATAAAAGGTTTTCATTTCATAAAGAATTAAGTACATGCAGCCACAAATTGGCCCAAAAATCAGTGCAGTGTTTCAGTTATTCCTTTACAATTGATTCTTTACTCCTAAGGGATGGAAACAACTAAATAGTTGTAGCCATGTCTTGCCTTTTGTTAGCTAGCCCTTGGTTAGTAATTTGCAACGTTTTAGCATTTCAATCCAGGACTAGGTTGATTGCTGCTAGCTCCTTTTCCAGTTAGGCTTTCTTCTCCAAAAGTTGGGTTCGAAATTGTGAGGCATATGAATGTTGTCCCGTTAATTCGAACACCTCAGCATGTATATGGGAGATGAACTCTTTATCTTTTAGCAATTTCTCTTCTGCAGCTTTGGCCATCTGGCAGATATTGACATAGAAATCTAAAGTGGTTGCTGCTTGAGATAAGTGGTTTGAAAGGCCATGCTAAATTTCTCAAGAACTTTGTAGCATTGGAGGAAACCATTCTTAATGATGGGTCTTTGTAAGGCTTCGAATGGGATCCTTGAGAATAAGGTTAGCAGTTCCAAACAGGTGCCCAAGTCCACTAGAAGGAGAGAGACTTTTCTAGCAATGGAAGAACTCTAAAAAATCTTCAGAAATGAGTCAGCAAGGACTAATGGTTTAGCTTCACTGCTGGCTGTTTGAGCTGGGGAAGGTATATCAAATAGGCTAGCCAGCCGAGCTTCAAAAATGCCCATCTCTTCCTCTGACGTTGAAAGTGCAAAGGAGTCACTAGTGGAAGAAAGAGATAGCTACATGAGGATAGGAGAAGAAGTGGAGGATTCCGTAGCAATGTCTATAGTCCTGGCCACCAGCAAATCTAGAGAAGGGGAACTGGAGCTCGATGGTAAAGAAAGAGTGGGTGAGCTACCAATGTCTTCTTTGGGAGCACCAGCTGCCACCAAAGATGAAGTGACAATTGGGGCCCTCTTAGGTGATAAAGGGGCGGCCAGGACTGTAGGAGTAGTGTATTGTGATAAGATAAAGGATAGATGGGGCATATAAGGAGTTAGGCTTAGGCATAAGGAAATGGGAATGGCTAGCCTCAAAGAGGGAAAGGAATAAGGCATGGAAAGTGTAGAGCTGGGAAGTGAAAGTACTATCTAGATGGGCTCTACACTCATGAGCACTTCAGTGTCACTCTTCTCTTTCCTTTCTAAGGCTATCTCTAATGGCCTCTCCTTTATAAGCAAGTCAGAGGAAGCCAATGTTGAAGGAGGATGAGTGTAGACACCCCATTTTTGACCGACCTTAAGACTCAGACGTCACCGATTGAGCGCTCGGTGATGTTGCATACTGTGCTCGTTCAGAAGTCTCAGAGTCGCGGCCGTGCGCCCTGCCTCCGGACTTCCGAACTCTCTTCTGTGCCTTGTCTCGGTTTGCGAACCAGACTCGGTTTTCTCTGTTTTCTTTCCTGAGGGGAGGGAGTGGTCCCGTAGACTATCTCTCGGTGGCCGTGCGCTACATTTCGTGGCCGTAGGCCATTTTGCCCATTTCGGAGCCCGGTTCCCGGTTTTCGGGACCGTCAGGCCGTGTGCCTCAGTTCGGGACCGCCCAACCATCTCCGATTTCTCCGGTTTTCGGCAAGTGCCTCTGTTTTATCATACTGAGGGACACTGGGGTCGTAGATACCCACTTCGTGGCCGAACACCACTTTCGGTGCCTACAGCCCATTTTCGGGACCCCGAATCTCGCGGTTTGGGCCCCGAGCATTCATTTTGCATTAGTTTTTGTTCAATTTTGGCAAGTGCCTCTATTTTATCATTCCGAGGGACACTGGGGCCTCTGATGCCCACTTCGTGGCCGAACGCCACTTTCGGTGCTCACAGCCCATTTTCGGGACCCCGCGCGGTTTTGGTCCCCGAGCTTTCGTTTTGCATTAGTTTTTGTTCAATTTTGGCAGGTACCTCTGTTTTAGCACCAGGAAGATCACTGGAGGGGGAGGCTAGCAATTGTCTCAGCAACCAGTTATCTGCTTGGTCAAAAGTGGTTCAGCATGAATCTGGGAAGGAGAAAAGTCTGCGCGGCTTCACCGAAACAAGCGTAACTCTTTGCACAAGAGGAATTAAAATATGAGGCCACCACCATTGGAAAGCTTACTTCTGGGGCTTCATTTTTCACTCAAGAATATCCTAAGTCCAAATCCGGGGGAGGAGATATGGTTGGTTAAAGTCCGGTTGGACTGAATCTGCGCGGTTTTACGGAAACTGGCATAACTTTTTCTACAGGAGGAATTTTGATGCAAGGTTTGCGGAATTGGAAAGATAACGTCCGGGGCTTCAATTTTGACATTTGAATGGACATTTTTGGACTTCTCTAGCACCCACCAGCCAGTGGTCTTCTCGGCAGTTTTTTTTTTTATCTATCTAGCTGGCCAGCCACCCCTTTTGTGAAATGACGATTTTGTCCCTGTGAGCTGGCCGGCCCTATTCCTCTCATTGAGTGTATTCCAGCTATGCATTGGTTGCCCTCAAAATATCTAGATTTTGCATTGGTTGCCCTCAAAATATCTAGATTTGGAAAAAGATCTTTAGAGGGAATACTTGGGTGCATTTTTCCACCTTTTTGGCCCTCCTTTTTCACCCCTCTCTTGGACATATAACAGCAGCTCCCAGCTGTGTTTAAGGGCAAAAAAAAACCCCCTTGAGAGCTCCATACACATCTCTCCTCTCCCTCTCCGTTTCCAAGTTCAAAACTTCCAAGTTCTCTACCATTTCTACATCAACTCCAAGCTCTATCATCACCATACCATTTCCAGCAGCAAGGGAAGAATTCCAGCAGCTAGGAAACATCCATTCTTCAAGCAAAAGGCAGCCAAGAAGTTGTCTACAAGGGTAAGTCCTCTTTCCCTCTTTTCTAGCCCTATTTTGGCTCATTTCTTAGACCTATTTGCTTATGGTTTTGAGCTCCGAGATTAACTGGAAATGTCACTATTTTGAGGTGTTCTTCATGTTTGTTTAAGGTCTCAACATCATTTGGGGTCCCTATCTCATACTTGTTTCAATATCTCATCGTATGCCATTGTTTTTTCAAGCTTTCTTTGACTCATGAGTAATCTGATTTTGAGCATGACATAAACTGTAAAAGTGCATATTTTGAGCCCCTCTTCAACATTGAAGAAGGGCTCAACCTTGTTTGGTGAAAGCTTGTACCACCTCTCTTTGTGGCCCCTTTGGTGGCCCTATTTTGCATGGCATTTCTAGCATGATTTTATTCTGAATTGGAGGCTTCCATCTACTGTAAATATGCATATTTTGGGCTTCTCTTCAATGTTGTAGAAGGAAATTTTGCTGTTTGAATTTTCTACATACCACTTGTCTCAATACCTCTCTTTGGTTCATTATTTTGCATGCTTTGTTAGGCTTTCTTAGCTTTTGTTTTCAGCCTCCATCAGGCTTGGAAAGTGTCTTAAAATGACCCATTCTTCATGTTTTGTCAAGGGTCCAAAGTTGTTTGGTGTATGCTTTTGGTACCTCATGTTATAGCCTTTGTTGGCTCATTATTTTGCATGCTATGTTTAGCCTATCTACCTACTGAATTGGGGGATGTTATCTTTATAAATGTGCATATTTTTGGTCCCTCTTTAATCTTGTAGAACTGTTTTTTTCGGTTTGAGCATTGTATATACTACTTGCTTTGTAATTTCCCTCTTTTTTCCCATTTTTGCATGCTAATTTTGCCATACTTGTGGTTGTTGTTTAGCCTTGCTTTGTACTGAAAAAATGTTATTTTAGGGGCTGCCTTGCTACTGTTTTACATGTCATGTGTCAATTATGCATGTTTAGTAGGGTTGTAGGCCATTTCGGGTGCATTACATCGCATTTCGGGCATCGAGTGTAATTTTGTCATAGTTCGGGGGCTATTTGTGCATCATTTTAGCTGCTGAAATTGGCATTTTCCATATGCCATATGTCACATCTCATTCGCATGTCATTTCTGTGCCTTAGGGCCATGCCTCGGTTTGCGTGCCCGTGTGCACGCATTTCGAGGCACTTCATTTTTGTCTCTCGGCAGCTTATGTGAGTGCGGCTGAGGCCCTCTCATGTTAGTGTAAGCCCAATTTGCATTCCGTATGTCATTTGCATTGCGTATGCCACCGCCTCGGTTTGCGTGCCCGTGGGCATGCATTTGGAGGCAGCTCATTTTCATCTCACGGCATCTTATGTGAGTGCGGCTGAGGCCCTCTCATGTTAGTGTAAGCCCAATTTGCATTTTCATGCCATTTCATGCTTTTATGACATTGCCTCGGTTTGCGCGCCCGCGGGCACGCATTTCGAGGCAGCTCATTTTCATCTTACGGCCTCTTATGTGAGTGCGGCCGAGGCCCTCTCATGTTAGTGTAAGCCCAATTTGCATTTTCCATGTCATTTGCATTGCGTATGCCACCGCCTCGGTTTGCGTGCCCGTGGGCACGCATTTCGAGGCAGCTCATTTTCATCTTACGGCCTCTTGTGTGAGTGCGGCTGAGGCCCTCTCATGTTAGTATAAGCCCATATCGCATTCCGTATGCCATTTTAGATCTGTTGCATTTTCTCGGTTTGCGTGCCCGTGGGCACGCATTTCGAGACATCTCATTTTAGTCTCATTGTATATCATATTCCATGTTATTTCATGTCTTAGGATCATCGCCTCGGTTTGCGTGCCCGCGTGCACGCATTTCGAGGCATCCCATTTTCATAGCATTGTGTATGTTAGGATTGTATCTTAGTTGCATTTCATGCATATCATGCATATTGCATCGTGTTCGGGATAGGAGTTAGCCCGGGCACGGGAAACGAGGCACGTTTCGTACTCCGAGTGACGGAACGGGTCTCAATTCCCAAGTCACCGACACTCCGGATTACCCATGATGGAGTTAGGTTTTGTTGTAGCATTCATATGCATTCATCCTATATTGAGTTGTGCAAAGCGGCTCCTCGGCCATCATGCATCAATATGCGTGATTGGTGGCACGAGGATCGAGGCATGCATATATTTGTGAAATACATTGCTATGCCCCTTTCCTGCTCTCTGTTGCAGCAAAATCAAGGATCAGCAGTCTTCCAAGACCTGGCACGCATTTCGAGAAATATCGCAAACAGAGGCTAATTAGGGCATCCCAGTGGATTTCCGCGCCAAGGCAGCCCGGCATACATCATCCATCAGAAGCAAGGCAGTCCCTGGCTTGCATGCCAGTTTTACTTTTTTTCATAATTAATTTGTCCATTAATTAGTTAATCTGTATTATTCTTTCATTTCGGACTGTATTATTATTTATTTGGACCCTCTGTGCGAGGGCATAATTGTAATAAGTGTGAGTGAGTGTGATGTATGTCTTCCAACCCCACGTCTTTCTTCCCTTTTATTTATCCGCTTACGATGGTTAGATATAGGGCATATTTCAATTAGCATACAGTATGACAGCATGTTTGCATCATTCATCTGTTTTGCACGCACCGGGCTCGGCGCATCATACAAACTGCATTTGTATTTCAATTACAAAATGAATACATGTTAGCTGTAGCATTTCATATGCCATGTTTAGAATAGCCGAGCCTGCCATTAGTTGCATCTTTGCATGTGTTGCATTAGGCAATTCTGTATCTAGGATCATGCATGATTTCTAATCGGTTTTCTGTCTTGGCTTGGAGTACTCGGTGAGTTTTATGCTTTAGCATCCTTGCATGTGTGTGAGTGACTGCCATGAATAGCATGCTTACCATGAGGCTATGTGCTTATGTGATATAACTGCCTTGAATGCCTGTGGGTGGAGGCTGAGTTATTTGGATTGGGACAATTCATCAAATGTTCGTTTTAAGCCCACTAGATAGTAGCAAAATCATATTTTCCAAGCCCACCTGAGGGTGGCAAATCCGCGTCTTAGCCTACCTGCGGGTAGCACCATCAAACCATTTTCAAACAAACAAACATGAAATATTTTGTTCCAATTCAGGCGATTCAGTCTATACTTATTTGCTGCGAGCATCACATAGTAACCTAGGCTAATAACCGGAATAAGAACTCACAATGTTTTCAAAAACAGATATCATGGTTAGTAGAGGCCGGTCTTTGACCGGGCGAGCGGGGGTGCTCACGAAGTGACCTTCCCCAATCGTACCCAAGTTCCCGAGCCGAGGCAACTTTGGTGATGACGGACACGTGGCCTTTGGCACCGAGTCAGGGTTTCCTAAATTTCCCATTTACAAAATATTTAGGTGGCGACTCTGTATCTGGCGAAGCAGTCCATGTTTGGCACTTCTTTCAAAAAATCTATTTTCAAAACGATTTGCCAGATTTGGACTCTTTGGTTCAAGATTAAGAACCGTGACACTTGAGTCCTTGAACTGTAGTGACCCCAATATGAACAGAACGGGACTTAACCCTCCCGGGGCGTTCGGGGACGTCTACAATGAGCTGGGAGGACTGTTGCTGCATGTCAAAACATAAGGAGAAATTGTTAATTTTATGCTAGAATCCTGGGAAAGGAGTTATCAAAAGGAACTAAAGGAGATTACCAGCCTCAAAAGTGATAGTGGTGATGGTTGGAGAGCTGCGAAGGGTGTAGTGCCCAGCAGTTTGTTTCTTCCTTGCAGTCTCTTTTTGCAATGCATCAGTAGCAACAGCAGCAGCTTTATCCCTCAACATTTGTTGATGCCTCCTCTTTTCGAACCTTTGGAAGACAATGATCTCTTTGGAGTGCTCCTGCTTCACTGCCTTGGCAGCTAGCTCACGAGTAGGGTCCCAATAACATCAGAATGAGAGACTGTTATTTTCTTATTCCTTTTTAATGGTGTTTCTTTTTCCTTTTCAGTCTTCTCCTCTTCTAGGTTAGCCTCAGGTGTCTCATCCTCAAGGTCAAGCAAAAGTTTTCTTTTCTTCTATTGTTGCTACTTGCCTCTTAAGGATGTTCAAAACTTGAGTTCTCTGAGAAGAGTCTTTCGGTGGAGCTCCTATACCAAGAGTAGAAGTTATAAATAAATGAGCAAGGCATTGTAAAACGAAAAGAGAAAGGGTAAGTATAAATGCATACCCTTCTTCGAAGTAGCCCTAGTGACTCTAGGAGGAGGAGGTGAAGCAGCAGGAGTAAGCATTGGAGCAGCAAGAGCAGTGGAAGGCGTAATGGTGGTCCCAGTCTCCTTGGACTTAGCTTGGGAGGGCACATCTAACCCCACTAGTAGATATGTGGGAGGGATTGCTAGGTGCACCTCCATATTGGCCGTCCACTAATTTTGGTACCTCCTCAATGTAATGTCGTGTGAGATGAAATGAGTGAATTTGAATTCAACCAAGTCTTGTATCAACTTGGAGGTTGCCTCATCCAGCCTGATTTTTGGCACTTTTAGCTCTTTGGTTGCAAGATTGGGGTTAGTTTGGCTGCAGAGAGGAACATGAATTCCTTGAGTGAGCCCGAATTGCCTAGAAAATTGGGCAGGCCAATAGGGTTCAACAATACACGTATAAGCTCGAGAATTCAAGGTACCAATGAAGAGCTCCATTGGAATCAGAATAGTGTAGACACCCCATTTTTGACCGCCCTCAAGACTTGGGCATTACTGATGGTTTGCTCAGTGTTGATAGATGTGCAGGGCACAGGTTCAATTTCTTCGGCAAGGAGAGAGGCAAATCTCAACGTCACACCCCGTTTTGGACCACAATTATTTTGGATGGTTTTTAGACTTTAAAAACCTCTCTTTCAAAACATTTTTTTTGAAATAAAATTCCCACGATGTTCCGACGCTCGCATTTCGGTAAATGTTGCGCTTTTCGGTAAACCGAGCAAGGACAAAGTGGAGATGAATGAAAGAGAGATGAAATATTTGAAAAATCTTTCAAAACACTTTACTTAGGGGTTTGAAGTTGAAGAAAAGAGGAGAAGAGGGGAGAAACCAAGTTGGAGAAGAAGATAGGCAAGAATCGCTAAGAGAGGGATGAGCAGTCCTCGCTAAATCGAGCTTATTTGTCTATACACTTGGATTTAAGGTATGAGGCTACCACCATTGGAAAGAAGACTTCCGGGGTTTCATTTTTCATACAAGAATCTCTTAAACCCGAGTTCGGATGGTGGAGATATGATTGGTTGAAGTTGGGCATCATCCCGGTTGGACCGAAACTGAGCAACCTTCACCAAAACAAGCATAAATTTCTCCACAGGAGGACTTTTAATGCAAGGTTTGCGGCATTGGAAAGCTTACTTCCGGGGCTTCAATTTTGACACAAGAATGACCTAAAAAGGAGTTCATATGAAGAAGTTATGCCCGTTTGAAGTTGGACCTGCAGAGCAGATTTTTCCTGCCGACCGGCCAAATAGAGTGCCGACCGGCCAGAAAAGAGTGCCGACCGGCCAGAAAAGAGTGCCGACCGACCATTTTTGCTAGCCGACGACCTTCCGGTGTATTCTACAGATTGAATGGATGCCAGCTGTGCCAGCTGGAATACACAGATTGTGCTCCCCATGCACGTGTGTGGCTGTTTTGCACCCTTTGCACCCCTTTGACCCCTCTTTTGTGCACCCTTTGCTCATGGCTTCTTGAGGAAGCCTTGACCCCTTGTCTTGGCTTCCTCAAGAAGCTTACCAGCTGTCCAAGCTTCTCCAATAAGCCTTGACCTCCCCTTAGATCCCTTTGACCCTTTGAAGCTTGTTGGAGAAGCTTAGCATTGCCTATATAAGAGAGGTCCCTCCTCCATTGTTTAAGGTTGGATGTTTTAAGCAAAAAACCAGAGATATACCATATATATCTGATATACATACACACAACCCTCCATCTCTCTCCATATCTCTCTCATTCAACCATCAAATACCCTTGTTCTTGGGCCCTTTCTTCACCAATCCATAGCACCACCACCACTACTCCATCACAGCAGCTTGGAGAAGTTTTTCAGAGGCCAAAGGTGCTGCAACTCAAGCCAAGAAGCAACAAAAAGGGTAGTCTTCAAGGGTAAGATCATTTTCCCTCTTTTGTAGCACATTCTTGTCACATTTTTCTACCCTATTTTATTACTGTTTTGGGCTCCGACCCTAACTTAAAGGGGCATTCTTTTGAGCCATTCTTCATGTTTGTTTAAGGGCTCAACCCTGTTTGAGCCCTCCATAGTGCACTTGCTTCAATACTCCTTGGTATGCCACATTTTTGCATGAAATTTCTAGCCTATGTTTGATCTGTTTTTGAGCATAATGTAAACTGTAAGTAGGCTCATTTTGAGCCCTTCTTCAACATTGAAGAAGGGCTCAACCCTGTTTGGGACCCCTATCTTGCACTTGCTTCATAATCTCTTCTATTTACCGTAATTTTGCATGCTTTGTTAGCCTATCTTGCTTCTGTTTTTGGGCCATCATCAGAACTGGAAGGGGTCATATTTTGACCCCCTGGACATATTTCATTAAGGGTCTTTGGCTGTTTGATGCATGTTTTGTATACTTCATGTTATAGCCCTCTTGTGGCCTTAATCTTGCATTGCATTTTGAGCATGTTTGCATATTAATTTGGGGGCTGTCATCTACTGTGAGTAGTCATATTTTTGGTCCCTCATCAGTGTTGTAGAAGGGACTTTTCCTGTTTGGGCTTTTCATCATACACTTGCCATGTAAATCATGCTAGCTAGTCAAAATCACATGCTAATTTAGCCAAGCATGCTAGCTTATTTTGGCTACATTTCATACATGTTTTAGCATTATTTTGGGCTTCATGAGGACTGTTTGTGGCTGTCTTCTTCATTCGAGTATCGCTTTGCATGCTTATAGTGTATTGCATCTCACTAGCTTTAGTGCTTAAGTCCTTAACAATGCATTACATAAATGTTTGCATGCTTTGGAGTCATTTTGGAGCCATTGGGCATGCCATTTCAGATCTGAAACATGCACCATTATATGCTATGTTTCATCATTTGCCATGCCTTGTTAGAGTTGCATGTTGTATCTGAGGATAGATCCATGCATTGGACATGTTTGTGTGCATTTCGGTTACCTCATTTCATTTAATGGCCGCTGATTTTGGCATGCTTGCGAGCTACCCATGTTAGTTTAAGTCCATCGTTGCATATTGCTGCATGCCATGTTTGTTTACATGTTTAGGTTGCGCGCCTAGTATACATTGCTCATTTGTATGCTCATGTTGCATACTTAGCCTCCATGCCTAGGTTGCATTTCATTAAGCATGCATCCCTTGCCTCTTGATCAATTATGACAGAGGTTGGGGCCCTTTGGTGTGTTTTATGCTTGCATTTCATTTGATATCAAAGTTGCTAACTTGGCTTTTGGGCCATCATGCATTGAAACGCGTGATTGATGGCCCGGGGGTCGAAGGCCATGCTCCCTTGAGTCCATTGCATGATAGGGAGTGTGTCCGTGCATACATTTGCTTGGAATTCCATGCCATACACCGTCTGTCCTTGTTGCTGTCAAAACTGTCTTCTACAGGGAGTTTTTGCCGATCGGCAGTATAGAGTGCCGACCGGCCATTGATGGACAGCCGATAGCTTTATCTCCAGCCGACGGACATTGTACACGGCCGGTATTCAGCCGATGATAATCCTAAGTGTGCAGGGAGCATGTCCTGAGACTTTGGCAGTTTTCAGAAAGGCAGGACAGTGAAAACAGAGGCAGCAATGCTATGGCAACGGGTTTCCGGGCAAGTCGGATTCGAGCATGCATCATTCGCGTATCCCGAGGCGGGGCTGCGGCCTTTTCTATTTTGCATTTATTTGTTAAATAATTAGAAATTTTGTAATAATTAATTTATTTATTATTCGGACTGTAATATTTATTCGGTCCCTCCGTGTGAGGGCATATTTGTAATAAGTGTGGGTGAGTGTGTGTATGTCTTCCAACCCCCATTTCTTTCTTCCCTTTTATTTACCTGCTTATGATGGTAGATTAGGGCATATTTAAAATTAGCATACCTTATGCAATGCATGCGTGCATCCATGCATTTGTTGACATGCATCGGGCTCGGTACATCATACAAACTGCATTGTATTTCAAATCTAACTTGAATACGTGTTACTCGTGCATTTCACATGCCATGTTTAGGATAGCCGAGCCTGTCTAATTGCACTCTGTATGCGTCGCATTAGTCATCTTAACATTAGCTAGGTCATGCATATTTTGCTAACTAGTTTATTGTTTTGGCACGGAGTACAATGTAAGTATTTATGCTTTAGCATCTCGCATACGTGTGAATGTTAACATGACAGTATGCTTGCCATGCGGCTAAGTACTTATATGAAATAAACTGTTTGAATGCCTGTGGGTGGAGGTTGGATTGCTTGAGTTGGAATGACTCATTGAAATCCGTATTTTAGCCTACTTGCGAGTAGCAAATTCCAAAGCATTTTCAAAGAAAACGGGTATGCAATGCTTATTTCCAAATTAGGCAATCTAGTCTATACTTGTTTTGCTGCGCGCATCACATAGTAATTCTAGGCTAATAATTGGGATAAGAACGCATAATGTTTTCAAAATCAGATATCACGGTTAGTAGAGGCCGGTCTTCGGACCGGGCGAGAGGGGGTGCTCATAGTTGACCTTCCCCGATCGTACCCAAGCTCCCGAGCCAAGACATTTGGTGATGACGGACACGTGGCCTTCGGCACCGAGTCAGGGTTTCCTAAATTTCCCATTTTAAAAATATTTAGGTGGCGACTCTGTAATCTGGCAAAGCAGTCCATGTTTGGCACTACTTTTCAAAAATCTGTTTTTCTTCAAAACGATTTGCCGGATTTGGACTCTTTGGTTCAGATTTAGAACCGTGACACGAAAGGGAGTCCGAACTGTAGCGAGGTCCCCCGCGGGCTTGTTACAAATAGCGGCTCACATATCTCTGTGCAAGGGATTGGAGCAAGTTCTGTCAGCCAGGCAAGTCCTCAGCCATATTGGCCTTGTGTTAGCCTCAAAGGAGCAAAAGAAGGTAGAAAATGGCGAAACTAGGAGTTGATGGAAGAAAGAGAGGTAATAAGCAAAGCTAGAAGGATAGAGGGAAACTCTGGCATACTTCATTCCATAAGTGGTAGGGGCTTGCATCAAGAATCTCAAGCACCTGGAATGTAAGTCAGTGAAGTAGGCGAAAAGCCAGAGTTACAGTACCTAAAGTGGTCCTCCTTGGTTGGCATCTAGAGGTTTTTCACAAAATTGAGAGCAAACTCTATATACATGACCTAGGACATAGGGAGCTAAGGTTATCTTCTTAGCCAAAGTAAGAGCCTTGGCAAAGGGGCAAATTTAGGCATGATTCTCTGTGAGGAGATGCAAAATAAAAATTTGCAGAGCCAGTATAAGAGAAAAGAAAAGAACTCTCGATCTATTACAGGGCCCTCTTTCTTATTTTCAAAACTCACAAAATCACTAAAGGAAGAGTTCAGATGGGGAATAGAGAAGGGAACATTAAGGTCAGGATAATTAGGACCGAAGGGAGTGCCAACGGGTGATAACCCTAAAAGATGGCACATATCAAGAACAGTGGAGGCCATCTCACCACACCTAAATTGAAAGAAATTGAAAGATGGATTTCAAAAACAAAGTGCAGCATGTATGAGAAAAGGGTCTTTAGAAACGGGAAACCTGGCTAGTCAAAGGGTGTCGAGGATGCAGAGTTCTTGGAGGTCCAGCATCCTGGCAGGAACAACTCGGTCATACCATTCCTCCCATTCTAGCCTCAATGTAGGCCAGTAGCGATGAGGACAATTCATCATGTAGCTTCCCCAGTCAAGGTCGCCCTCGTAAAGGAGGCAGTGATCTTCTAAGCGCGGATACAGAGTAGGAAGCTGTACTGGAGCTTCTCTGAAAATGGGTCCAAGAACAAATTCCCTTTGAGAATGATGACGGGGAATGAAGATGCGCCCATCAATAGCACACTGTTCACCAGCTTTGTATTTGTCACATTCCATGTTAATGATTCTCCTCAAAGCCGCAGATGGGCTTACACGCTCAACAACTGGTATTTTGGAAGAAGAAGCTATTAACAAAGGGTTCGAAGAGGAAGATGAGTAGAATATGGACACGTCGCAGTCAGGAACAACAAGAGTAAAAAGGGAAATTTCGGACAAGTGTGTAGAAAAAGAGCGAAAAGATGGGATTTTAAACCTTTCTATCCAAAATTACCCATTTAATAGAACCGGTCAAATAGATCCAAGTTTTAACCTATGTGTAATTAAAGCTATTATTCTAAGTCCCTGAAAACACAAGAAAGAAAACTATCTTCGAACCAGTATAAGAATACCTTATAAAGGAGGGAAACACATTTCAAATCTTAGCTTGGCTTCAAAAATGGTTAATTAGCTTCGAATCTAGTTTTCAAGTACTTAGTTAGGCTTTGAAATAGGTAGTTGGCTTCGAAGTCACTTTCATACCTTACAGTCACGCATAGTTGGGGTTTGTTTACTTCGAAAATCTTGAAGATATGCTTTTAGACTTTCTATAAAAGGAAATTCCCTTTGAAGGAGTCTTTGTAATGTTCTGAGATCAGGATATGGTTCTTGCCTAATTTTTAAGCATAAATAAGCACTTTGAAGCCGGTTCTTGGTCAAGCAAAATGAAAATGTCAAAGACCAGAAGACTTATCTATACATGAAGATGCATTCATGGATTTTCTGTTTAAAAATGACTCTTTAAGAATAAGCATTGTTATTCCTAAGGAACACTCCATCCTTCAAAGTACTTAAACCTGATTTCGAAGCACGATTGGTCAATTCAAAACTATTATTTTTACAAGGTAGATTAACCATATGATTGGAGTTGAAAACCTAAGACAAATGTGAACACTCCTATGAGAAATTCCATGCTTCGAAGCAGTCAAAACCAAGCATCAAAGAAAATTGGTTGCTTCGAAACTGTTATTCACAGATTACATGGACAGAGTAAGGAATACAACCATATTCACCATACAATCGATCATACAATTGGAATATAAAACCAGATCATGATAGATGAGATTTGAAGAACTCAGTTTTATTGATATGCAATATTTACATTGGGAACACCTACTTGGTTACATTCTCAATTTCATAAAAGTAAGGAATGGACAAAGTCACAAGATCAGGGAACTTTGTCCAGCAAAATTCAATAAATACATACTCTTTTCATAACCTATCTTCTATCCTATCTAAATTTGGTTTATCTAACTGATGAGCCCTTAGTTGGAAGAAAAGTTGCTAGGCTTTCATTTTGAATTCTGTTTGTTTAAGAGCCTTTTCCATTTTATCTAGTTCTCCTTCCCCAAGTGCATCACCCATAGTGGCATCTTCCCTATACTCTGAATCTTGGTTCTTAAAGTCTTCAAATTCTCCAAAAAGATTCTCTACTTCATACTGAATTTGAATACGAGTAGCAGAGGTATTCTCCAACAACTCACTGGTAATAGAAGCATTTGTGTGCCAGTTGAGTAGAAGAGGAAGTTGATCCGAGAAAGTATGAAGCTCTGCTTGGGCCACAGGATTGAGGATGTGGCTTCGAGAGACAATATCTTAAGACCATAATAAGTTCTTGTGAGAAATGTCATCTCGAAGGACCTCAAAGGATAAATGAGATAAAGTGGCAAACAAAGTATGGGCTCTGTATTGTTGATAAAGAGTAGGTGGAACTGGAGCATGGTAGGGAGCAAAATGCTGGCTCTCAAAAAGAGTGAGTCTCAATTCTTTAATCCAGTTAGGATTGGAGGGCAGGGAAGGAGCAGTTGGGTCCCCTCCAAATGAATGTGGGAACTCAGGCCTGGTCACACATTCTAGCCAATCAGAAGAGCAAAATTTTTCTTTTTTGGCTAAGAATGCAGGACTGATTCCCAAGGCTTCAACAGGGTGTGGAGTCCTTCGCACTATTTTGGATGGCAGGGTGGAAGTATACCATGCCGAAAGCAGGTTGTCTTCAAGGTTGTGAAAACGGTCAAAGGGAACGTATGGATATACTACAGAACTGCGCATGGAGGGATAAATTGCAGTGGGATCATCAAATTTGGAAAATCGATGGTGTATTCGTTCCCTTGTTTGATTTTGAGTGAGTATGGGCCAAGCATCCCAGCCAGTATTTTTAGAAGATGATGAAGTAACTTAATCCCATGCAGAGAGTTTTGGAGCAGATAAAGAGCTTCCAAGGTCCATTTGTGCAAATGTTTGGTCCAGAGATTCGTATGGTGCAAAAGCTTCTATAACTTGTATGAATGGGGGCGGATAAATGTGGCCAATAAATGCATGAAGATTCTTTCGAGGTCGGTTATCATTGTCAAATGCCTCCTTATATGCTCGATCAATGTAAGAGAAGGTTGGATTAGCCATTAAAAGATGTATCGGTCTCTTTGTATTCCCAGATAATGGAGGGAATGTTCAAAGCATTGGAAAGGATTTAATGAAGTTCAGTGCTTCATTTCTAAGAAGACAGTTATGCTTCAGCCAAGTCCATGCACATCTTAGGACGTAAGCAAGGTGCACTGGTCCACTAATATCATCAAGTGTTGGGTATATTAGTGCGAGGGGTAATGTTGGCTATATATTTTGTCTAGACCAATTACAGCTTAACATGTGGCATGGAAAGGATAATTTGGGGAGTTAATGCAAGTCTCCAACCAGCGACGGACACGTGGCGGTTTGTATTGGTAATAATGGATCTGCGCAGCACTAGAATAGCTAAAAGGCGCAAGATGACATGGCCCAACGGTTACTCACAAATTCAAGTTCAAATTAAGGAGGGAAGCCTAATTGCAAGAATGGCATAGTGGCATTAACTGTGACAGAGCATGATCAGCAATTGTGGAAGGACATTTCGACGGTTACCATTGAAGAATATAAATAGAAGAGAAGGCCCCAGAATGAAGAACCCAGACTCAGATCCAAAAAACTAGTTTATTTATTTCTTATTTCCTTCCAGTTTTTACATTTCCAGTTCTTTACATTTTTAGTACTTCAATTCCTGTACTGCACTTCATTTCCTAGGAGTAGTTTCACGTAGTCGTTGCTATAAACCTTTTTAAGGCTGGGTCATTTCATTGTAAGTTCCTATTTACTTAAGGAAATTCAGTTTCTGAATTGTTCTGTACTTGTTATTTCTTATAAATTTCTCTTCAAACAAGCAATCAGTAAAAGTCCTCTTCATTGAGATTGAAAGAACTTCAACACAATCATCTGATAATTGGTTGGAAATTAAAATTCTATAAGAACTTATTGATCCTTGCTGGTACGCTTAAAATTACATAATTAACCTTCGAAAGCCAAAAAAGCCAACAGTATGCAAAAGTACCACGTAAGGTACCATATGCCAGTAAGTACCCAGTACGGGTCCGGTATGTTTTTTGAAGTACTCATACTTCATAGTTCTTTACATGTTTTTTTTTGTTTTGTTGATAAATACCTCTGTTCTTTACATGTTGTTGGGTATAGTATATGTACTCATGTGATACAGTAAGGAGAGGACAAGGGAATGCTCTTGGGGTGCTGTATTTTGATACTGATCCTAATAGAAGAATAAAAAGAGCAAGCTTATTTACAATTACTTTACTTCTTGATTGCTAGTTGCTATTGTTTTTTGTTGGTGGTGCTTTCTGTATAGGAGTTTTTCTGTAAGAGCAAGCTCCATCATGTTCTTGGTTGAGTTCGTACCAACAGCAACATGAAATTTGCCATTCTGGTCAAGTTTGGAATTATAAATGATAAATGACTAGAACATCCAAATAATCTGTGATAAGAGTGAAAGGATGTCCCAGGGTACTAGTGTGGTGCTGCCAAAGACCCTCCAACAGTCAAGTTAGTAAACTTCAATAGGAAGGCAAGGCACTCAAGGAATTGGTTTAGGGTTTTTGAACTGCTTACTTTGTGCATTCTTCCACTCTTTCTTCATATACTCAACTTCTCACATATAAGGTTGAATCTTGAACCACCTCCTTCACTCGTGGAGGTATTTTTGCGAATATTGTAATGTAAATGACCATATAAACATGAGGTCAGTAAATTCTGAATGTCAACCTATTACACATGTATACTAACAGACAGCCAATTTCTAAACCGATCAAAATATCTAGGTTGGTCTCTAAATCTAATGTTCATGAACACCTATTCTAAATATCTAAAGCAAATTTATTTTTTTTTTTTATATCTATCATTCAGATTTATTATTTGCAATTTATCATGATGCATGTCAAATATCTTAATCAATTAAACTTCAACTGTCCAATTGATGGACTCTTGTTTCTCTCAATATCATATTTCGATTCAAATAAGCTAAAGAAATAGTTCCAAATCTCTGACTAACTGGAGTTTTAGTTTGCTGGTGAGATGATGGTAGTTGGGATAACTGGAATACTGAATTGGGTTATATTATAGAAATGATTGTTTGTTAATAGTTTTCATTTTTTTATATTTTCATTTAAAAAATTATCCTTGTTTCTCTGCATATTTTATTTTTCTTGCTGTTATTAACATAACCAGTAAACCAGAAATGAAATCCCTTATAATTTATTTTCCTTTCCCTCTTAATTTCCAATTCATGATGGAAGATTGACAAAAAAAAAAAAAAAAATTGATTTTCACCCGTAAGGTCCAATTATATGTGCATGTTTAGTGTTAACATAAATTTCAGAACATAAACCTTACACTTCGGATCATTTACCATGTGTATTATCAAGAAATCAAGACAAAATGACATACCTGAATCCATTGATGAATAGTTAAACGGAAGCGTGATTATCAATAAACTCTTTGTTATTGATTATGTTATTGCCTTCTAATCCTTTCCCCTTTGGTGCCTTATGTTTCTCCTTGAGAGGATTTAGAAGAATAGCAGTGTTCTCTTTTTTTACTTGGGAAGGAATAGGGACCATAACCTTTTAAAGATTATAATTGGTTTTCAAAACTGAAAGGTTGTGGAAGTTCAAAAGGAATGAAAACCAACTTTAACCATTATTGGTTTTAATGTCTATTTATTGGTTTTCAAAACTGAAAGGTTGTGGAAGTTCAAAAGAAATGAAAACCAACTTTAACCAATATGTTTTAATTTCTATTTCTGCCCCTCATAGAAATAGAAATTATACAACTAGTATCTACGCATTAGGTCCATAACACATATACCCTTAAGCCTATTAACTAAATTGAATCACTTAAATTGTAGGCTTCTTATAAATGATAACACCACATTTAATTATGTGGTCCCATTGAAACATTATCTAACAATCTCCCACTGGACCACATATGTATCCTGAAAAATGTGCTTAACTTTAGTGAGCTCAGAAATTTGTTATCATAACTTGAGGGTATCCAAACAATCTTGTCCATTAACTATATTAATATAGGATCAAAGCGGTCTTCGTTACATCAATCGTAACTCGACCCACCAATGGTCACGTATACTAATACAGCTAAATGACATAGATCAATCATGGATGCGTAGCATGGAAATTACATGTGATGTGATCCATACATGCCTATTTCCAACTGGTCCTACTTAACTTTATTGAGATCAATACTTCACAATACGTAACAGAGCGTAATAAACTGAATATTTCATTTCTGCAGAAATTAATCTAATTACATAGATAAAACTCAAGGCTGACATAAAGCAGTAATATAAATACAAACTCCCACTAAACCAGAATGTTCTCAAATAGAACAACACCCATCTGAGTAGTGTGCTCATGAAAAATCTTGGGTGGTAGTCCCTTCGTAAGTGGATCCGCTATCATGGAGTTTGTCCCAATGTGCTCTATGGAAATCTGTCCACTCTGCACTCTTTCTTTTACAACTAGGAACTTGATATCAATATGCTTTGATTTTGTCGAGCTCCTGTTGTTATTGGAATATAAAACTGCAGACTTATTGTCACAATATAACTTAAGTGGTCTTTCAGTGCCTTCCAAAATACGCAACCCAGTGACAAAATTCCGCAGCCATATCCCTTGGTTTGATGCCTCATAACACGCTACAAATTCTGCGGCCATGGTGGATGAAGCTATGAGTGTCTGCTTTGCAGACCTCCCAGAAATTGCTCCGCCAGCTAACAGATAAATATAGCCTGATGTGGATTTCCTACTGTCTTGGCATCCAGCAAAATCGGAGTCGGAATATCCAATGACCTCTAACTTATCCGATCTCCTATATGTGAGCATATATTCCTTTGTTTTTGAGTAAAGCCTTTGGCTACAAGACGTGCCTTATACCTCTCCACATTACCATTTGAATCCCTTTTGGTTTTAAATATCCATTTACAACCTACGGGCTTCGCACCAACTGGTAATGAGACAAGTTCCCAAACTTTATTGTCTTGCATAGACTTATATTCTTCATTCATGGCTTCTATCCACTTATGAGAGTTAGAACTTTCCATGGCTTGACGAAAGTTGATTGGATCATCTTTCGACATTCCATTTTCTACCTCATGTTCCTGGAGATATACAATATAATCATCTGAAAGTGCAAATCTCCTTTCTCTTGTGGATCGCCTTAATGGCACAGATTCTTGAGGTTGAGGTTGTAGAGTTTGTTCCTCAAGAACAATTACCTCATCTTGAATGGGGGTTTGAACTATATTATCTTGAACAACATTATCTGGTTGAGGATCCGAAATTACTTCTCGAGCAATGACAGGTATAGGAACCTGTGATTGGTCAAAAGTAGTAGTAGGAAGTGGGATTACTCCTGCTTCCTCCTCAAAGACAATGTCTCTAACTGGATTTCTCCCCCCAAACTCAACATCCTCAAAAAATGTTGCAATTCCCATCTCAAATATTGACCTATTTGTGGGATCAAACACTTATGCTCACATTAAGTTACCAAACAGATAATCTCTAAATAAATTAATTTAATGACAACATCTCAAGATACCTAGCACAACATTAATACCAAGCCTTTGGGTAGTGATATTAACTGTAAGTGGTATTCTTGTTGTAATGATCAAACATTGACAATAAGTTATGTCAAATAACAAATCTATCTTTTGATGGATTTATTATTCACATTAGGTTTTCTTGACAATTGGCACATGTTTATCACCACAAAATGTGTGTGTAATTCTGCCAAGTCTTAATCATGTCTTTGGACCGATAAATACCCGCATGAGATACACAGACATGAACATCAAAACATTCCATATAAAACAATCTAGACAAGAGAGATCACTTTTGTGACATCTTGTTTGAATTGACTTATATTGAGAATGTTAGAAAATAAAATTTCTGTAGACGTTGTATGAAATTACATTAAATTTAAAGATTTCCAAATTTGTGACCCCGTATATGTTATATAATCTACAGCAATCCCAATTATATACATACATATATAAATAGAATTGACGGGTCCAAAAACTAAAAAAAACTGCCCACCGAATCATTTTACAATTCCAAAAAACAGATTGCCATTTTCACAGAACAAAACAGGAAAAAAACAGAATTTACATCCATAAGAAAATTCAGAATCTGATTCCAGGAAACTAAATAGAATGAATAAAGCATATCAATTCTGATAAGACACATGATAACCTGGCTTTGATACCAATTGTTAGCATAAATTTCAGAACATAAACCTTACACTTCGGATCATTTACCATGTGTATTATCAAGAAATCAAGACAAAATGACATACCTGAATCCATTGATGAACAGTTAAATGGAAGCGTGATTATCAATAAACTCTTTATTATTGATTATGTTATTGCCTTCTAATCATTTCCCCTTTGGTGCCTTATGTTTCTCCTTGAGAGGATTTAGAAGAATAGCAGTGTTCTCTTTTTTCACTTGGGAAGGAATAGGGACCATAACCTTTTAAAGGTTATAATTGGTTTTCAAAACTGAAAGGTTGTGAAAGTTCAAAAGGAATGAAAACCAACTTTAACCAGTATTGGTTTTAATGTCTATTTATTGGTTTTCAAAACTGAAAGGTTGTGGAAGTTCAAAAGGAATGAAAACCAACTTTAACCAATATGTTTTAATTTCTATTTCTGCCCCTCATAGAAATAGAAATTATACAACTAGTATCTACACATTAGGTCCATAACACATATACCCTTAAGCCTATTAACTAAATTGAATCACTTAAATTGTAGGCTTCTTATAAATGATAACACCACATTTAATTATGTGGTCCCATTGAGACATTATCTAACATTTAGTACAATTTTTTTCAAACTAAAACTCAATAAATAAAATAAAAACACTCATTTTTTAACTTTTAAATAATCAATTTTTTAATTTATTTAAATTATTTTTATCTATTCCAAACACTTTCATAGATTCACAATATAATAACTCCGATAAGGTGCACTATTTGGACCCCTCTCTCGTTTTCATCTAAGAGATTATTTACAAATATAAATAAATTAATTAATTGATTAATTAAACTGAACAATCGTTTATGTAAGAAACACAACTACAAGATCAATACAAGAAAGAATTCCTTAATAAAAAATAAATAAACCATTCGAATGCAATGCCTTTTGTTGTGCATATCGATCGGTTATTATAATTTTGATTTGGACCTTAAAATCTTACCTTCAATTTCAATTTCATCAAACGATCTTAGTCATAGTAAGATCTAAAAGTATTATGATATCAATTTTATTACAATCCAATCTTATCAACTTTTTTTATTATTATTTATTTTTTATATAATTTTAAAATTATTTAATATATATTATCATTATTATAATATTTTATTTAAATTTATATTAAAAATAAAATCACACTACAAGAAATTAGTGATTTAGAGACTAATATTCAGAGACCAATTAAATTTAGTCTCTAAAAACCATCATTTAGAGACCAAAATAAATTTTAAGGGAAAATTATACAAACACCGTATATTCCTTTATGATAGCCCAAAAAAAATTATTTGAAGACTTTTAGGGACCAAAAAAGTTAAAGTTTATGTTGATTTGAGCACTTGACCCCGTGTGTGAGGTAGGCAAAAGCTATAGAGACGAATTAATTTGGTTGCTAAAGGTCGTCAAATACGCGCTTCACTCGATTAATCCCTCCTTCAATTGTCAAATATGTGCATTCTTAAGCTGGATTCCTTCCTTCACTACAATCGGTCTCAGCTAGGGCTCAATCAATCTCAGTTATTTCCTCTGTCTAGGACTCAATCGATCTTCAGCTTCGATCGATCTTTGTGCTCAAAACAGTTAGGACTCAATCAATCTTCAGCTTCGATCGATCTCAGCTAGGACTCAATCGATCTTCAGCTTCAATCCGAATCGATCTTTGTGCCGCCTCGTATCAGAATCAATCTTCACCTCATTTCAGAATCGATCTGAGTTCTTTGGCTTCAATCCAAAGGTAAATAGCGATTTGGTATGTTTTCAATCTCTTTCTCTCTGCATAGGCACATCATATATACATGTACATATCTATATATATACTCCTCTGTATTCTTTCAAATTGCTTGAATTTGAAATTATGTATTCCTCTGTACTCTACTACTAATGCTTGAGTTTTTCATGGTAGTTATTTGTGAGATCACAACAATCCATTTTAATATTTTTACGGGCAGTTTCCTTACGGTTGGGCCGAGACACCATCTCTGAGGAAGTTATTAATGAAAAATCTTAATTGCCTCAACCTTATCCTCAAACTTGATTGGCAAGGCTTAAGAGGAAATTCGGAGAATTGAGATAATGTATTGATCATTTAAACTTTCTAGAACAAACGATCCAATTTTATTATCTATTTGGAAAGTCTCTCCTGCTTTGTTCCTCTGAATGTCATTTGTGTATGGTTCTTTTGCCAAGGAAATGAAGTTATACCTGTGTCAGTTTATTTGTTACTTTTTTTATGAGTTTATTGAGTTGAGATGGATTTGGCTCAAGTCTTTCTGCCACAGTGGTAGTTTAAGGGTTTGGGCTTGAACTTGGCTTGATTTGATGCTCAACTCCTTTCATAGGTTTGATCCTTAAAGAAGCTTCTTAATTTGAAGTATTCTAGATTGTGAAATTCTCTTACCACTTACCAGATGAAATGTTCCACTTTTTTGGCCTTAAAAGTAATATAAAATTCAATATAATTTGTAAAACATGTTCTTAGATGCTACAACATTAATTAAAAACTGTTACCAACACTCAAAATGTGATAAATAAGGTCATAAATTGCTTATCAATTATTATTATTATTATTATTATTATTATTATTATTATTGGCATTTTTTGTGCTTGAAGAAAATTCATGGCTCTAGTTTTGATTCCTATTATATGATATCATTAAACCACAACTGTTACATCATCCAATACTGTGATTTAAAACCATGAGCTAGGAATACTGGTGTATGTCTTACCTATATTTGTATAACAATAATTTATAATTTCAAAATAAGTATACTTGTCATTGGTATACCATATTTTTTAGGGTGATACATTTCAACTTTTAGTGACCGCTTGAGCATGTGTAAGCTTCATGTTGAAATTGAATTTGATTAATTTTTCTCTCTACATGTTTGTGACCTTTAGTTTCAAACTTTAAGAAGAAATTAGGCTTAACTCTTAAATTTTTTCTGTGAAGGCTTGTGAATGGTGTTGTTGAGAAGACATGTTAGAAGATAGAGGCACTACAAGAAATTAGTCCTTTAGAGACTAATATTTAGGGACTAATTAAATTTGGTCGCTAAAAATAATCTTTTAGGGACTAATTTAAACATATGATAATTTACTTACAAGATTGTAAAAATGATTATTAATATTCTCACTTAATATTTACATAATTTTTTTAGACTAATAAAACACACTTAGATTCAACATCTTCAATCCCAACTAGCCGAAATGGTAATGTTCGAGATCTTAAGCACGTTTTGCCCAACACACCCAAATCACAGCTCCCAAAAGCGCTCTTACTCTTCTCCTTCAGCTTTATGTTATGTTTTTCTTCTCTTTATAGGGTTTAACCTTATTTGATTTATGACCTTATTTAACTTAACATTGCGATTATTTATTTTTATTTTTTTTAAAGTGGGGATATGATTGTTATCAATGTTATTATGTGTCCTGATGTTTTGCTTTTGTTTTATGTGGTGTGCCTTGGCAATACATCCCTGAATTTTTGTTTGTCAAAAGATAGATATGAATCACATAGTCAAAAGTAGATATACATATTAGTGAAACTTCTTCAAGAATTTAGTTGTGTTCCTCCTTTAAGACCACATATAGAAAGTAACAAGATATTGGAATTGAAGGATAATGTCTTTGTGTACTTTGTAATAGGGATTTCGGGATGGATAGGAGTTGGATGCAACTTCATAATAGAAGGTTACATCAATACATTGATGGGGTAAAAGAATTTATCATGTTTGCTCGTGATCATATGAAATCAGGGACGAGTAAGATTTGGTGTCCGTGTAATAGATGCAACAACCGTATCCAAAAAACCATAGATGAAGTTGAAATTCATTTGTTTGCATATGGGGTTGTCACAACTTACAGTAGGTGGGTGTATCATGGGGAAGATTTTGAGTTGAATGACAGTGATCCCTCAGAAAATGAAAATGACGAATATTTCAATGATGTGACAGAGAAATCAAATTCTCCCAATACTGAGGTGCGAGAAATTGTCCATGACATACATAGTGGACCATCCACATTTGCTTATACTGGGGAAGCATCTAGTAGTCGTAATCCTGACTTGTCTGGTGCTCATGGTAGTGAAGGAAATACATTTGCAAGATTAATGAAGGATGCATAACAAGAATTGTATCCGAATTGCCAGCGATATTCCAAATTATCATTCATTGTTAAGCTGCTACATATAAAGGTGCTCAATAAATGGAGCAACAAATCACTCACGATGATGCTAGAACTGTTGAAGGATGCACTTCCCATCGGTGAAACACTCCCATGCTCATACAATGAAGTTAAACAAATACTTCGAGATTTGGGCCTTGATTATCAAAAAATACATGTATGCAAAAACGATTGTGTACTTTTTTGGAAGGAGTATGAAAATGAAGATAAATGCCCTACTTGCAAGGAGCCTAGATACAAATTTCATAAAGGTGAAGGTAAAGGTAAAAAGATCCCTCACAAGATTTTGCGGTACTTTCCTTTAAAACCAAGGCTACAAAGGTTATTTATATCAAGGAAGACAACTACTGATATGAGGTGGCACAAAGATAAACGCGTAGAGGAGAAAAATGTAATGCGCCATCCGGCGGACTCTGAAGCATGGAAAGACTTTGACAAAAAGCATGAGTCATTCGCCAAAGATCCTCGAAATGTTAGGCTCGGATTAGCAAGTGACGGCTTCAATCCATTTGGGAATATGAGTACCTCATATAGCATATGGCCAGTTTTTATTGTCCCGTACAATTTGCCACCCTGGAAATGCATGAAAGATCCATTTTTTATGATGCCATTGCTTATTCCTGGGCGTAGAGCTCCTGGATTTGACATTGATGTGTTTTTACGACCGCTAATAGATGAGTTAAATGAGTTATGGGAGGTAGGGGTAGAGACCTACGATGCATCAAGTGGCTCTAATTTTCAATTGCGTGCGGCATTATTATGGATTATCAATGACTTTCCTGCATATGGTAATTTATCCGGTTGGAGCACCAAAGGCAAATTGGCTTGTCCGTCATGCAATGAGAATGCATCTCACCAATACTTGCATCATTGTAGAAAAACTTGTTACATGGGACATCGTCATTTTTTGCCTCATGATTATTTTTTGCGAACAAGCAAGTCATTCAATGGTGAGCCAGAGCTTAGGTTAGAACCTAAGTTGTTATCAGGAGAGGAGGTTTTGGGACAATTGGGGCATATAGACCCATCATTATTTGGGAAAATAGATCAACGTGGGAAGAAGCGAAAACGTTCTCCTCAATATTTAAATTGGACAAGGAGGAGCATTTTCTTTGATTTACCTCATTGGAAAACCCTCAAAGTTCGTCACAACCTTGATGTTATGCACATTGAAAAAAATGTATGTGATAGTGTTCTAGGAACATTGATGAACATTGATGGAAAAACCAAGGACACATACAAGGCTCGTCTTGATCTAATGGATATGGGTATAAGGCCTGAATTACATCCAAGGGAAGTACATGGCCAAACATTCCTACCTCCTGCTTGCTTCATGTTGTCTCCAACTGAAAAGAGGAACTTTTGTGAATTCTTGAGTTCAATTAAATTGCTAGATGGCTATGCATCAAACATATCACATTGTGTGAACACTAGTGACTGCCGAATTACGGGGTTGAAAAGCCATGATTGCCATGTTATCTTGCAAAGATTGCTTCCTATTGCTCTACGTGGATGTTTGAAAAAGGATGTGAGCAAGGCATTAATAGAGTTTAGCTTGTTCTTTAAGGAGTTATCGTCAAAGACATTGAGAGTTGATGTCTTAGAACAACTTGAGAAAGATATTGTTTTAATTTTGTGCAAGCTCGAGAAGATATTTCCACCATCTTTTTTTGATATTATGATTCATTTATCCGTTCACTTATCGCGTGAAGCAATCCTTGCAGGACCGGTGCAATACCGGTGGATGTATGGATTTGAAAGGTACATGCATATTCTTAAGGGTTATGTGCGCAACAAAGCTCGTCCAGAAGGATCTATTGCTGAAGGTTACATTGACAATGAGGCTCTCACTTTTTGCTCTATGTACTTCCATGAAGATGAGACAAGATTTAATAGACCTGAACGAAACTATGATGGGCCTATTGAGGCAGCACAAGATGGAAACTTGTTTGTATTTAGGCAAAAAGTTCGTGGATTAGGAGCTGCAATCAATAATGTGTTGAATTTAGCGGATTTGAAAAAGTTCGATGGTACGTGTTGAATAATTGTGATGAAGTTCGACCATATATGCTGTAAGTAAACTACCATATGATTATATTCACTAGAATATTTTACTTTTTGAATTATATTATTTTCACAATCATTTGTGTAGAATAATGTTGTTATAATTTATAGGCAATATATGGATGAACTTGAAGGACAAGGTTTGACAAATATGCAAGAGAGGCTAGAATTAGAGTTCCATACATGGTTTCTAAAATACGTAAGAGTTGTAATTTTTGAACAGTATTTGTGTATTGAAATAATGAATTTAAGTGTATGCTAATGCATTTCATATTAACAATGGAATTAGATCACAAAGCTGCAAGTTGAAGGGACAATGGATGTTTCCAATCAACTTATGAACTTAGCTCGAGGTCCTGATTACCGAGTGACACGCTACAATGGTTGTATCATCAACGGGATTCGGTTTCGCACTCAAGATTGTGACATGTACCGAAAAACTCAAATAGTGGCGTGGTTGTGAAGGGAGATCATAAAGGGAAACCTATTGATTTTTATGGTGTTATTAGAGAGATAATTGAGTTGAAATATCTAGGTGGGAATAGTGTGTTTCTTTTTAAGTGTGATTGGTGGGATGTTGGTAACGAAAAAATTGGAATAAAGTTGATGAGTTTAACTACATTAGTGTAAATGTTACGAAGACTTGGTACAAAGATGAACCATTTGTGTTAGCATGCCAAGCGGAACGAGTGTTTTATTTGAAAGATACGAAGTGGGGCAATAATTATCAAGTTGTACAAAGAGTATTACCACGCGCTATTTATGACATCTTAGTGAAAGAGGATGAAGAGGAAGCGGAAGAGGAAGACAAAGACAAAGATGAACCATACCAACAATTTGAGTCGTATGGACTTGGGGATGTGGTGCACATTGATGATCAACCCATAGAATTATGCAAAGAAGACATGGAAATGATATGTGTTGATATTACTGGTGAATTTCACGAGGAGGAACTTGAAGTTGATGATGAAGTGCTCATTAATGACAATAATGCGGATGATGATGACACTAACATGGATGATCAAGTTGATGATGATATGATTGATGATGATAGTGATCCGGAAGATGAAATTGATGAAGATTATATCTATCGATGAATATTTTGTCTTGTTTCCAAATGATTTCCATTTTAACATCATGTAAGATTTATAATTGCTATTGCTTATTTCCATTTCAAGTTTTCTTGTCAAAAAAAGTGTGCTTTGTTTTGTTGCTTATTTCATTTTAATATTTTGTCTTGTTTCCAACGTTATCATATCTGTCCTTTAAGATGGAAAAGCTTGAGAAAAGATACTGTGTGCTTCTGTTTCTAACTACCTTATTTTGAGGATGTATGCTTTGTTTTGTTGTTTGTTTTTAGTATCACATTTTATGACGAAGTATTAGCGACCAAATGTTTAGTCTTGTAAAATCAAACATTTTGTGACAATATAAAATTGGTCACTAATTGTCATTTTTGGGGACATTTTCAAAAATTGGTCGCTAAAGACTTTTCCAGACGCACTTTTAGTGACTTTTTTAGTGACGAAATTAATTTTGTCACAAAAACCATTTAGAGACTAAAATAATAGTTTTAGGGACCAAAATAATTGGTCGCCAAAAGTCTTATATGTTGTAGTGTCATATAATCATTCCAATTCTCAAATTCTTACAATAGATCAACGATCCCAATTTTAACGGACTTTAAGAGAAATAATATATAAATTCATTTTTTAAACTTATTTTTTGGACCTAATGATATATCAGTCTTAATAATATATAAGTGATATAATTGATTGATGATTAGAAAAAATATGAAAGAGTGTGTTTCCTTAAATAGCTTAATTCATTGTCACATCTTTGAGTTTAAAAATTGAATATAATTTTTGAACTTATATAACAATATTTGAACTTTAATTTACAACCACATTTAAATTTGGGAATAACATAGGGTCGGGTTGACGGGGATTTGATTTGGAATATCGGTGTGTATCTGACTTTGCGACTCGGAGAGTCATATCCGTAGAATTGAATTACTTTCTTTCTTTCTTTCATTTGTCGCGTAAACCAAGCATACATAACTGCGAACCATTCAAAGGCCCAACAACTTTCAAAAGATTTTAAACAGCAATGCTAGATATTATGAAAAAAAATTTATGAAAATAATCATGAAAGCTTTGTGACTCTTGAATTATACTTAGAATAAAGCACCACACACTAATCAAGGTAATTCAAGGATCATAACTCTTTTATGATCATTTTCATGAAAAAAAATTCATGATCCCTAACTTTTCTCGATTTTAATTAATAAAAAAAAAAAGAAAACAACACAGTTATAGTTATCTTTTTTTTTTTTTAATAATTTTTATTTTTCTATACTCATTCATATTTTTCTTGTGAACTCTAATTCGGACTCATATTAATAATTTAACCCGTTTAATTTGTAAGTTCTGTAATAAAAGTTATATATATAAAAAAATCAATTTCATCGAACATCTATAAATACAAGAATAAATTACATTTTATTTTATAAAATAAACGGCAAATAAGATTGTAAATTTAAACTATTCATTTTATAAAATAAAATACGATTTGTTTCTATATTTGTAGTTGCCTGATAAAACTAATTTTTTTCATGTATAACCTTTACTACAAAACCTACAAAATAAACAGTTCAGATCATCGATGTGAGTCTAAATTGAAATCCACAAAAAGGTATCAATGAGTGTGGAAAGATAAAATACCGATGAGAGTTTATCCTAATAAACATATATTAAAGGGATTGATTTAGAACTAATTGAACTAATTGTTGAAAATATATTATATCAAATGATAAATAAATTATGACAAAAAAAATTATAATAATTAATATTATACCCAACAAAAAAAAAAAAAGAAACGAATATGAGATTTGAACAAGCTAAAGATTACCTATTTGTTGCTTGCCTAAATTTTAATGGTGAATATTAAAACAAAAAAAATTGTCTACCCCATTTACTCGTTCCAAACCCAATCCAACAGAGACTAAATTGAACATACATTTTAATTAAAAATGTGAACTGAGATGCTTTTAATTTTTTTTTCACACGCACATTTTGCATGCTGCCACCATGTTAACTGAATTTCCTTTCCATGTAGGGTGAAAAGAGAGAATGAAAATTTTTAGACGCAAATTCAGACCTACTTTTTTTTTCAATTCTAACCCATTCAATTTCTAACCCCCTAATCAAGTACTCCAACTAGTCAATAATCAACGTTAAAAACCACTTCCATCAAATAGTAAACACAAAAAGAATTCAAATCATACCATTTGATGGGTTAATTCTTGCATGTATAAATAGCCCACCTCCTTGCATCTATTCTTCATATACATTGTTCTACCAAATCTTTGTTTGCTTAACAATATGAGACCTCAAAATATTGTCTTGGCCATTGTAGCACTAGTTTTTCTTCTAAGCATAAAACCACTAGAAGCTAGTAGAGTCTTTTACGAAGAGCGGATGAAAACAGAAAATCGTCTCTTACAGTCTCTGAATCATTCTCCGACCCCTCCTTCAGCACCGAGTGGTGTTTCTTACACCCCTACTCCTTCCCTTCCTCACAGGGCAAGCAGCACTACAATCAATACAATCAGTGAGAAAGGTTTTGCCGGTTATACCATGCCTCCTCCTCCTGTGAACCCACGACTCACAGTTCCATTTGGTGTGGCCAAAAATTAATCGTTTGCAAAACCAACCAAAAGCTATTAAGAATATCACAATATGCATTCGTATTACAAGTCAAAAATAAATAAATAAATAAACAAAGAAGAAGAAGAACCGATTTGTGTCTTTGTTCTTTAAATGTTGTTTTTTTATGACTTCTGTTCTTTACATGTTGTTGGAGTGTGGCATATACACTAGTGCTATAGAATACTGTATTTTGATATTGATCCTATAATAGAAGAATAAAAAGAGAGAGTGATTTACAAGTCTTTTGCTTCTTGATTGCTGTTGTTTTTGTTGCTGCTGCTCTTTGGTACTGGTGTTCATTGTTTGGAGGGGGAATTATAAAATTGATTTCCCTCTAAAGTTAATTGTCATTAATAAATACCATATAATTATTTATGTTAGCATAGAAAATTAATTGTTTTCTTTAATAAATTAAAAATTATTTAACATATATTATCATTATTGATAATTATTTTTAATTTGTATTGAAACAAAATCTTATGATCATTAATCTGATTTAAAATCTAATCTGATTCACAAGTTCTTTCAACGTCTCAACAATCCTGATTTTAATAAACTTTACATGAACCCACATTTAAATTCAGGTAATATTGGGATTGTTGCATAATCCAATGCATACCTAATTAATCTGCGAACCATTCAAAGCCCCAAACACTTTCAAAAGATTAAAAAAAAAACCAATTTCATTTATCGTATTCTTATTAAATTTTATTTATATAACATACTAGTATCATATATTAAAGGGATTAATTTAGAACCAACTGCACTAATTAATGAAGATATATCACATCAAACAATAAATAAATCATGACAAAAAAAATATAATATAATTATTTGAACATAATTATGAAAAAGAAATATGAGATTTGAACCCGCTAAAGATTTGTAATATAAGACGATAGTATTAGAGATTCTAAACCTATCCTTTGCTTGCTCAAATTTTAATTGTGAATAAAATCTATCTATATATATATTATATAAAGAAAACGAAATTTTTAGTGAGAAGACCTGTGAGAGTTCCAAAGTCTTATTCCACAATTGCTAATTTTTGTGATTTTAAAAATATTTAAAAATAATTTTATTGGCTAACAAGGTAATTATAGATTAAAGAAAAACAACAAAAAAATACCTAAAATTTTGAATTACAAGTTCTTAAAATCTCCACCCTAATATTTCTCTATTTCTTAAAGGGGATTTTTTTTTAAGGTCTCTGGTATTAAAATTTTATAGCATAAACGTTCGACACCCCAAATTTTTTTTTTTTTTTTTTTGGAACATCATAAATTTAAATAACAAATAACTTGCTAAATAAAAATTTTATTAGGAAAATTTAAATTTTCACGTAGTCAAAGCTTAACAATAAACTAAATTACAAGTTCGCATACAATATTACAGCAACTTTATAACATTCGTAATTACTAATATCAAAGATAATAAAATTTTATTGCTAAATTCTTGATCTCAAGTTAGCCACGGTTCTATACTAGCAACGGTCCCAATTTCGGCTTCAGTCCCTTCCTCGTCATAATCTGGCATAAAACGCTAGGGCAACAAAATATATGCCATGAGTTTTGCAATACGGTAAGAAAACATAACCAACTTACCATTCTTTTTAAGAGAAAATAATCAAATTATGACAATTAAAATAATAGTAAAATTAAGGGGGATGCACCAATAAATCCCAAATTAATAACTTATACACTGTTTAGTCCTAAAAGTTTTCTTATAGACTGAAAGGTCCCATTACAATGTTTCAAACATCAGATTAATGTTTCGAACATTAGATTTCGAACATCAGATTAATGTTTCGAACATTAGATTGATGTGCAAATGGGACTAAATGGAGCATAAGAAAACTTTTAGGACTAAATGGTTCAACTTTTCAGAAACTAGGACTTATGGGTAAATTTTCCTAAAATTAATAGCATGATAAAGGTAACAACCATTATAATAATTTCGATAATTTTAATAGTTTATGTGACACTCGAAATCTCACCAAAGAGATTTTTTTACCAACCACTAAGTCATGGCTACGGTTAATTTGAAATCCCCCATTGGTCAAATATTCAAGAACTACCAAAGATGCCCACACCTAAAGTTATACACCCAAGTCGTGACATCCATGGTCTGCTCCAAGGGAACGGTCTGCCAGGGGTATGTAATCTCCCTGCGTGCCACCCGCATATCCACCCTTATCCGAAAACCAAATACCGATAGGGGTTCAAATAAATTCCGTGCCATCTTAGGGTTTCGCAACATAATTTACGTGAGAATTCTCAAAGTCAGGACTCACCTTGAACAACCGGTATGAACCCTCAATTGTTAACTTTATATATGTCGTTAATCATTTCAGTTAGTTTTTATATTAATCACAAATAATTCCAATTTTTATCACAAATAATATTATGCCAACTCATTAAAACTCCCAACATAAAATATTACACATGTCACGCAATAATAAATAAATGTACAAAATTTAAATAAACAATTTATTTAAACTATGGTATGAAATGATAATTTGAATATAAAAATAAATAAATCATAATCACATATATGAATGGATTATTAATTTACAAGATTAAACTAACACAATATTAAATAAACCACAATATACCCATACATGGATTATTAATTTACAATATTTAATGAATTAGACCAACACCATAATTAATTTTTATCCAAATAAATAATTGAAGTAATAAACTTAAATCTGTCCAAAAATTTTCAGGTTATACCTTAGGTAATAAAAATTATAAATAAATTATTTATACAATTCTAAAATTCATGAAAATGTACATAATATTCAATAAAGATATTTAGGTCATTTTTTAGAAAGAATTTCCCAAAAATAATTTATAAATAATTCTGTAAAATTCCCAGAAATTTCATGACACAGATTTATCGCATTTTCTTAAATTAATTCCATACTTAAATTCATAAATCAATTCCATAATATAAAAATTTATTACGAAACTAAAATTCTCAAATTTCATTTTTTATTTTAGAAATTACCAGATTTGGTTTAATATAAAAAATTTATTGATTTTTCAATCACATAGAAAAATCTGTCTATAGCTCTAGATTTGGTTAAAAATCAGTATAAATTCATACAAAACTTAATAATTGTTGCAAAAATTCATGGAAGAAGTAGATATCATTCTAAACAACTTTGTAGAAGAAATCATCTCAAAAGTTTGAGTATAAAATTGTCTAAAAAAGCATACAATTCTCTGGCAGATTTAAGAACCAATTAAAACCTTCAATAATCTTTTTAATGACACAAATTACACATGCAAGTCCAAATTCCAAAATATTAACATGATTTTAAGACTATCAATATCTTCAAATATTTGATATATCATTATAAGTTTACATGCAACTATAAATAAAAATTCTATCTACAAGTTTAATCATTTTATCATATGAAGATAATCTGAAAATTTCAACAATTAAAAAAAAATGAGAGGGTTGAGAGGGTTTTCTTACTTAGTAATAGAATGATGAAATGGTAGAAAATTTTAGCTTCCTTAATCTCCCACTCTTCTTCTTCTCCTACTGCTTTGTTGCTCACGGAATTTTCTTCTTCTTCTTCTTCTTCTTCTTCTTCTTCTTTTTTTGCCTCTATTCTCCTCACTAATCCGGAGGAGTAAATGTACATATGTATATATAGATGAATTAAGTTGAACCTTCTCTCTCTCTCTTTTTCTCATCATTCTCTCCGGTGGTCTAATCCAATCTTCCAATTCCAAGAAGCATAATGGGGTCTAATTCCTATATTGACAAGCAAAAAAACAAGTGGCATTCTATGCCACTGAAAAATCAAATTCTGATTTTTTTTATTTTTTATTTTTTATTTTGTGTGTGTGTGTGTGTATATTTGTGTATTTATGTGGGTTTCTTAAAATTGATACACTAAGATTTTTAACTAAAGTATTTAGTAAAGATAATTATTATATCGAATCCTTATTAAAATAATTTTTAAACAACAAACATTAAACCTCCACAAAATTATTATTCTTAATAATGTCTTTGTTAGTGATTGATTGGATTAATTTAAAATTAACTTTTACACTAATATATATTTCAGATAGGCTTAGTGAAAAATCTAGAAACCCTAGATGTTGATTTGTGATTATGTACCAATTTTAAGCAAAATATAACAATCCCAATCAAACAATCAAGAGAAAGAGACACAACGATTTTTACGTGGAAAAACCACAATTGGACACCTTCCAATTGTGATAAAAAAAACCACGGGCAACTGCCACAAGACAATCCACTAAGAAGAATTAAAGGAATTACACAGGTATACTCTCAATTATCTAGCGAATCCACAATGCCTAATTGAACCAACCTCTATGTGCCTCTTCCAACCCCATCTTCAGCACGGAATTGTCTTTCTGATGAGCCACTCCGGATTCCACCAAAGCTTCAGGCTCGAATTCTTCAGAATTCACAACTGAAGAACAACTCTCTCTTTTGTGTATAACAAACAAATCTTTGATGTACTCTCTTTAAACCATGAGTTGAATACTCAATAAAACATCAAAGAAAAAATCAAAATATCCCCAGATATAAACCTTTAAGAACCAAAAAGAAGATCTGGAGAAATTCAATCAATAAGTAGTCTAGTTTTGGGAGAAAACCAACTACTTATAGAAAATCCAAAGCAATCCTAGTTGGAAAAGAAAACCAACTTCTTGTTTGTAGAAAACCAACTTCTTGCTGAACTCCAAAGTAATCCCACTTCTTATAGAAACTCAAAATAAACCTTGTTTCAGAAGAAAATCAACTCCATAATGAATCTGGAAATCTGGGATCGCGCGGTCCGCTCGAGCGTGGGTCTTCCCGCTCTAGCGGAGACTTCAAATTTTGTGATTTCATATAGGCTCCCCGCTCGAGCGTCCGTTTCCCCGATCGAGCGGAGAATCACACATTCCAGTATTTTTTAGGCAAAACAGAGATACTGTGAACTCGCAAACCCCGCTCGAGCGCCCATTTCCCCGCTCGAGCGGGAAGGCCAAAACTGGAAAATCTTGAAAAGTATAACATGAACGATCAGGCAACTTTGAATGCATTTTTGCATTTTGCTTCGGGCCGCGAGCTGACCGGGCAGCTCGACCCCCGTAATAATCAGCGAAGTGGCAATCTTGAAAGTATTAACATCACAAACTTCTCTGCAAAGCACGATTCAGGTTGGATTCGCATCTAACAACTCATAACCTCACTGAAATAAAAATGCGAATAAAATTACAACTCAAAGGAGTTTTGTCAAACGGGACTGCCAAGAAATAAAACCTAACACTTAGGATAAAATTAATTAATTTATTTATTTATTTATTTTCTTTTAAGAATAATTAAATGTGGGTTTTCACAATCTACCCTCCTAAAAAAAAATTCCGTCCTCGAAATTAATTCGTACCTTTAGACTCGAAAAGCTGAGGGTAATTGGGACGTACCATATCTTCTCGTTCCTACGTTGACTCTTCCGTTTCACGATGTCTCCAAAGAACTCGAACCAATGGTATAGTTTTACCTCGTAATTTCTTCTCGCGAAGATCCAAAATTTTGACAGGCTTTTCTTCAAATGTTATATCTTCATCAAGGTTAATTTCCTCCCAATTGATGATGTGAGAAGGGTGTGGCTCGTATTTCTGTAGCATAGAGATGTGGAAAACATTATGTACTCCAGCCAGTTGAGGTGGTAGAGCCAAATGGTACGCCACCTCTCCTATTTTGTCCAAAATTTCAAAAGGCCCAATGAAGCGAGGTGACAGCTTTCCTTTCTTTCTGAAACGAACAACTCCTCAACGAGGTTGTATTTTCAGAAATACGTGATCTCCAACTTGAAATGCTAAAGGTCTTCTTCTTTGATCTGCATAACTTTTCTGCCTACTCTGAGTGGTCTCAAGTCTTTGTTTAATTAATTTTACTTTCATGGTAGTTTATTGGACCAACTCTGGCCCTAAAAGAGGTGCTTCTCCGACTTCCATCCAACATATTGGTGACCGACAAGGCCGTCCGTACAAAGCTTCATACGGTGTCATACCAATACTTGTTTGAAAACTGTTATTGTAAGAGAATTTGACTAGTGGTAAGTGTCTCTCCCAATTACCCATAAAGTCCATCGCACAAGCTCAAAGCATGTCTTCTAAAGTCTGAATTGTTCTTTCTGATTGACCGTCAGTTTGAAGGTGAAAAGCTGCACTAAAACACAACTCTGTACCCATAGCTTTCTATAGACTTTGCCAGAATTGTGACATAAAATAAGAATCACGATCTGACACTATTGAGATTGGTACTCCGTGCAACCTATTGATTTCTCGAATAAATAATCGACTTAATGATTCGAGTGTGTCTGCTGGTCCTATTGGTAAGAAATGTGCCGTCTTAGTTAACCGATCAACCACAACCCAAATGGCATCATAGCCTTGCGGCGACCGAGGTAATCTTGTTACAAAATTCATTGTTATGTGTTCCCACTTCTACTGAGGTATTGGTAAAGGTTGGAGTTTCCCTACCGGCTTTTGATGTTCTGCCTTCACTTGTTGACACGTTAAGCATTTAGATACGAATTGAGTTCTGCCTTCACTTGTTGACACGTCAAGCATTTAGATACGAATTGAGCAACATCCTTCTTTATTCCAATCCACCAATACTGTCACTTGAGATCCTAGTACATCTTGTTTCCTCTCGGATGAACCGCAAAAACCGAACGGTGAAATTCTTTAAGTACTTCTTCTCTCAATTGTTTGATGTTCGACATAAAAATTCTACCTAAATACCTTAAACTACCATCTTGATGGAGCGTCCAATCCGGTGAAGATTCCTCGGACGCTAATCGTGCCTTGATGAAGTCGGTCTCTTGATCAAATCTTTGGGCTTCCAACACTTTGGTAAGAAGTTAGGGTGTTGTAACTATCGCAAACAACCTACCCTTTCCATTCTGAGTCTCTGGTTGTAACTTAAACTCATTCACGGTATTTACCATTTCCCGTTCTTTAATTGATATGTTAGCTACAATCTCTTTTGTCTTTCGACTTAGTGCATTTACTACAACATTAGCCTTCCCGGGATGATAAGACAAATTGAATTGGTAATCTTCAAGGTATTCCATCCAGCGTCTCTACCTCATGTTCAAATCTCTTTGTGTGAACAAGTACTTCAAGCTTTTGTGATCGGTAAATATCTCAAATTTTCGCCATAAAGGTAATGTCGCCAAGTCTTAAGTGCGTAGACCACAGCCGCCAACTCTAGATCGTGGGTAGGATAATTTTTCTCATGATTCTTCAATTGTCTTGATCCATAAGGTACTACCTTCCCGTTTTGCATTAACACACTACCTAACCCTTCTTTAGAGGCATCACAATAAACCGTGTACCCGATGTCACGTTCGGGTATGATTAGTATTGGAGCGCTTGTCAATCTCTTCTTGAGTTCTTGAAACAACTGCTCATAAGTTTCGTTCCATTCAAACTTTACTCATTTTTGTGTTAGGCGTGTCATTGGCTTGGCTAATTTGGAGAAATCTTGAATGAATCTCCTATAATAACCTACTAATCCCAAGAAACTACAAATGTATTCTTAGGTTGTTTCCATCCCAATACTGCTTCTACTTTAGCAAGATTCACTGATATTCCTAATTCAGACACAACATGACCCAAGAATTTTACTTCCTTCAACCAAAATTCACATTTGCTAGCTTTAGCATACAATTGGTTCTTCCTTAGAATTTGCAAAATGGTTCTCAGATGTTGCTCGTGATCTTCGTCCTATCGTGAGTACATCAAGATATCATCAATGAATACTACCACAAATTGGTCCAAATAAGGTGTAAAAATTTTGTTCATTAAACTCATGAATACCCCAGGCGCATTCATCAAACCAAATGGCATTACCACGAACTCATAGTGGCTATAACGGGTTCAAAACGCAGTTTTGGGTATATCTTCTTCTTTGACATGAAGTTGGTAATATCCCAATCTAAGGTCAATTTTGGAAAAACATTTTGAACCTCTTAATTGATCGAACAAGTCATCAATTCTTGGTAATGGATATCGATTTTTAATGGTGACTCGATTTAGTTATCAATAATCGATGCACAATCTTTAAGGTTCCATCCTTCTTCTTCATGAATAATGCTGGCGCTCCCTAGGGAGACGTACTTGGTCTGATGAACTTTTAATTCAACAATTCTTGCAACTGCTCCTTCAATTCTCGAAGTTTAGCTGGCGCCATACGATGTGGTGCTATTGAAATTGGTGAAGTCCTAGGTTGAAGCTCGATCGTGAAATCTACGTCCCGTTTTGGGGTTAATCCCGGTAATTCGTCAGGGAAAACGTCAGCATACTCGCACACCACATGGGGTAATCCTGGATCCTTTCGATTTTTGTCTTCCAAAATTAAGCTTGCCAACCATCCAGTCAGTTGATCATGCCACCGCAACTTGCGCCACGTTGGAGTTAAGGAATCTTGTCTATCTCCTTTAAATTGAACTTTCGTGCCATTAAGGAAGGATGCTATCACCGTCTTACGATAACAATCAATAATGGCTTGATGAACTGACAACCAGTCCATTTCTAGGATAACGTCAAAATCAGACATCTCCATAACTCTTAGAACGCATACCAAATATGAACCAGAGAATTCTAGTTCACAAGATTTACATACTAGATTTACTCGAGTTTGACCACCTAAGGGTGAAACAACACTCATAGCTATCTCTAACGTTTCTGGCTCCAAACCCAAACTTGACACACATGCAGTGGATATAAAAGAATGCGAAGCTCCGGAATCAAACAATACTTTAACCCAAGAATTCATAAGGATTAACATACCTTGAATTACTGATGGGTTACCAGCATCTTCTTCTTCTTGGAGAGCATACATTCTTCCTACTACCTGTTGGTTAGTCCCTCTTGGTTTTTTTCTAGTTCCAGCTCCTTGTGGTTGTGTTCTTGGTTGGCCTGCATTCCTAGAGGCTTGTGGCTGCCTCTTGTTGGTCTGAGTATTTTGAGTAGGCTTAGAACCTTGCCCTAGCTGGCATTTGTTGTATTGTTGTGCCCCTCGCTGATTTATAAAATACTCCCCACCTTGAGGACACTCACTTCGATGATGCCCCTGTTGACCACATCTGAAACATTTCCTTTCCACTCATTTGCAAAGTTTCCTCCTTGCTGGTTTCCTCTATTCTGCCTTTGTTGCTACTGCAACCCTCCGGCATAAGGTGCTGGTGCAGGATGGTTTATGGTGTTACAGACTGGACCTCCGCCGCGTGGTTGGTTGTTGTTTCTTGATCGCTGATTTCGAATGCGTTCGGAATCCTCTAATTCTCGTTCCACAATTAAAGCTTGATCCACCATTTGAGCATAGGTGGAAAGTTGTATTGCAATCAATCTTCCTCTAATGTCTGTGTTCAAACCCCATTCAAATCGTCTAACCTTATCCCCTTCATTTGCTACAATGGCTGAAACGTAACGTGAGAGAGCTTCAAAACGGTTCGCATATTGAGTGACTGACATTTTTCCTTGTTTCAGTTGGAGGAACTCTTAAATCATTTCTTGTCTTAGCAAGTTAGGAAAATACTTTTCCATGAATAAGTCTTCAAATTGTCTCCAAGTTAATGTCTCTACTTGTCGAGTACTTCTGATCATTTCCCACCAATGATCTGCTTCCTCTTCCATTTGAAATGTTGCCATAGTCACTCTATCTTGCTCATTTCGGATGTCGGAAGTATCTAGCAACTTTTTAATTTGTCTTAACCAAGCTTCAGCTTCATAGGGGTTTGATCCACCAAGGAATTTGTGGGGATGTAGCTTTTCAAATTTTGCTATCATTTCAAATTTGTTTTGATCTTGGTTTCGGGGGGTATTACTTACCCTATCAGCAATTGTGTGTATAATTCGAGCGACATCACCATCAGACACTCCATCACCATTACCATTGTTACTATTTCTTGTTCGTCCAGCCATTCTGCATGATGGGATTTTTAGTAATTTGTGATTTATTCATTTTTTTATTATCATTATATTTATTATTATTATTATTATTATTATTATTATTATTATTATTATTATGTGCATGGATAGTAAAAAAAAAAAAGAAACTTCATTAATTAGATCAAACAAGCTACAATTAACAAAATACAAATAAAACAAAAGAATAAAATAAAATACTACAGGCAAAAGATAGCCCCTACAATCCAAGTTAACTCCTACACCCACAATTCTAAACTAGGCAATTTTACAAAACAACCGGTTAGCCTAGTTTGTAATTCCCTTAAGACCTCTAAAACAGCCAAGGAAAGTCTCTCCTCACAAGGGCTTCCAGCTCCCATGTGGCTTGGAAAAGCTCCATGAATCGCCACAGCACCCTCACGGAAATAGCAATTTCCTGCACAAAATGCCCTAGCAGCTGCACCGGCTCCTCCCGATAGATCCTCCAGTCCTTGAAGTCCACTGACCCATCTCTCTTCACAATTCTGCTTGGGTCAGGCATGATATACTGAAGGCTCTAAATGTCAAAAAGGTTGCCCATCCTATCGGTGAAACCATCCGGGAAAGGGTCTAGCTGATATAGCCAAGGAGTCTCTTGCCTCAAAATTTAGACAGGTCCTATGTAGGCACTCACCCAACTCTCAAATTTTCAAGTACAACCTCCTAGGGAATAAATTCTAACATATACAAATGAGCCAATTTGCATCCCATTTTGAACATCCCAATTCTTAAACACGACCCCTATATCTCCAGTGCTCTTATCCGTATTATCCTCTACAGATTCTTCTTCAATGTCTGACTCAATCACAATTATCTCCAGTGGGTTGTACATTGGTGCAATCTCTTCTGGTTCAGGTTCAGGCTCAGGCTCAGGTTCAAGTTCATGCTCAGGCTCTTAGTCTTCTATTGGTGCAATTTCTTCAGGGTCAGACTCCAGTTCATAGTCTTCTACAGGTGACTCCACTTCCTCACTTGGGTCAGATTCTATGTCATAGTTTCCCACCGATTCTTCCTCATTAGAGTTAATATCTGATAACCCTGGCATCCTACAATTAAAAAGGTTCTAACTTAGTAAGTCACAGAAAATCACAAGTTAACATAAGGCTTTCTTAAACGTAAATATATATATATATATATATAATTGCTACCCATGGCCCAAAGGTTCGAATCTAAACTCTGATACCAAACTGTGACGCCCCAATTTTTTTTTTTTTTGAACATCATAAAATTTAAATAACAAATAACTTGCTAAATAAAAATTTTAACAACTAATTAGGAAAATTTAGATTTTCACATAGTCAAAGCTTAACAACAAAACTAAATTACGAGTTCGCATACAATATTACAGTAACTTTATAACATTCGTAATTACTAATACCAAAGATAATAAAATTTTATTGTGCTAAATTCTTGATCTCAAGTTAGCTACGGTTCTATACTAGCAGCGGCCCCAATTTCGACTTCAGTCCCTTCCTCGTCATAATCTGGCCTAAAACGCTAGGGCAACAAAATATATGCCATGAGTTTTGCAACACAGTAAGAAAACATAACCAACCTATCATTCTTTTTAAGAGAAAATAATCAAATCATGACAATTAAATAATAGTAAAATTAATAGCATGATAAAGTTAACAACCATTATAATAATTTCGACAACTTTAATAGTTTAGGTGACACTCGAAATTTCACCAAAGAGATTTTCTTACCAACCACTAAGCCATGGCCACGGTTAATTTGAATTCCCCCATTGGTCAAATATTCAAGAACTACCAAAGATGCCCACACCCAGAGTTATATACCCAAGTTGTGGCATCCGTGGTCTGCCCTAAGGGAACGGTCTGCCAGGGGTATATAACCTCCATGCTGCCACTCGCACATCCACCCTTATCCCAAAACCAAATACCGATAAGGGTTCAAATAAATCCCGTGCCATCTTAGGGTTTCGCGACACAATTTACGTGAGAATTCTCAAAGTCAGGACTCACCCTGAGCAACCGGTATGAATCTCAATTATTAACTTTGTATATGTCGTTAATCATTTCAGTTAGTTTTTATATTAATCACAAATAATTCCAATTTTTAATCACAAATAATGTTGTGCCAACTCATTAAAATTCCCAACATAAAATATTACATATGTCACGCAATAATAAATAAATATACAAAATTTAAATAAATAATTTATTTAAACCATGGTATGAAATAATAATTTGGATATAAAAATAAATAAATCGTAATCACATACATGCATAGATTTTTAATTTACATGATTAAACTAGCACAATATTAAACAAACCACAATATACCCATACATGGATTACTAATTTACAATATTTAATGAATTAGACCAACACCATAATTAATTTTTATCCAAATAAATAATTGAAGTAATAATCTTAAATCTGTCCAGAAATTTTCAGGTTATACCTTAGGTAATAAAAATTATAAATAAATTATTTATACAATTCTAAAATTCGTGAAAATGTACATAATATTCAATAAAGATGTTTAGGTCATTTTTCAGAAATAATTTCCCAAAAATAAGTTATAAATAATTTTGTAAAATTCCCAGAAATTTCATGACACAGATTTATCGCATTTTCTTAAATTAATTACATACTTAAATTCATAAATAAATTCCATAATATAAAAAATTATTATGAAACTAGACTTCTCAAATTTCATTTTTTATTTAGAAATTACCAGATTTGGTTTAATATAAAAAATTTTATTGATTTTTCAAACACAGAAAAATCTGTCTATTGCTCCAGATTTGGTTTAAAATTTATATAAATTCGTACAAAACTCAATAATTGTTGTAAAAATTCATGAATGAAGTAGACATAATTCTAAACAACTTTGTAGAAGAAATTATCTCAACATTTTGAGTATAAAATTATCTAAAAATTCGTAAAACTTTCTGACAGATTTAAGAATCAATTAAAACCTTCAATAATCTTTTTAATGGCACAAATTACACGTTAAGTCTAAATTCCACAATATTATCATGATTTTAAGACTACCAATATCTTCAGATATTTGATATATCATCATAAATTTACATGCAACTATAAATAAAAATTCTATCTACAAGTTTAATCATTTTATCATATGAATATAATCTGAAAATTTTAACAATTAAAAAAAAATGAGAGGATTAAGAGGATTTTCTTACTTAATAATAAGATGATGAAATGGTAAAAAATTTAGTTTCCTTAATCTCCCACTCTTCTTCTTTTCCTACTGCTTTGTTGCTCACGGAATTTTCTTTTTCTTCTTTTTCTTTTTTTTTCCCCCTCTATTCTCCTCACTGATCCGAAGGAGTAAACGTACATATGTATATATAGATGAATCAAGCTGAGCCTTCTCTCTCTCTCTCTCTCTCTCTCTCTCTCTCTCTCTCTCTCTCTCTCTCTCTCATCATTCTCTCAGGTGGTCTAATCCAATCTTCCAATTCCAAGAAGCATAATGGGGTCTAATTCCTATATTGACATGCAAACAAACAAGTGGCATTCTATGCCACTGAAAAATCAAATTCTGATTTTTTTTTTTTTTTTTTTTTGTTGTGTGTATATTTGTGTATTTATGTGGGTTTCTTAAAATTTATACACTAAGATTTTTAACTAAGGTATTTAGTAAAGATAATTATTATATTGAATCCTTATTAAAATAATTTATAAACAACAAGCATTAAACTTCCACAAAATTATTATTTTTAATAATGTCTTTGTTAGTGATTGAATTGGGTTAATTTAAAACTAACTTTTACACTAATATATATTTCAGATAAGCTCAGGATAAAATTAATTAATTTATTTATTTATTTATTTATTTTCTTTTAAGAATAATTAAATGCGGATTTTTACAAAATGACACTCAATATTTTCATAATGTTTAAGATCCCTCAACATCGATTCAGAGAAAATTCGATCCAGATAATTTCTCTGGACAAATCACAGAGAAAATTTTAAATTTCTCTGGACACATCACAGAGAAAATTTTACACATCACTGACACCAAATTTCTCTAAACATATTACAAAGAAAATTTTACACATCACCCACACCAAATTTCTCTAGACATCACAAAGAAATTTTACATATCTCCAATACCAAATTTCTCTGAACACATCATAGAGAAAATTTTACACATCACCAACACCAAATTTCTTTGGGTTCAAACCAAAAAAAATTGAAATTTCTCTAAGTTCAAACTAAAGAAATTTTTTTCCTTTTCCTTTTCTTATTTCAACTTCTATTTATTAACAATACTGTTGTTGTTGACTATTACTCCATATCCAATTTATGCAACCATTTACGTCTAAACTAATATTTCTACAAAACCTTTTACAATGACATTAGAATTAAACATTCAAAAAATACAAGGACCAACCAACATTCCAATCCTTAGCGAGCATTTTGTGTTGTATGATTTTCCTACCTGGCTAGATCTAGATAAACTTGGCCGCCTTGATCTCGCACGTCTCTAAACATCGAAAGAAATGAGTTGAACCCTTCAAATGAAGCCCCGCCCAAGATCCACAGTAGCAAGTTACTAAACGAATTCATGGTCCCAGCTTCACAAATTTTTCTAGCTTTGTTCACATAGAATTGAAATTTCTCTGGCTCTATTCACAGAGAATTCCTCTAACTTTGTTCACAAATTTCTCTGTGTTTGTTCACAATTTTAAACAAAAGAAAATTGTTTTAACTAAATCAGAGAAATTTTAGCACAATGATTTTAACTCAAAGAAATTGTTTTAACCAAACCAAAGAAATTTTAATCAAACCAGAGAAATTGTGTTTGTTCACAATTTTAAACTAGAGAAAATTGAGTATAACAAAAAATTCAAACACCTTTTTCGTTGAATAACAAAAATTCTCTCCCTGGCATCAAACAGATTCTTTGCTGAATCCATGTCCCCAGCTCCCGAATACATCTTTTTATGTGGATTTTTTCATTAAATGTTGTATAAACATTTTAAGATTTAGTTTATTGAGATCAACAATAAAGACAATGAAGAAGAAACAAGAAAAAAGTAACAGAAGCAATGATGAATATTTTCTAGTCGTGCTTGTGGATATGTAATTGATGCATTTTGTTTCTGCTTTCATATCTGCTATAATGCTTTATAAATCTTACTAGTGCTCTGCTTCTTGATATTTGTCCTCCGAGGGTAGTGATATTTTTCGACGGAGGAATCTTCATCGGAGGACTAATGATCGGAGGAACAACAATGAGGACTAGTGCTCCGCTTCATATAAATCTTGTTGTATAAAGCACTATCAGGAATCCTCATATAAATCGACGATCTGCATAGGCAAAGCTGTATAAATCTTGCTAGTGCGAATTCCTTCGTCGTAATCAATGCCAATGAAGCTTTGAACAATGCTACGAACGAAGAGAAGAGAGAGAGAGAGAGAGAGAGAGAGAGGAGTTGTTTGGTGCAAGAAGAGAGAGGAGAGAGAATGAGAGACTGGGTGTTATATATGGGTGTGGGTAAGAGACCTTAGACTACAAAAAAATTTATTGTGGAGCTCTTCCATTACTAAAAGTTGGAGAGGGATGTTAGACCAACTTTTCCTTTCTTAAATCTCTTGTCATAACAAAATAATTATACATTAAAAAATAAAAATAGAAACACACATACAAATCTCATCTCATAACAAAGTAATTATATATATATATATTTTTAAAAAATGTTATAGATTAAAAAGAACGTAAAACCACAATTGCTAATTTTTGTAATTTTAAAAATATTTAAAAATAGTACTATTGGCTAACAAAGTACTATACATTTAAAAAAAAAAATTAAAAAACAACCTAAATTTCTAATTTTTGTAATTTTAAAAATATTTAAAAATAATACTATTGGCTAACAAAGTAACTATAGATATAAAAAATAAAAAATAAAAAATAAAAATAAAAAAAGAATTATAAGTTCCTAAAATCTCTTCCCTAATGTTTATCTATTTCCTAAATCTCATGATCTATCTATACTATATATTATACTAAAGTGAATTTTCATCTTAGAGTCTCTAAGTGTTTCAAAACCTTAAATCTAATTTTTTTAATTTTTAATTTTTATAAAAAAAATTAAAACAACTATTGGTTATTCTAAGGACATAAATATTAACTTTCAAAATTATTTAATGCAAATATATTGTTGGTCAATACCCAAAAAAAGAAAAAAACACACAATTCTCAACCCCTCTCTCCCTCTCAAAATAAGCTTTTATTTAAAAAGAATATAAATCTCATACAATCGTCTCTCTCCTAAAATAAATCTAATGAAAAAAAAAAAACTCTTTGACCTCCTATAAAATGTATACAATTAATGTGAAACCCCATATTTTTGAGGTATTAATATTTTAATGAGAGATTATTTTAGTTGGAGATTTTTTAGTCCATAACTATATATTTTTGCAGATTTGTATAATTTATATTTTGGAGACATTTGAGTTAATTATTTATGGAGACGAGTTGTATTTTTGAGGTTATTAATTTTAAATTTGAGGTTGATTTGATTTATTAACGGCCCAGAAGTTTGAGAGTTATAGAATGGTATCAAGCATAGGAATTAGGTCTTACATGGGATCTGTTGGGTAATTAATATTTGGATTCAATATTTGAGGTAAAAAAAGAGATTGATATTAGAGGTAAAAAATAAAATAGAAAAAAAAATCATTGTTTATATCAAAGTGCGTCGCGAAAGCGTGTTATTTGAGAGTTTGTAGTTATTAAATTTTCGAGTATTAGAGCTTGTGAATTTCGAGGACGAAATTCGTTTAAGGGGGATAGATTGTGAAACCCCGTATTTTTGAGGTATTAATATTTTAATGAGAGATTATTTTAGTTGGAGATTTTTTAGTCCACAACTATATATTATTTTTGGGGATTTGTATAATTTATATTTTGGAGACATTTGAGTTAATTATTTATGGAGACGAGTTGTATTTTTGAGGTTATTAATTTTAAATTTGAGGTTGATTTGATTTATTAACGGCCCAAAAGTTGGGGCGCTACAATTAATATCTTTCACAACTGGTCTGATCTATATAAACCTAAAATTAAGCCTAATATAAAATAAAAATCAAACCTTTTATCTAGATTTTCTCTCTATTCCATAATTAAACACAATGTTATTCCCAAATAAATTTAAGCATAGTTGTACTATATATAATTTTTTTTTAAAATCTCATAATTTATTATATTTTATAATGATTCCATGATTTATAATTTAGAAAAGGAAAGATGAAAAAAACTATACTTATGCACTATTTATCTAACCAATTCTTTTTCTTACCTAAAAACTCTAATCATCATATATTATACTTTTTCCAAGCCATTCATGCCTTCCTCGCCCTATAAATATTAAATTCATGTAATGATGAAACTCATTATTTTTTAACTTTCTTTATGAGACAATTTGGAGGTTAGTTTATATTTAGTCTATTGTATTCTTTAAACAAACTTTTTCATCCTTTAGTAGGTACACCATTTTTTCTTCTTCTTTTTTTTTTATCTATGACCATTTTTTGTATTTGTATTACATATTTTTTGTGTCATTTTCCCTCCTCTCTACCAACCATTGTCTGTTTTTTGTTTATAACTATTTTTTGTTGGTTAATATTGTTTTACTAGAATTTTTATACTAAAATGGCGTGATATGGTCAATTGTACAATAAAAAACATGTCACTCATAATAAGTGATGGATCAAAATCCAAACAAAATCATTATTAATAAGTTTTTTGTATTGATTTTATATTCGTATATCATTACTTTTTTTATAAAAAAAAAAAAATTACTTTTAATATTTTTTGATAGAAAAATGATGTAAACCACTAATTAGTGGTTGCACTAGGGATGTGGCAGTGGGTCCCACCCACTGCCACATGTGTTTTGTGTCTCAGTTGTTTTTTTTTTTTTTTTTTTTTTTTTTTGGGCTTGCCACATCATTAGTGATGGTGTTAGTGGTAGAAATTTAGTGGTATGTAGCATGACTGTTTTTGATATCATAATATTCATTAATTGACAGTTGGTGCAGAGCATTACTTCAAAGGCATATAATAGTTTTCAAAACTATAAAACGAAAATATTATTTTTTATTTATTTTTTCAAAACTATTAAAGGTGTTGTCAATTATTTAATTATTTATCTTTAATATGTGCGGCTCATCTCTTCTTTTATGGTACTTCTCTCTTTACTTCATTATGAGTTCATATGTTTTTAGAAAAAAAATCATATGTAATTTAAATTTTTGAATCTTTTTATATAGGAAGTTAAAAAATAAATTTTCGAATTTAAAATATAGCTATACAAAACCATATCCTTTTAAATATAGCTATATTTATAATTAATTTTAATCTATCTATTACCTATCCTTATTTACATTATTATAAAAATAAAAATGTTGTACAATAATTGAAGTTGAAAGTTCTAATCTATTTTTTTTCAAAATTTAAAAATGTTAAAATGCATATGTTGCATTATCATTAATTTCTTCATATTATAAATTTTATTTTAAATCTTATAAGATTTGTTCAATGACTAATATTCAATTTTTGTAAAAAAAAAATTCCAATATATTCCTTCCAAAATTTAATATAGCAAGTCTACAAAATCATATTTTAAAACTCAAAATTATTAATATTTTTATATATTTTTATTTTTGTTTTAAATAAGTATGTTAAAATATAAATAGATATGCAAATAAAATTATACTTAATATGGCATTAGTTTTAATTGTAATCACATCTTTTTAAAGTCCTAATTCATTTTTTTAACTTTTTCTTTTTGATATTTTAAGTTACATGTTACAATAATTCTTTCTTACTCATTAAGTTTTTAAAATTTCTTTAATTATTTCCCTTTCAAAAACCAATATGACAATCTTTTAAAATTCATATATTTTTATTCTAAAATAGTGAAGTATTAGAACTTTGTCATTTTTTTAATAACAAAACATAATTTTAATTATTAATTGTCAATAATTTTAATCTATCTATACTATATATTATAGTAAAGAAACATTTGAAACGAAACTTTTAAATTTATATATAAAATTTTATTTACGACAAAGAAAATATAAAAAAATTATATATAATTATTATATTTTTAATAAATAATATATTATTTTATATCATACCTAACACGAGTGACATGCTAGTAATAATAATAATAAAAAGTCTCTACCCAATTTACTAGGCCCAAACCCCATTCAATCAGAGAAGTTATTCATTAGGTCCAAAACTATTTATTAACTCCGATCTATGAAGTGGTTGTTAGTCTATCTTTATAACAAGGGGACACATAATTAATTTGTCTAAAATGTAGGTGAAAATGGCAAATCATATAGGATATAAATTGGACCTATAAGATAATTTCTCCATCCAACAGGGATTAAATTGGACCAAGATTTTAATTAAAAATGTGAATTAAGACGCTTTTCATTGTTATTTAACATGCTCATTTTGCGTGCTACCATCATGTTCATTGAATTACCTATCCATGTATGGTGCAAAAAAGAAAATGAAAGTTTTTAGATGCAAATTCAGACATATTTTCTTCATTTAGGACCTATTCAATTTCTAAATCCTAATCAAGTACTCCTACCGGTCAATAATCAATATTCAAAAGCCCTTACATCAAATGGTAAACACCAAAAATATTCAAATAATACCAGCTGATGGGTTAATTGTTGCAGATATAAATAACCCCCCACTTTGCACCCATTCTTCATATAGTGCCTGTTTGGCACAGCTTATAAGCAGCTTATTTAAGCTTTTAGCTTATATTAAGCTATTTTAGAATGTTTGGCACAGCTTATCAAACCAACATATAGCTTAAGTTAACTATTTTTAGCTTATTTCCCAAAGCAGCTCTGGAAGTGCTTACAAATTCAATTTATGCGAGCAGCTGATAAGAGGAGGCTGAAATGACTTAAATGCCCTTCACCAATTTGGAGTATTACCAAATTGCCATTATATGAACAACAAATTAATCACTGTTCACTCTGAGAGAGAGAGAGAGAGAGAGAGATAGGCGATTTCCGGCAATGAAAGGCGATTTTCGGCTTTCCGATGAAGACGACGATCACCAAAGTGAACGAAGACCACGATGAGGGCTTCGGCAGTCAGATGCGAGCTCCGAAACCACACACGATCACCAAAAAAACCCAGTGAGAGAGAGAGTTCTCGGCTATGGTGGATACTAAGCAGAGAAAGACGACGATAAGGGCTTCAGCAACTTCACGTTCGCATCCTTCGCCAATCACACTCTCCATTCCGATCAGATCTATGGCCGAAAATCAACCGTCAACTACAACGATGACGAATAGGGCAATTTTGTGGAATCCCCACTTCAATCCGAGCTCTCTAGTGGTCTCTCCACCATCCAATCGCTTCCCAACCCTTCAAAACCTTTCGACCCATTTGGGTTCTTCCCAAATCAGTCGAACACACCCTTACAATCGGCGACGAGTCCAATTGAATCGGTACCGAGTCATTCTGGTTTGAAGAAGACTTAGTGGATGAAGCCCGGCTCCAGCTTCGGCGAAATTAGATCTAGGTTTTGCAAAATTGTAATGAAAAAAAACAAAAAAAAACAAAAACAAAATTAACTTTTATTAACTTCCATTTAATTTATTTCACAATTATTGGTAAAAATTGCATAATTGCACAATTTAAATAAAGAAATAAATTGCACAATTGTTATATTATTAATTGTAATGAATTTTTTTTAATAAAAACAGAATTAATATTATAAAAAAAATATTATAGCTTCTATTAAATAAAAAACAAAATTATCTTTTATTAACTTCTATTAAAAATGGATATTAATTACAAAATTAATAATAAAAAATTAATGAAAAAAAATGGGGAAAAAAAAACTGGATAATGAAAAAAAATGGATATTTATAAAAATGGATATTATAAAATAAAAAAAAAAAAAACTGGATAACGAAAAAAAACTGGACATTTAAAAAAAATGGATATTATAAAAAAAACTGGAAAATGAAAAAAAAAACTGGACATTTAAAAAAAATGGATATTATAAAAAAAAACTGGATGATGAAAAAAAAAACTGGACATTTATAAAAATGGATATTATAAAAAAAAAAAAAAAACTATTATAACTTCTATTAAATAAAAAAAATTATAACTTCTATTAGAAATGGATATTATATTACAAAATTAATAAAAACAAAATTAATGGAAAAAAATGAAATACAAAGAAAAATATTATAACGGCCCTGTTTGGTAGAGCTGTGGGAAAGTGCTTATAGCTTATACCTCAACAGCTTATAACTTATAACTTTCAGCTTAAGCTGATTTCCAGCTTATTCTTAAAGCATCTCCTGCCCCACTCAAAGAATAAGCTGATTTCTGACTTCCAAAAAGCTATAAGCTATAAGCTATAAGCTAAACCAAACACATCAAAATAGCTTAAATTAAGCTGAAAGCTGAAATAAGCTGTAATTAAGCTCTGCCAAACAGGCACAACTTCTATCAAATAACTAATTGAAATTAATATAAAGAAAAATAATATGTAATGACATCACAACATAAATATAAATACATAGATATTAATTTATATTAATTGTAATGAATTAATAAATTAAATAAAAAAAGTAATGAGGCTAATTAAGCCATTAATTGACACTAATTAATTTATAATGAAAATAATAATTTTTGTAATACTAATTATATTAACTTTTATTAATGAAATAACTTTTTTAAAATTAAAACTGAAAAAATGACAAAATAATCATTTTTATATCATATAAGGGCAAAAAGGACAATTACACAGCAAAAAGTTATTTTACAGCTTATCAACCAAACATTACTCTGTTACTTAAATCCATAATCTCACAGCTGCACCAAACAAGTTAACAGCTTATGTTCACAGCTATAAGTTATAATCTGTTAAATTATAATCTATAATCACTTTTCCACAGCTCTACCAAGCAGGGCTATACATTGTCCTATCAACTCTTTGTTTGCCTAATAATATGAGACCTCCAAACATTGTCTTGGCCATTCTAGCACTAGTTTTTCTTCCAAGTATAAAACCACATGAAACTTGTAGAGTTTTGGATAAAGAGTGGATGAAAAATGAAAATCTTCTATTACTGTCTCTGGCAAGGGTTCTGTCCCCCCTTCAAGACCAGATGGTGGTACTCACATGCCTGCAAGCACGATAAGTGAAAAAGGCTTCGCCGGTCATGCCATGCCTCCTCCTGTGGACCCACAACTCATTGGTTCATTGTGCGTGGCCAAAAATCAATCATTTATGAAACTCAGCCAGCAGCCATCGATTAAATCACAATACTATCACAATACTTCTGTACTAAAAAAATAGAATATCACAAAACCTTCACACTAGAAACTAGAAAAACAGATGTAACTAGTGAATAAAGTAAGTCAGACCAAAAAAATTAAGAAGAATAAGAAATTGAAGAATTTTGTATCTTTCCTCTGTTCTTTTTTTTTTTTTTTTGTGATAAATACGTCTGTTCTTTACATGTTGGGTGTAGTATATGTACTAGTGCAATACAGTAAGGAGAGGACAAGGGGATGCTCTTGGGGTGCTGTATTTTGATACTGATCCTAATAGAAGAATAAAAAGAGCAAGTTTATTTACAAGTATTTTACTTCTTGCTTGCTAATTGCTATTGTTTTTTGTTGTTGGTGCTCTTCTGTACAGGAGTTTTTTTGCAAGAGCAAGCTCCATCATGTTCTTGGTTGAGTTCGTACCAACAGCAACATGAAATTTGCCATTCTGGTGAAGTTTGGAATTATAAATGATGAATGACTAAACATCCAAATAATCTGTGATAAGAGTGAAAGGGTGTCCCAGGACACTAGTGTGGGTCCTGCCAAAGACCTTCCAACAGTCAAGTTAGTAAACTTCAATAGGAAGGCAAGGCACTCAAGGAAATGGTTTAGGGTTTTAGAATTGCTTACTTTGTGCATTCTTCCGCTCTTTCTTCATATACTCAACTTCTCACATGTAAGGTTGAATCTTCAATCACCTCCTTCACGTGTGGAGGTATTTTTGCGAATATTGTAATTTAAATGACCATATAAACATGAGGTCAGTAAATTCTGAGTGCCAACCTATTATACATGTATACTAACAGACGGCCAATTTGTAGACCAATCAGAATATCCAGTTGGTCTCTAAATCTAATGTTCATGAACACGTATTCTAAATATCTAAAACAAATTTATGTTTTTTTTTTTATTCTATTATTTAGATTTATTATTTCAATTTATCATGATGCATCTTAAATATCTTAATCAATTAAACTTCAACTGTCCAATTGATGGACTCTTATTTCTCTCAATATAATATTTCGATTCAAATAAGCTAATGAAATAGTTCCAAATCTCTGATTGACTGGAGTTTTAGTCTGCTGGTGAGATGATGGTGGTTGGGATAACTGGAATACTAAATTGGGGTACATTAGAAATGATTGTTCGTTAAAAGTTTTCATTTTTTATATTTTCATTTAAAAAATTATTTCTGTTTCTCTGCATATTTTATTTTTCTTGCTGTTATTAACATAACCAGTAAACCAGAAATGAAATCCCTTATCATTTATTTTCCTTTCCCTCTTAATTTCCAATTCCTGATGGAAGATTGACAACCACACACACACACACACAAAAAAAAAAAAAAAAAAAAAGAGAGAAGTTTGATTTGAGATGGTTCAACAATGGTGAAAGATGAATCTACTGGCTTTGTTATGTATGTTTTACCATGTTTTGTAATTCTAACTAATTCCGACATGGCTTTACTGAAATTTCTGTTGTTTGACAGAGGCATGGGTGTGAAGGTTGAACCACAGTAGAATGGTTAAAAAACACGGTTTTATTTCATCTTTGAAACCCTTCCTCCTAAGCTTGTCTAGAAAATCAACATCAGAACATTCAGTTATCAGCAATCAACTCCAAATCAAGAGTCCAAATATGTCACTACTTTCAAATTGCCTTCAACATGAATGTGAAAATAAGTCAAGAGACAAGAAAATGGACCCATCAAAATTTAAAACAAATCCATCAAATGGGATAGTCAGGTAATTGGGCTCCCAGCTCATCCACTAGGGCTCAAACCCAACAGCTTCTCCCGCTGCCCTCTTGGGATTAGATAAATATATGTGATGTTCTTACACGTACCCCAAAAAAAACCCAAAAAAATCATCTATATTCTTTCCCATATTGAATATAAGTGACCCAGTGGTACAAGAAAACCATGCCAGAAGAATTTCTCTTTGGACTATGTTTTGCTCTTTCAATTGTTACAAGTCAGGTAGAAATTTCACCTGAAGAAACAGTAGTGAGCCAAATATCAATGATTTACAGATTAAACAGAGAAAATAATATTAGATAGATATCGCTTTCAAAAAAAAAATTTGATATATACTAGATAAAACCTCTCTTATGTTATGCTACATGTGTTGCCACTGACCTTAATTTCAGTACATTCTAAGAAATTGGCAATCATCGTACCAGAGGCCTTCATGTTGATGTACTAAAAATTTTGCACAGTTCATTTACAAGTCATATCGAAAGGGTTATTGAACTACCATTTCAAAATTATTTATACCTAGTAAACAGAATTTGAGTTTAGGATGTTCAAATAATGATTTAATTGTATATAGGATTGAATGATAAGTGCACAGGACAATTAAAAAGAAACACAGACCATGGGGGGAAAACAATTCTGCAGAAATCTTGAGCTCATTATAAAGGTCCAAATTCTTATTTAATAGATCTCTTTAGGCTTTACCTAAGCTATAAATTTAAAGTTTTATCTCACCATAAAATCCTAATCCCTAATTTCGTTAATTTATGGACTTCATATTCTTGAACATGCTGCACATAAAATAACATGCTTCACTGCCTCTACGCGGTATAAAACTCTAGAAAATCGTTTTCACGAATTCAACTAAAGCCAGACAATATATTGTTGAAACAATACAGAGACAAGACATACAACAACAAGCTATTCCTAGTTTTCCAAAAGGAATCAATCCTCAATTGACATTGAGCTATTGCCAATTCTTACAAAATGATACATAACATACCTTGATGCTAATCTTACAGATACAACTTCAAAGCTGGATCATCTTGCAAGAGCGGCAACCAACTTCTCCTTCAAATGCTCCGCAGCACCACTTTGAGTTCTGATCGAGAATGTATGAACAATCTCTCCATTATCTGTAGTGGAAACTTTAGACTCTTGTGCTATAACTTGATGTTCCCTAAATGTCTGTATAACCCTAGAAACTGGGTGAGTATCCAATGGACAGCTCACTCGTACAACTGCATCTTCGTGCCTTGCCTGAAAATCAATTTCCGAGACAGTACATTGCTTTTGCTTATTGTTACCCACATCCTTTTCAGCTTCTAAGATCCTTATTTTCCTCTGAAGGTCGGTGATGTATGTAATGGCATCACCGAGCAGAGAAGCCTTGTCCATCTTGGAGATGTTAGGAACAACAGCTCTTAATGCATAAAACCTTTGGTTAAGCTTCTCTCGCCTCTGCCGCTCTGCTTCAACGTGATTCAAAGGTTCCTCTCTCCCATTGGCAGGCTTTCTCCCGCGTTTTCTTGCTTTTCTCTCATCAGGATGAATCAACAAGTCTTCTTCGGCCTGTTCTCCGTTCATATGAGGAAACAATTTGGCCTCGCCATCATCGCATCGACACCCATTAGAAGAGTTCCCATAAACTTGATTAGTGCCCACTGCCCGCAACTCATAAGACTCTGAAGGAAATCCCAAATCCTCTTCCACTTTAGGTGAAAAACTTATAGTCATAGGATGCGACTTTGCACCACCAAGACTAAGTTCACGCCCAAATATCTTTGGCAACGACACCTTTGCCTGTAACAGAGATCCCCCAAATGTAGTTTTCACCATTTGAATCAAACTTTGTTCTTCAGGAACTGACTTAACAGAACCAATCTCCACTACCCCTGATTTTAATGGCACAAAAACCACCGTCTCAAATCGAGCCAATTTTGCTAAATAGGACCTCGATTGGTAATGTTCTGAACAACCCTTGGTATCTGAAACCCAAATCACTCTGCCAGTATTGAATGATTGAGAAGGACTAGAGGGCTTATCAAATGGGAATGAATAATACATTGATGTGAGATAGAACAACTCCACATCTGAAACCGAATCCAAATTCCCCGCATAATTATCTTCCTCTGACCCTCCAAAACAGGCGTGGAGCTTTTGCAAAACCCTCTTTTTCCTATCTCCGGCCTCCAATTTCCGATCCTCGGAACCATTCCCATCCACAACCTCACTCCCCTTGGGCTCTCTGCAATGCCCATCACCCCAAATCAAGGCTGAATTGCCCGATTTTGATTTCGAGACCTGCCATAAAATGGCATAAGTCCAATTGGACCCATCAACAATCTTACACAGCCTTTGCTGCACACCCAAATCTCCAGCCGATGATGCGAACTCTGACAACACATCGCCGGAGGCCGAAGCAACTAAGAAATCAAAGGCTTCAGTGCCCAACACAGTTACCACCATACCCTTGTCTTCTTCATTCAACCAAAACTTCTCACCCATCTCTCAAACAATTCAACAAACACTTTAAAGGCAAACAACAACTTAAGGGGCCCAATTCTTGACACAGAAAGAAACAGCAGAATCTTGAAATTTAGAAACTTGGGTTTGATTGTTCATATGAAAACGAACAATCACCAGTTGATTTCTTGTGATAGTTTGATACATCAACAATTACATGTACATATATGTATTGAATGTGTGTATACATCAACAAAAAATAGTGCGATTAAAAGAAGAAAGAAGAGAATTACCTGAAGTAGGCATGGATGAGTGCGACTTTTAGGATAAGATTAACTCGTGTTAAACTCGTGTTTCATGTGACTTCAACAATGACGCGTTGGTGTCTGCTTTGTAGATCTGAACTGTTTAGGGTTTTTATTTTGTGGGTACGGATACAATGCACCTGGATCCCAAAAACAAAAAAAAACAAAAAAAACAAAAAAAAAAATCTAAACTTTTTTATTTAATTTTAAAATAATTAAGTTAATAATAAAGCCTATCATTGACATCAAAAGGATTTTTTTTTTTTTTTTTTTTTTTTTTTTTTTTGTTACAAGCTCTATTTTTTGAAGTATTGGAAAATAAAATAATTTTAATCAGTGTGCTTGATTCAGTTTTTTGAATTCAGTTTTTTTTTAAATTGAGTTATTTATTTTTCATATTTTTTTTGTTTTTAGTTAATATTTTTTAAATTTTAAGTAATTTTTTTTTTACTTTTTTAGATACATTTTACTTAGATGTATCTAAATAGTAAAATATTTGTGAAAAATAATTTTAAAAAATTAATAAATACACAAAAAAAAACAAAAATGTATTGAATTTTTATTTTTTTATATTTTTTATATTTAGTGAATTTTTTAAATATTTTTTTCACAAATATTATTTTTTTTAAGTATATTTATGTTAGGTGTATCTAAAAATTAAATTAAAAAAAATTACTTACAATATTAAAAAAATTTAGTGAAAATAAAAAAATACGAAAAACAAAAAAATAAAATTTTTAGTGAATTTTGAAAAGTTAAAATAAACACAGTGAATGATTTTTATAATGAAAAATAATATGACAATCTCTTTCAACAAAATATGGCCAACAATTTTCATTTTTTAATTATAAATTAAAATAACAAAATTTTCATTATAAAATCACAAAATATTATTTTTTAGACTAGATATTTTTTCTCATCAAATTATAATTTAACGATTACTAATTTATACATATAAACAAAAATTATAAATTTTATAGACTACATATATGAAATCAATACATTTAAAAATTAAATACAAAAATTAGTGATAATTGAGGAGATTATAAAACTGAGTAGCCAAACTGGACCGGTAACTGGGCCAAGACCTCAGTCTGTATTAAAGCCCAACATTGGTAGACCAAGTCATATGGTGGGCTGATCCACACGGAAAGCTGGTCTTCAATGGTGCTCCATAAGTGCTTATATATGATAGGGGTGCTCGGTTACGGTTGAGAGGAAGTTCAAATCTGTCATCCATCTATTGAATTGATGGTTTAAAAAAACTAATCCGTATCTATCTATCGCATTGGTAGATGTGGATTAAGCAGATTGACAGATATAATCGATTTAACGGTTTAAACTTTTACAAATTTTAAACATAATGTAACAACTTATCAATTTTTTTTTTTTTGAATAACAATCCAACTCAACATAACCAAAACAATAATAAATACATATAAGAAAACCATGTATTATCAAAATTATTTCATTACTTTTTTTTTTATTCAAAAACTATTTAATTTGATTTTTTTTTTTTAAATGATCAAATTAAGCCTTATATTTTTCACATAAAAATACCAAATATCAACACTTATCATTTGATAAAAAGGATTTCTAAATTGAAAACAAATTGAAAACACAACAGAATATTTAAAAAAATTTTCAATTGAAAACACAAATAAAATATTTAAATAAATTGAAAAAACAAAGTTTAACAAATTTCTAGAAGTACTCGCAGTTTGGCAGTTCAGTTGCGGCCAAAGAAATCTCAAATCTGTCATCCATTCAAAACTAGGCGAATTGAAAAAAAATCAATCTGTAACCAACCGCTCATCATAACGCATCCATCCAAAATGCGACGGACCGGTTCAATTCAATCGAGATGAATCAAAATGTCTACTGTGTACCCCTAATATATGATAATGTACCCGTAAAAGTTCTCATCACACAATGGTCATATAATATATATATACACATTAACCTACAATATATCACATATAGTCCTCTACCCACATTCCATTCACGTTTGCCATTTATAAGTTTTGGCATGTTAACACCTAAAATTTTTAGAACACATTTAGACATCGTTTGGGAACTTACTTTTTTAGTCAAAAAGTCAAAAAGTTACTAAATTAGTCAAAAAGCCAACAACCCATATAAAAAAGTCAAAGATTCTCTTTTCTCTCTACTTTTTGCATATCTTTTCGTAATTAGCCAAAAAGTCATCCCAAACATACAAGTTTTTTTTACCAACCCTTTTAGCCAAATAGCCAAAAAGTTACTAAATTAGCATGTTCCCAAATGAGGCCTTAATGGTGATGTATACTTAATTTATAGATAACACTAATTAATTTAGGCTTGTGATTAAGAATAATTTATTATTATTATAATAGACTAATATTTTAGCTAGTAAACAAGATAGTTATAAGAATAAACGCTTAAAGTGTTATAAGTGGTCGAAGGTGGCTAGTAGTGAATGCCCACCAGAGTGTCCAACAGTAGCAGCCCAAAATTTTTGAAAGTATCACACTAATATGAGGTCTTATCTATTCAAGTTTTTGAAAAGTTGAGACTTTCAACAATAATATGTAGTTTTTTAAAATTTTCTTAGAGGCCTTAGACAAAAGCCTAAGTGGCTAATGGTTGAACCACATGTGGTGTCCAACTATATATATATATATAAAAGTTTGATCAGCAATCCCATTTGCATTAGTTGAAAACAAATAAAGAGGAAAATTGTCTTATCGATATAGAATTTTGTTGGAAAAATTGGTTTTATAAGTCTTATTTTGGGTTAATTTTGAGTTCAAAATTGAGTGGGTCTCAAACGTTTTTTTGGGTGGGTCCAAAAAGGTGACGTGCTCCTTATTGCATAGCAAGTCACACAATGAAGATGGTTCGTCAAAACCATTTATAAGTGAATGGAAAGTTAACGTCGTTTTCGGGTTCGTGGAATGCACAATTAAAGAAGTAAATGTGGGTTTCCTTGAAATGGATTGTCCCACATTGAAACTTTAAGAGAGCTTTTGTGGGTATATAAGCTCTTGGTGTACTAACTTGGGTTGGGCCTCAAGGGGCACCCCAAGTTTGTAGAAGGAAGGAGTTATGGACAAATGGAACCTTGGCTCAAACCACCACACGAGCGCGTGCCGCCACTGCCCGTCCGAGTGTGGGTATGGGTTGTGGGTCGGGTTGATTCTAATATTAATTTTTTGGAGAAAATTTATTTGAACTTTTTTCAAAAAAATTCTTAACGAAATTAATTCATTTTGAATTTAATTTTTCTGTCCATTTGTTACTTTCTCCGGTCTAATTTTCCAAACAGATCAAACAGTCTAAACAGTTTTGGATCTGTTGGAACCCGAACAGTTATAAAACTGCCAGACAGATTTAAATCTATCCAGCAGTTACCAACAGATAAAAACTGCTGCAGTTATCTGTCCATTTTTTGAACTACACCTGTTCATTTGAATTTACATCTGTTCATTCAAATACAGCACCTGTTTGGACAGCCTTGGTTGTCTATAAATACTGTCATTTCCAGCAGTCATTCTAATCCAAAAAACAGGCTAGAAAATTCTTTTTGCTATCCAATTTTGCTCTTTAATTGCATTATTCTTCATATAATTTTTAGGGAAAAAAAACAAAGAGAGTATAGAACACAGGTTTTGTTCGCCGAACAAATTGTTTGGAGTGCTACTACAATTTGTGAAGATCATTGTATCCTGGGAAATAGATGCCATTTGTCCGTAAGCACCGTAGCAGAGCAAATCTGTCTTAAGAACAGAATGTCACAAACTTGACTTGATCTTTTATTATTCATTTGGTTCAATAAAATAAATTCAGTAAGTTATTTATTTTATTTGTTTGATTTGGTTTCAATTTATTTTTTACACAGAAGATTGTTCCAATAATCTTAAGACAGACTCGAATTATTCTGCTTACAGAATTTTTTGTTTGTTTCCTTTCTTCTTTCTTCTTATTACAGAAATTATTTTCTGTGATTTTACAAAATAATATTCTTGTTGGAAAACAAATAGTAGTAATATACTGTTTGACAGATAGTAGTAATATACTGTCTATTTTCTTTGACAACTAGTAGTAATATACTGGTGTCATTAACAATTCAGAATATTTATTTGTGAAAATTTTTCAGAAATTAATTTTGATTTTCAAAAATTATTTCTGAATGTTCATTAATTAAAATTCCATTTCAGTATTTTAATTATTGAAGTGTTACAGAAATTTAATTTTTTGTGTGGAATTAATTTGGTTAAATAAAATTTTATTTTATTTTCAAATTAATTGAAAAATAAAAGTTACAATTCTTATTTCTTTTATTTTACAGAATTTAATTTTCTGTGTGGAATTAATTTATTTAAATAAAAATTTATTTTATTTTCAAATTAATTGGAAATAAAAGTTACAATTCCTGTTTCTTTTATTTTATAGAATTTAGAATTCTGTGGTTTTGGTTTAAATTTTTTGTGTAGTGTAAAATTCTAATTATAATTCTGTTTTATAATTTAGAATTCATGACAACAGAAACTAGTCAAACCAATGCCCAAACAAGTATTAGTGTGGTGGCTACAATTGGGCCAACCCCTCCTTCTATTGTGACTATACCAGTCAATCATGGTGAAAAATCAGAGAAGTTCTTAGGAATTGTTTTTAAAAGATGACAAAAGAAAATGCTATCTAAAGGAGGGGAAACTAAGAAATACAAGTTTAATGGCATGTGTTACATTTGTAACAAAGAGGGACATCGGGCCAAAGATCGCCGTTACAAATGCAAAGGCAAAGAAAGATCAAGTAAGAAGGTTGCTAAAGCTAATATGATCAAAATGGATAAAATTTCCAATGGTATAGATATCATAAATCTTTCTGCAGTTATTTCCGAGGCAAACTTCGTCGAAAATCCTAAAGAATGGTGGGTGGACACTGGTGCTACGCGCCACATCTGTGCCAACAAAAAGATATTCACATCTTATTCAGTGGTGGACAATGATGAACAACTTTTTATGGGCAACTCTTCGACTTCTAAAGTTGAAGGACAAGGAAAAATTATTTTGAAGATGACATCTGGAAAAGAACTCACTCTCAACAATGTGCTGCATGTACTGAACATTCGCACGGACCTTGTTTCCGGATCTTTATTGACTAAAAATGGATTTAGGCTAGTTTTTTAAAGTGGCAAGTTTGTACTTACCAAAAACGAGATGTATGTAGAGAAATGTTACATGTTTGATGGCCTTTTCAAAATAAATGTAATGACTATTGTACCCTCTGTTATTAATAAAAATACATCTTCTTCTTACTTGCTTGAGTCTTCAAATTTATGGCATGGTAGACTTGGTCATGTTAATTATGGATCTTTGCGTAGATTAATTAATATGGAATGTTTACCTAAATTTGACATTGATTCAAATCATAAATGTGAAATTTGCGTAGAGGCAAAATTATCCAAAACTCCTTTTCATTCAATTGAAAGAAGTACGGAACCACTTGAATTAATTCATAGTGACATTTGTGATTTTAAATCAATTCAAACTAAAGGTGGGAAAAAGTATTTTATCACTTTTATAGATGACTATGCTAGATATAGTTATATTTATTTAATTCGAATCAAGGATGAAGTTTTGAAAACTTTCATTCAATATAAGAATGAAGTTAAAAATCAACTTAGTAAGAAAATCAAGAAACTTAGAAGTGACAGAGATGGTGAATATGAATCACCTTTTGGTGAGTTTGTAAAGAACATGGAATAATTCGTCAAACCACCGCTCCTTACTCACCTCAGCAAAATGGAATTGTTGAAAGGAAAAATAGGATTTTAAAAGAAATGTTGAATGCCATGTTAATAAGTTCTGGATTACCTCAAAACTTGTGGGAGGAAGCAATACTTTCTGCCAATTATATACTTAATAAAGTACCTCGAAAGAAAGTGAATCAAACACCTTATGAATTGTGTGGCATGGAAGAGTACCATCCTACAAATACTTAAAAGTGTGGGGGTGTTTGACTAAAGTGGCTATTCCTAGTCCTAAAAAGATTAAGATAGGTCCTAAAATCGTTCATTGTATTTTCATTGGTTACGCCAAGAATAGTAGTGCATATCGATTCTTGATTCATAAGTCAAACCATTCTGAAATGCATATAAATACTATTATTGAATCTCGAAATGCATCATTCTTTGAACATGTATTTCCAAATAAAACTGGACAAGAGATTAATAATACTCCCTCCGTCCCAAAATAATGGTCCCTTTTGGGGAATCCAACTTTTTTTGGTAGTACAATTATTGTACTTTAAAAAAGTTGATTTTCCAAAATTACCCTTTGATAGTACATTTTTTTGGGAATATCAATATCATAATTGTACTTTTTATATTATTTATGAATTTAAAAGAAGGGCAAAATAGGAAATTTATATTATTTTTGTACTTGATTTTTGAAGAAGGACTAATATTTTGGGACAATGAAAAATAGAATAAGGGACTAATATTATGGGACGGAGGGAGTAATAAAAGATCTCATGATGTTATTATTAGTCATGATCAAGATCAAGATCAAGAACAAGAGCAAGAGATAGATCAAAATGAGGAAGAAGAACCTAGGCGTAGTAAACGTGCTAGAACCTCAAAATCATTTGGTCCAGATTTTCTAACATTTTTGTTAGAAAATGAGCCTTTAACTTTTAAAGAAGCTATGTCCAGTTCTGAGGCTCCTTTATGGAAAGAAGCTGTGAATAATGAAGTTGAATCCATCCTACAAAATCACACTTAGAATTGGTGGATCTTCCACTAGGGTGTAAACCTCTTGGGTACAAGTGGATTTTCAAAAGGAAAATGAAAGCAGATGGATCAATTGATAAATACAAGGCAAGACTTGTGGTTAAAGGGTATAGGCAAAAAAAATGTATTGATTACTTTGACACATACTCACCGGTTACTAGAATAACATCCATTAGAATGCTAATTGCCATTGCATCTCGATACAATCTCGAAATTCATCAAATGGATGTGAAAACCGCTTTCTTAAATGGTGAGTTAGATGAAGAAATTTACATAGAACAACCAGAAGGATTTTCTGTTCCAGGAAAAGAAAAGAAAGTGTGTAAATTAGTTAAATCATTATATGGTTTAAAACAAGCACCAAAGCAATGGCATGAGAAATTTGACAAGGCAATGATGTCAAATGGATTTAAAATTAATGAGTGTGACAAATGTGTTTATATTAAAAACACAGACAAATGTTATATTATAGTATGTCTTTATGTGAATGATATGCTTATCATAGGCAGTAATAATGACATGATTAAAACTACCAAGAAAATGTTGAATAAACATTTTGACATGAAGGACATGGGCATTACTAATGTAATTCTTGGTATGAAAATTACCAAAATATCAGAAGAATATGCTTTGTCACAATCTCATTACATTGAGAAAAACTTGACAACTTCAGCAAAAATAATAATCATCTTGCTAGAACACCTGTAGATGTTAATTTGTTTCTTTCTAAGAATGTACAGGAAAGTATTTCTCAATTAAAGTATACCAAATTATTTGAAACTTAATGTACTTGATGAACTGCATTCGCCTGGATATAACTTATGCAGTAAGTAAATTAAGTAGATATACGAGTAATCTAGAAGTAGAACACTGGAAAAATATTATAAGGGTTCTAAGATATCTCCGATTTACTCGTAACATTGGGCTAAATTATACTAGATATCCAGCAGTACTTGAAAGGTACTGTGATGCAAATTGGATATCGGATACTAGAGACTCAAAGTCCACTAGTGGGTATGTCTTTACTCTTAGTGGTGCGGCTGTATCTTGGAAATCTTCCAAACAGACTTGCATAGTTAGGTCTACTATGGAATCAGAGTTCATAGCTTTAGATAAAGCTGGGGAAGAGGCAGAATGGCTTCACCACTTCCTTGAAGATATTCCAATGTGGCCAAAACCGGTGACTGTTATATGCATACATTGCGATAGTCAATCAACAATAGGTAGAGCACAGAGTCATATGTATAACGGTAAGTCGTGACACATTCGTCATCGACATAATACCGTAAGACAACTACTCTCTAATGAAATTATTTCCATTAAATATGTAAAGTCTAAGGACAACATAGCGGATCCACTAACTAAAGGGTTAGTAAAAGAGTTAATTGAGAATTCATCGAGAGGAATAGGACTTAAGCCTATTAAATAAAAGTTACCATAACGGCAACCTAACCTAGTTGATTGGAGATTCCAAGATCTAGGTTCAACGGGACAACCAAGTTGTGGATGACTTGTAAGGATCACTAGGGAGTCAAATAATGATATCTGCAGCGTTTTAGGTTAAGTAATACTTTTAATGATTCTTATATCTAGGTATACCTAGTGAAGTATGGTAGGATACTCTTCATAAGAATCACCTATGTGAGTGTGAACTGGGCCGGTTCTATGAGATTTGTGAAGAGTTACAAGTCTTTAGAGCACTCATGAAAGACCAGGTTGTTCAGGGTCAAAATGAACACAATAGTGAGAACTAAACTGTGTCTGGTAATATACTGTGTGAGTTCTATTATCTTGGTTTACATAAATGGTTGAACAGTTTAAGACATCATGTTCACTGGTTAGTTAGTAAATCCGATAGTATCTCACAAGGAAAAGTTTAAAGCCAAAAGTTACCTATCATTTGCAAAATATTTTCAATTTCTGTACTCTCTATATTTAGATCATGTTATTGCATTTTCTCTTCGTCAAATTCCATTCATGTGGGGGATTGTTGGAAAAATTGGTTTTATAAGGCTTATTTTGGGCCAACTTTGAGCTCAAAATTGAGTAGGCCCCAAACGTCTTTTGGGGTGGGTCCGAAAAGGTGACGTGCTCCTTGCCGCATGACTAGTCACACGGTGAAGACGATTCATCAAAACCATTTATGAGTGAATGAGAAGTTGACGTCGTTGTCATGTTGTTGGAATGGACAATTAAAGAAGTAAATGTGAGTTTCCTTGAAATGGGTTATCTCACATTGAAACTTTAAGAGAGGTTTTGTGAGTATATAAGTTCTTGGTGTACTAACTTAGGTTGAGCCCCAAAGGGCACCCCAAGTTTGTAGAAGAGAGGAATTATGGATAAATGAAACCTTGGCTCAAACCACCACACACGTGTGCGCGCGCCGTCGCCGCCTTCCGTCCGGCCAAGCCGAGCCGTGCCAGGCGCGAGTGTGGGTATGTGTCGGGTCAATTCTAATATTAATTTTTTAGAAAAAATTTATTTGAACTTTTTCCAAAAAAATTCTTAACGAAATTAATTCATTTTGAATTTAATTTTTCTGTCCATTTGTTACTTTCTCCAGTCCAATTTTCCAAACAGTCTAAACAGTTTCGGATCTGTTAGAACCCGAACAGTTATAAAATTGCCAAATAGATTTAAATCTGTCTAGCAGTTACCAACAGATAGAAACTGTTGCAGTTATCTATCCATTTTTTGAACTGCACCTGTTCATTTGAATTTACATCTGTTCATTCAAATACAACACATGTTTGGACAGCCTTGGTTGTCTATAAATACTGTCATTTCCAGCAATCATTCTAATCCAAAAAATAGTCTGGAAAATTCTTTTTGCTATCCAATTTTGTTTTTTAGTTGCATTATTCTTTATATAATTTTTAGGGGGAAAAAAAAACAAAAAGAGTATAGAACAGAGGTTTTGTTCGCCGAACAAATTGTTTGGAGTGCTACTACAATTTGTGAATTTCATTATATCCTGGGAGATAGACGTCATTTGTCTGTAAGCACCGTAGCGGGACGAATCTGTCTTAAGGACAGAGTGTCACACGCTCAACTTGATCTTTTATTATTCATTTGGTTCGGTAAAATAAATTCAGTAAGTTATTTATTTTATTTGTTTGATTTGGTTTCAATTTATTTTTTACACAGAAGATTGTTCCAACAAATTTTACTTATAATTTATTTTTATGCCACTTTTTTTTTGGTCTTTAATGATTTTTTTTTAAGGGAGAATAACATATGAGTGGATATTTTGAAAAAAAAATAAAAAAATCAGATTAATGATAAACTTTAAAAATTTTAATTATTAAGGATATAATTTTTTTTATGTATTAGTAATTATTTTTTGAAAGTACAACTTATTTATAATTTTGCCCTTTTTTTAATCTTATGATCTATCAAGGCTTAAAAGTTAAATTTATTTATAAAAAAAATAAACAACAGTGCCATATTCATATAATTTTTTTCTTCATAATCTTTCGAATGAGGTAGTAAGATAGAATGTATGTGAGGAAAATTTTGCAAAAAAAATTAGAATATGGATTAATTTTTCAAATTTTACTTGGCACATTCTTGAGGAGATTTGAAAGAAGAGATTGTGTGAGAGAATTATTTTTTAAAAATAAATAACAACAAAAGATATTAAAAAAATATTTGATAAATCAGTCCTAAAGGCGTCCGCAGCTAATCTTGACTATACCTTACTTTGTCTCTTCTCTCTTGTCTGAATTGCTTCTCTTCCATATTTTGGTTTATTTAACCAAAACAAAATCTTCTATAAACAAAACAACAAAAAAAGATTCTAGCCTCAAAGCTAGCGTGCGCAGCTTATTTTGAAGTAGTAGTTTATCTTTCTCACACTTTCAACACGCGTTTAGAAGATTTGATCACAAAAATAGAAAGAGAAAAGAAAGAGGCAAGGAAATGTAATCCTACTGTTTTATCTTTTGAGTTTACTGAGGTTATTTTTTTCCTTTATTTTCCAACCCAATTAAATATAGTTTAAAATTTAAATCCTATCAATTTTTTCTCATTTTCTTTCTGTTTTCTTTTCTCTTTCTATTTTTCTCATCAAATCTTCCAATCAAATACAATCTCAATGTCAACCACACATACACAAATGAGAGAGACACAAACATATTAACTAAATTAACATTCAATCAGATATTTTTGTTCCATTTGATTATAATTATAGGGAAACTTAAACTTAGCCTATTATTAGTGTGTAAAAAAATAATAATTATAGAATAATATTAAACTAATAAAATTCATATATAAAAATTATATACATTATATGGTAAATTGTGAAAAGCAATTGCATTCTCTAGATCTTCTACAAGAAAGAAACACACTGTCCGATAATGGCATGCAAATCAAAAGAAACCTTAAGTCTGAATATTGGAAGATTTTGAGACTAATTGAGATCACCTGGTTGCAAAAATCAAGACAAATTTGGTTCAAGGAAGGGGATAAAAACTCCAAATTTTTCCATATGGTGGCTAATTCAAGACAGAGGAAAACTCATTGGGGAGCTTAACCTTCAATGGATCTAGTGTTAAAGATCCAAAACAGATCAGAGTGTGAGTCAAAATGCATTTCTAGAAAAAAAATAAAATAAATAAAATAACAATAAAAATAAAAATAAAAATTCCTCAAGATGGCCCTCAAGACCAAAATTTTTAGGCTCTTTTGAGCACAAACTATCAATTAAAGATGCAAGACGACTAGAATTGCCATTCTCAAAGGCAGAAATCTAGGATGCAGTCAGAGAGTGGGAAGGGAACAATGCACCAGGGCCAGACGGTTTCAATATGAAGTTTATTAAAAAGAGTTGGCCAATCATTAAGGAGGATATTTGTTTATTCATTAAGGAGTTTCATCTTAAGAGCAAAATCTCTTAAGGTATAAACTCTTCATTTATTACCTTGATCCAAAAATCACCAAATCCATCATCTCTATTTGATTATAGACCCATCAGTCTGATAGGCTAAATTCTTCTAAGATTCTATCTAGAAGATTGAAATCAGTTATGCCTAAACTGGTTAATGAATCTCAATCTGCCTTCGTCAAGGGCAGACAAATCTTGGATGAAATTCTTATAGTTAATGAAGTAGTGGATCTTTGGAAGCATAACTCTAGGGGTGGAATTCTTTTAAAGCTAGATTTTGAGAAAGCCTTCGACAATGTCAATTGGAATTTCCTTCTCTACTTGCTTGAAATATTTGGATTCGGAGAGAAATGGGTCTCTTGGATTGCTGAATGTATATCATCATCATATATCTCTATTTTGGTAAATGGATCCCCTACACAAGAATTCTCCCCACAAAGAGGATTACGACAAGGAGACCCTCTTTCTTTCTTTCTCTTCAATCTTGTTGTTGTGGGATTAAGCATTCTTATGAAGAGAGCCAAAATTTGAATCTAATTAAAGGGGCTGATATTGGAAATGTTGGATTTAATCTAACACACTTGCAGTTTGCCGATGACACCCTCATATTTTGTTACCTAGAATGGAATGAGATAATTAATCTAAGAAAAGTGCTCTATTGTTTAGAACTAATATCTGGGTTGCAAATCAATTTTCAGAAATTTGTGTTATGTGGAGTTGGCACCAATAATGATTTCACATCTCAAGTAACTGAGTATTTAAATTGTTTGGTGGGTAAATTACTAATCAACTACCTTGGTATGCCTCTAGGAGCTAATCCTAAGAGGGCTGCAACATGGGAACGCATAATTGAGAATGTTGAAAAAAGACTTTCATCATGGAAAAGAAGGTATCTCTCTTTAGGAGGTAGAATTACTTTAGTTAAATCAGTTTTATCTTCGCTCCCCTTTATTATATGTCTCTTTTTAGAATTCCCTCCAAAGTGGCAAACACCATTAACAAGTTCCAAAGATCCTTTCTTTGGGGGGTAGTGAAGAGAAGAAAAAACCTTATCTAGTCACTGGGAGGTATGTTCATTGAGCAGAAAATTTGGAGGTCTTGGTTTTAGGAAATCAAGGGACAACAATGAATCCTTTCTTTGCAAATGGTGGTAGAGGTTTGCTAAGGAACTTGACTCTCTATGGAAGAAAGTCTTATGTGCTAAAACCAATATAAACACTAAAAACTGGTTGACAAGTTCCTCAACTTTCAAGAATTGCTCAGTGGTATGGAAGTCCATTTTGGACTTGGAAAGATATAATTCTAGAGTCCATAAATTATTCATTGATAACCTCCTGTTCATATTGGGCGATGGTAGAAAGATCAAGTTCTGGACTGACAGATGGCTTTTTGATTCACCTTTATCCTTCTTATATCCCAGACTTTTTTCAATTACAAATGACAATGACTTCTATGTTCATCAATATTTGTCTCATCAGAAATTGGGCAATCACATGTAGTGGAGTATTTCATACAGGAGACCAATGAGAGCTTGGGAAGAGGACCTGCACCATGATATGCTTGGGAGGTTACAGCAGGTCCAAAGAAACAAAGATCATGTGGAGGACAAACTGATATGGGCTCCCCTTTCATCAAGTATTTTTAATGTTAAGTCTCTTTACGATTTATTTGAGAACTCTCTTCAGTTGCCATCATTTCAAGTGATGAAATTATGGAAGACAATTGCACCACCGAAGATAAAGGCATTTGGATGGTTAGTGTGGTGAATTGTAACTGCAAATCTCCTACTCTGACGCCATATAATCCATATTCCCAACCATTGTGCATTTTGTGGTAATAAAGGAGAGTCAACAATCCATTTGCTCATTCACTGTCATTATTCCTAGAGGATTTGGTTTGAAATTGTCAATTGGTGGGGCATTTTGTGGGCCTCTCTTGGTTCCATCCAAGATTTGTTGGTTTGGTGGTTTGGTTAGAAAAGAAAGCATTTGGGAAGATTTATTTGGGAAGCCATTCCTTTGGCAATCCTTTGGACCATCTGGATTGCTAGAAATGAAAAGGTGTTTAATTCCAAAGAACCTATTTGGGTGGATTTGGTGGAGAACATTAAGATCAAGATTCCATTTTAGGTAAAGCATTCAATTAACTTGTTGGGGTTCTCACTTTATGACTTTATGTTTTGTTTACATGGCATCAAGGGCTACAAAGCTAGAATCTCATGCTGATATTCTATATTTTGCTTGTCTCCTTCATTGTAACTCTTCTGGTTGAGTGCTCATCAGCCTTCTTTCGACTTGTGCCTGCATATGATTGGGTTTTCTAATAATTAAGTGTCAACTTAGTTGAGATGTATTTTTGAACTATGATGCAATTGTGCCAAGCTTTTATTGTGCCCTTCTTTATCAATAAAATTCAATTTTCTTTGCTTATAAAAAAAAAAATGGTAAATTGTGATATAAAAAGATGGCATTGGTGTAATTATTATAAAATATATATTAGATCAAGAATCATCACCAAAAGAAAATATCCGATTTTTATGTGATTTAACTAACTCTCAGTTTACATTCATGAATTTTTTCTCTCACCCACTATATTAAATAATTTGTTTATGCATCAACCACCCGTATCAAAATAATAATAGGTATATGTGTGGGTGAAAATCTGACCACACTGCAATCTTAGTATCCAACTGGAGAGCACCGGCAGAATAGATGGCACCTGACTAACCTGCAACAGAAAGAGAAGACTCCGGTGGTGGTTCGCCACCCGGGGTACTCCGACGATCAAGTCAGTACTCAATATCTCTCAAAGATAATCAATAGTGCTAAACTCACTAGCTTGAGCATAAAAAGCATACCTTAGACCCATGGGGGTGCCTCTCTTTTATAGCCAACATAAACCTAGTCCCAATAGAAGCCTAACTTCTATGGACTCAGGATTACTGCTAATCTTGGACTCCCAGTAAGATTAGGATAAACTCTCTAAGAGTCTTATCTTAATACAAACTGAAATCTTCTCTCATTCTAGGACTCTTGTCCCTCATTCAGGTTGAGTTCCCTTTTCATTCTAAGACTCTTGTCCCTTATCCACTTATCTCGGATTCCGATATCTTCGGAGATAACCTCGGCCTTGCCGAGATCACCTCGGCGTCACGACCAGGACATGTGGCACCTCGGCTGACACGTCGGCGTTACCTTGCCACGTGTTGGTACTCAGAAAATATATCCCCACAGTATAGAATATCTCTAAATAAATAAATACACATAATGTAATCTAAGGAACGATAATATCTCATTTTAAAAAAAAATAGATTGAAGTTCTTTTGTGATTGACAAAAACATCATACCTTCACAGCAGAACATTATATATTTTTTACTTGTGTACTCCATGATACAACTAATAATGACTCAAAAAAATTTAAGTGGTGTCAATCAAAAACATTTTATGCATCCTACGAAAAATTAGAACTTATCATATCCACTTTAGAGTGATGAGTGAGTGGCTGACTAACTTACAAGTTACAAGTTACAAGTTACAAGTCTCTTATGGGAATAAAAAGAAGTAAGAGAGGCAAATTAGACATTTAGGCACAAATCCTACAGCAGAGAATACAAATTGAAGTTTGCATCTCAAATATTTTAAAGGAAAAGTTAAGCATAAAGTTAACTACGATGTGGGTTCAAATGCTCATTTGATAAAACTTTTTAAAAATTGGCTTTCAAAATCATGACGTTTTATATTAGAGTAATGTTAGAGGGTATAAAATAAATATTATGAAATATTTCATGAATTTTTTATCTTTTGATTAGTGTATGATATTTTATTGTATATGTAATTTAAGGGTGAAGAATTTTCATGAAGCGTTTCTTGATATTTTTTTCATAATTCCTACTGCCCTAATATTTTTAAAGATTGTAAAAGTATTAGATATCACTTTTTGAATAATATTGTGAAAATTTCTCCATGCTCTATATGATTTTACAATATCGTTTAAAATTCTGGATACCACGCATTTTAGATCATCATTTTTTTTACACTTTAAAAATATTTTTGTTACAAATTAATCTCTTTATTATTTATTTAAGATGTGAGATTTATACTATAGACAAAACCAAAATATGGAGGAGTCTTCCTCTTTAACCACACACACCTTGGGCTATGGGCACACAATGAAATATATATAGTTGAAAAAACATAAGATGACATTTTATTATTGAGTTCGGTGGACACCCACAAATCCTCCTTTCACATGTATTTATGATGTATGATATTTATAGAAAGCCTTTTAGAATATGTTAGCAACTAAATCATTATCAGTACTTCTTTAATCCTCTTTTGATAAACCTTTCCACGTGCATCATTTTAAAAATAAAAATGATACATTCATACAATTTTTTCTATTCAAATGACATGACAAATAAAATTTAAAAAATTAATTCATATTTAAATATTCTCTCAAAACTCTCCTTATATACCTTCTGTGTTGTCATTTTATTAGAGGATTGTAGAGGGAAAAAATTGTATGAATATAACATTGCTGTTCTAAAAATCAACTCTCTCCCTCTCCCTCTCCCTCTCCCTCTCCCTCTTTGACTTATTTAACTTGATTAATAATCTTATTTAATGCAATCAGAAAGTATACCGCCATTCATTCTACTCCAATAATGAAGTATGAAAATTATATTAATATTAAAATACTCAAAAAAACAACAAATGTGATATTATTGCATATAAAAAATATACTGTATTTTATCATCCTTTCCTTTCATACTAGAAATTAAAAATACCAAATTTGATGATTGATAATTTTAAAAAATCCTATATACTAGTATTTTAAAATTGCACTGTCACAATATTTTGGATGAAATTTTTGTATAAAATTTAGCCTCCGTTTGGGAAGTGGGTTGACTTTTTGGCTTTTTAACTTTTTTGGTTATTTGAGCCTGGGCTCAAAAGCTTGGTTTGGGAAGGGTTTTTTGGCTTTTTGGTTTTTTTGACTTTTTTGTGAGAGAAGAGTGCAATGATTATGGGTTGGATGTGATATTTTGTCTGTTGTGACTCAAATAGTCTATTCTGTCTTTTGTGGCTCAAAGAGCCAAAAGAGCCCAAATGAACTCTTCCTAAACGACACAGCTCAACTAGTGACAATGTCAAGAAATTGTTTCTGAGGAGACATCTATTAATCATAACTTTTAATTTTTTTTCTTCTTCTTATGATCAACAAAAAATAAGATGACAATAACTTTTCAACTAATTGTAGGAATAAAGACTTAAATATTTATAAAATATAATATATTTTTTACTAATTTCAATGCACTTTTACTAATATTTTTAATATGTTTACATATTTTCAAGAGACTTTTTATACACTTTTCAACATTAAACAATATCTATAGAATACTTGTTAGCATTTGTCATAAAAAAAAAAAAATGATTTGTGACACTAATTTTCCTAGCACTAATGGCACTAATTTCCTGTTTGGTAAGTTTGTTTTTTTTTTTTTTTTTTTACCTGATATAGAAATTCGGGGCATTAGTGCCCCTGAATTTAGTGCCACAAATCACAACTGAAAAAAAAATATCTATTCCTATTACATAAACCAAACCATCATTGTCTATTGATCACACAAAGAGATTCTTCACAATAAATATAGTTGAAAATACCCTGTCAGATGGCAACAGTTGAAATGCCAAATCATAAATAAGTAAACCAATGATGAATATACTTTGGCTCTTCCATTCTCTACCAAGTTTTAAATCAAAATCACAATTTTTTTTATTTAACCTTGAGAACTCACACACTGCTTAAAAAGTAAAAAAAAATTAAAAATTAAAATAAAGACACATTTAAGAGAGGGGGAGGCACGTGACCCCCTGCCCCTTCCCCAAGAAAGAAAAACTTGAACATGCAAGACACTGCATAACTAGTAATAAATATCTAATTATTCAAGAATCAACCAACTGAACATGAGTCATGACACGGATTTGCACCAGACGAACAAGTTCATCAGTGAATGTTAGCAATGGCGCGGGTCATTTATGGGGAGAAATGTGCAAGAAGAAGGGCCGGGCGGTGGTTTTGCTTCTTTGCGAGGTGGAGCCGCCACCAAGCCACGACCCCTGTCGCCGCGGCCACCACCACCGTGAGCCACCGTGAGCTCTCTACCATGAAAAGGCCTTGCACCAGCTTCAACAGGTTTGGTGGTAACTAAAATCAAGAACATGACAAGGACCATCATGTTAGCAACCTTGGACACAGCTTTCGGAAAGAAGTAGTCCATTGTTCTCTTGATTTGAAGAAATGAATGATGACTTTGAAAGATGATCAAAGAGAGCACAGTTTTTGAAAGCCTTTTGTTTTTATGAAAGTAGTGGTGGTGTTGTTCGTGAGAATTGTGAAGAGGGTAATGAGTCAGTATACATATTTATAGGCGAGGACCGAATGTTTGTCCTCACACTCATCTATTGCATCTCCCTCATGTCAAATTTTCATGAATCAAACAAAACCCTATCCTATACACGGCTCATCGTAATATTCTCACACACTCACACTCACACTCACACATATATGTATACTGACACTCACTTTTTCATAAGTCAAACTCACACATCTGTATACTAACACACACACTCACACTCACTTTTTCATGAGTGAGCACGTATACCTATAGAATAAAAATTAAGAATTCTAATTTTAAAATTTTAAAGGAAATTTTAGTGATGTGGTAAGAGCTGAAACTCATATGTAATATGATGTATGTATCTATATTTTTATTTTATTATTTTTTTTCTCTTATCATATCATCAAAATTCTCTTTAAAAATTTAAAATTATATATATATATATATATATATATATATTGTTATGCGAAAAGTTAGGAATCATAAAAAAAATTTCATGAAAATGATCATGAAATATTTATGATCCTTAAATTATCTTAATTAGTGTGTGATGCTTTATTCTAAATGTAATTTAAGAACCACAAAACTTTCATGATTATTTTCATAAAAAAAATTTATGATATCAAGCATTTATATATATATAGGAGGTTGGGATTTGTCTGCCACTTGCTGTTGTTTGTGTGTTTGACCAAATCACATGTCTCATCGTAATATTTTCACACACTCACACTCACACATACACACGTCACTCTCTCACTCTCTCTCTCTCTCTCCCCTAACACAAACTCACACTCACCAAAACGAGAAGTTATTTGGTGGTGTTGAGAGCCGGAAGCCTGATATTTTAGGAATGTTTTAAGAATAATACTTTAGACCCCTCAAAAGGGGCACCCCCTCACCCCCTTTGACATGTGTCAGGGGGTGATTGGATGTGCAGGAAAAAAAAAAAAGAAAAAAAAAAAGTAACCAATGAGAGTGAGAGGGGGTGAAAGGGGGTGATGGGAAAAGGGGGTCTCTATCATTGTTGATATTTTAATTGGTGGAGTAAATAAAATTTATTTTAAGTGATTAGAAAATAATAAAAAAATATGATGTATAGTAATCACAAAGAGTATGAATGCGTCATGTTTAAAAATACCAAATAAATTTTTTCACCAAAAATAGACACGTCACTCTCTCTCTCTCTCTCCTAACACACACTGTCACACATACACACGGTACCACTTTTTCTCTCTCACAAACGCACCTCACTTTTATAACAATAAAAAAATATATTAAAAAGATTACATAATTTATTTTTATCTATTCTATTATAATATGTAAAGACTTAAGTTGACATTAAAATTATTCATTGTATTTTGTTTCAATTTTTTCAAAATTAAGTTTTTTATTTTTCATATTTTTTTATTTTTAAAAAATATTTTTAAATTTTTAAGTATGTTTTTTACTTTTTTAAATGCACCTTACTTAGATCTATCTAAAAAGTAAAATATTTGTAAAAAAGATATTTTAAAAAATTAATAAATACACAAGAATACAAAAATGTACTAAATTCTCATATTTTTTATATTTAATAAATTTTTAAAAGGCTTTTCACAAATATTATGTTTTTTAAGTGTGTTTATATTAAGTGTATTTAAAAATTAAAAAAATGATTAAAATATTAAAAAAATTAAGTGAAAATAAAAAAATAAAGAAATTTTTTTTTTAAATGAATCTTGAATTCTGAAACCAAACAAGCTGAATCTATGCCTCATAATTTTATTTACAAAATAAATTTAAATAATTGAACAATTTTGGCACATATAATATTTTTTAATTTTTTATTTAATTGTTGCACACACAAATTGTGTCGGCTGTTAGTTATTACAAAATGAGGCGTGTAAAGTGAGAGAAAAACGAAGAGAGAGTGTCATGTGTGTATGTGTGAGTGTGTGTGATGAGAGTGTGTGTGGATAAGTTATTGATTGGTTCAGGAACAATGTCACGTGATATTTTTTATGTATTTTGATTGGTGAATAATAGAGGACTTATAATTTCATATTAAGTAATTGAAAAATATGAGAAAATATGAAGGTTTGTGATTGGTTTGAGATATGGCCATTTGATCCCCGTGACTAACCAATAATTTTTCATGTGAGAGAGTAGTTGTATGTGCATGTGTATGTGTATGTGTATGTGTATGCGCCGTAGTTAGTTATTATAAACAGTTTTGATTGAGCCCCCGAAATCAGGGGGTCCGAATCCCCCGAATATCCATAACAGGTAAAAAAAAAAAATAAAAAAAAAGAAAAAAGAAAAAAAAAAAGAAAATAGTTTCCATAAAAGGAAATTAGGGGGATTAGGGGAACTTTTTTTTGAGGTCCAAAACATTTTTCTATTATAAAATAGTGAGAGAGAAAAACGGACAGAGAGTGTCGTGTGTATATGTGAGAGTGTCTGATGAGGGAGTGTTTGTGAGAGTGTCTGATGAGGGGTTGTCTGCTGAGGGAGTGTATGTGTGAGAGTGTCTGATGCGGGGTTCAAATCATTTTTCAAATATATATTACAACCCAAAGTGCCAAAGAAATGCGGTGTTTTAGTCAGGCATCACTTCGTCAATGACATTGACACACAACTTTTTGGGTTTTCTGCATTACTTGTAAAGAATATAAATATATATATATATATATATATAATTCTCAATATCAATAAGTGTTTCACAATTTACTCACTTACTAAGTTATTAATATTGTTTAATTACTTAATTTCAAATTTTTTAAATTTATTTTTAAAATTTACGTAATAAAATGTTTAAAATCTTATAGTTGATATTACAAAAATTTGTGACTTAATTACGTTTAAGAAAATAAAGTTGGCTCTTGTGAATAAGTTAGGCCTATTTTGAAAAGTGAGTTAAAAATCATTTCTTAACTTTTAATTTACTTCTCTCTCTCACAAAAAAAATCAAACAAAAAAAAATTTTAAAAATTTTTTTTAACTATTTTCTCAAAATACTCTTAAACATAATTAAAATTATACATGAGAGGAATATTATGAAAGTAGTAGTGTTGTAAATGAGAATTGTGAAGAGGGTAATGAGTCAATATACATATATATAGGCGAGGACTAAGGGCTTGTTTGGTTTGTTTTTGGGAGAGTTGTTTTTGAAAAAAATTTGGGAGAGTTGTTTTAGAAAATTTTTTTGATTTGTTTGGTTGTATATTTTGAGAGACAATTTTTTTTTTTTTTTGAGTTTGGGATGATTTGATATTTTGGGAGAATTGAGTAGATGTGTGTGAGAGAAAAAGTGATTGAGAATGAGAGAGGAGAGAGAAAAAGTGATTGATTGATGTGTAAGAGAGAGAGAGTGATTTTGAAAATTTTTTGAGAAAAAACTCAAACCAAACAAATTTTGAAATTTTTTTTTCTAAAACTCATTTCCCAAACTCAAACCAAACATACCCTAAGGGTGCGTTTGTTTGGACGGACTGGATAAGGGGGGATTGTAATCCATCGGACTGTTAGTCCCAGAATACATTGTCCCGGGACTATTTGGTTGGATTGGATTTGTATCCTATGTTTGTTTAGTCATAGGATTAGATGTCTGGATTTGACTATTTTTAATAAATCCAATGTTTGGTTAGACGGACTGGATAAGGATAAATGTTCAAAAGACTATTTTACCCTTATAATTTATAATTTATAATTTAACAACACTAAAAAAATTTAATTTATAAGGCCACAATTTTTAATTTATTATTTTCAATTAAATTAAATTTATAATTTATATTTTATATTTTTTATTTAATATATAATTTTAAATAACAACAATAAAAAATAATTTTATTTAATATATAAATTAAATTTTCAACAACACTAAAAAAATTTAATTTATAAGGCCATAATTTATAATTTATTATTTTTAAATAAATTTAATTTATAATTTATATTTTTTATTTAATATATAATTTTAAATTAACAATACTAAAAAAAAATTTATTTAATATGTAAATTTAATTTTTTAACAACACTAAAAAAATTTAATTTATAAGGCCATAATTTATAATTTATTATTTTTAATTAAATTAAATTTGTAACTTATAATTTATAATTTAAATTTTTTATTTAATATATAGTTTTAAATTAACAACACTAAAAAAATAATTTATAAATGTTCAAAAGACTATTTTACCCTTTTCTAATTGTTTACTAAGTAATAGCATGGAGGGTAAAATGGACATTTCACAAAATAATCTCATGGGATACCAATCCCATAGTTTCTATCCCACACCCCCCATGGGATAGGATAGTCCCATGTTTGTGGGATTAATAGTCCGGGGGAACTATTAGTCCGGAGCAAAATTTTTCAAACAAACAATAGACTATTAGTCCGATGAGACTAATAGTCCAATCCCACCCTCTTATCCCTCAAAACAAACATGCTCTAAATGTTTGCCTTCACACTCGTCTATTGCATCTCCGTCGTGTCACTTTTTCGTAAATCAAACAAAACCCTATCCTGGTTAAAAAAAAAAAAAAAACAAAACAAAACCCTCTCCTATCGTATTCGTATCTTCTTCAGTTTGTATTATTCAAACATTAAGAAAAGAAAGAAAAGAAGTAGAAGAGTAGGTTGGGATTTGTCTGCCACTTGCTGTTATGTGTTTGACCAAATCACATGTCTCATCGTAATATTCTCACCAACAATGATTCATCCCCTTTTCCCCCACCCTCTTGACCCCCTCTCTCTCTCATTGATCTCCTTTTCTTTTTCTTTTTCTTTTTCTTTTTTTTCCTGCTCCTCCAATTACCACCCGCCACGTGGCAAAGGGGGGTGAGGGGGTGACCCCCAAAAGGGGGTCTCAAGCATTATTCTATTCTCTCTCACACACACACACACACACACACTCACACTTACACTCACACTCACACGTAGACATGTCACTCTCTCTCTCATTCTCTCTCTTTCCTAACTCAAATTCACAAAATTATTAAGTAGGTATTTGATATGCACTAAAAAAATATATTTTTGGGTAAATTATACTGACATCTCCTGAGATTTATATTTATTACAGTTCCTCCCTCACATTTGGAAAATTACATGGACCTCCTGTTAATTTAATTTTATGTATGATGATCATTACAGTGAGGGGGAACTGTTATGTAACTTTAAATCTCAGGAAGCAATCTGTAATGAAATTTTAAACTTCAAAAAAGGGAATGTAATTTTCAAAAGGTGAGGGAAAAAACTGTAATAAATATAAATCTCAGGGGGTGTCAATGTAATTTACCTTATATTTTTTTTTTTTACATATATACACTTATTTGGATCACATTAATCAACATCTATTAACATCTGCTCTCTACTTTTCTACGAACTTTCTCTACTTTTCTACACATTTTTTTTTATATAAAAAATCAAAAAATACTATTATTTAAAACATCCCAAACCACCCCTAAATATTTTCAGAATATCACGTGTCTGTATTTTCTAATCAATTATTATTTAATATGTCATCATATATTTCACAATCACCAAACACACTATATCACCTACTCACATTCTCCACCAATCATAATACTATAGAATACTATGTGTTCATACTCCAGAATTACTGAATAATTACTCCCTCAAACTCACACTCACCAAAATGAGAAGTTATTTGGTGGTATTCACCTGATATTTTAAGAGTGTTTTAATTAGTAGAGTAAATAAAATTTATGTTAAATAATTAGAGAATAAAAAAAATATTATGTATAGTAATTATAGAAAGCATGAATGCGTGACATTTAAAAGAAGTGTTTTAAGAAGATGGTAAAAAGTTAACTTTTGTCTTTTTACTAAGTTTTTTGACTTTTTTAGAAAGTGATTTGGGAAATTAATAAAAAGTTATTTTTTGCTTTTTGGGTTAATATTTGGGGAAAATTAGTCTAAGGTCCCTACTCAACTTTTAGTATGAGGAGAGATCCACAATAATATTTTCTGGTGTCTAAGGTCCCTTAATGTTAGTTTAGTTTATAAAATACCTATTTTACCCTTTTGTATATTATACGTAGTTTTCAATTTTGGAATCTGAAGATTACGTTACTATTTTTGTGGAAGATTACTTTGGGATGAACTTGGCGATCGATGGAGATTTCGATGATGCAGATTTCGTGAAAATTTTATAGGAATTTTGTAGTCGTATAGTAGTTGAGTTTCGTTGATCGTGTAGAAGTTGAAGTCGTGTTGAAGCTCGAATTTCCAGTAGAGTTGAATCAGGTAAGTTTAATAATCAGTTTAAGTTTTTTATTTTTCATTTGATTTGTATATATGGACTCCGATTTCAAATAAGTTTTTGTACTTTATTTTGAATTAGGTTTTTATTTTCAGTTTTGATCAATGTGATAGAAAAGCCAGCTTAGTGAATTATTTTTTGATTTTTGAAGTTGATTTTTCATTCTTTGTTATTGACAATGGAGTTGATTTTGCATTCTATGTTACATATTTATCAATGATAAATTTTGTTCTTTGTGTTTGGAGACCGGCTCTGTTTTTCTTCACTGTCTTAAGTTTTGTGCTCTGTTTTTTTCATTTATTCTGCACTTTTCATTTTTCTACACTTTGTTTTGTATTCCAGAGAAAATTATATGTTCATATTCCAGAGAAAATTGTATGTTTATATTCCAGAGAAATTTCTCTGCATTCTGATTTGAGTCCAATAATGCACAATCACATAGAGAAAATTATAAGCTTGTAGTCTAGTGAAAATCACATAGAAGCTTATAATTTGATAACTGATCTTCTGTGTGATTTTTGTCTATGATTGTGTTTAATAGTTAGCATTGAATATCTCTGTGATTTTTTCTAGATTCATTAATTCTTCTGTAATTTTGTATTTGTTATCTTGAAGGTGAATTTAAGTTTGTAAATTTCTCTGGACTTTTATTTGAGTCCAGAGAAAATTATACGGTAGGTATTATAATCCAGAGAAAATTATAATTATTAGAAATATCTCTAGACTTTTATGTTGTTCTTGTGAAGTATTTTTATATTGAACAAGTTATTTTTGGTATTTTTTCTTTCAGGTTAGATGGACAGTGCAGTGTTGTTGCTGTGGAAATATGGGAACGATACTATTATCATTAATGTTTCATGCGAATTGAATTGATGATGCTATGATTTTACTTGCATTGAGTAAGAGACCAGCTGGGAGGCCAAAGAAGAACAGAATTGCTTCTACTGAAGAGTTTAAAAGGGTGATGAAGTGTAGTTGATGTGATAGGATTGATCGCCATAATAAGAGGACATGCAAGAAACCTTTGTTAAATAGTTGAGGATATTACATTTATTGATTGAATAATACATTTGAGAATTACTTTGTGTATTTTGTTTTGTGAAATGTACTTTTTGGATAGTGCATATATAAGACCAATCAAATTCATCCAGAGAAATTTTTTAATAGCAGTGAAAATTACTTTTTGTGTTGCGTTTTTAGAAACATACTTTGAGAGTGCCTTTATAATACCAATCAAATTGATCCAGAGAAATTTTCCTATAGCAGAGAAATTTGCTATGTGCATTGTGTTTGTTGAAATGTGCATTGTGTTTTGTGAGGTCAAATTCATCTAGTGAAATTTGTCAATAGTAGAGAAATTTGTGAGGTCAAATTCATCCAAAGAAATTTATTATGTGCATTGTGGCAAATTTATCCAGAGAAATTTTCCAGTAGCAGAGAAAATTACTTTGTGCACTATGTTTTGTAAGGTCAAATTCATCTAGAGAAATTTGTGAGGTGAAATTCATCCAGAGAAATTTACTATGTGCATTGTGGCAAATTCATCTAGAGAAATTTGCCACTAGCAGAGAAAATTACTTTATGCACTATGTTTTGTGAGGTCAAATTCATGTAGAGAAATTTGCCAATAGTGCACTGTGTTTTGTGTGCTCAAATTCATCTAGAGAAATTTGCCAATAGTAGAGAAAACTACAATGTGCATTGTGTTTTTTGAATTTGATGATTGTTTCGTACCAACACAGTGCATTACAAATTACATGATCATATAGGCACCCTTTTGGCACGATACGAGTTAAATTTTTCTATGAAATTTTGGTAACTTCATACAAGAAAAATTTCTTTAGGCAATTTTCTCTGTGTGGATTTTGTTGATAATCACCACTAAATATGCATTATAAAAAAAATATTTAACCATTGATAGTTATGAAATTTATATTAGTTAAAAATATATATATACATATATGTCAAACAACATCATTTCTTCAATGTACGAAAAAAAAAATTGAAGGGTCATTCTTAATTACATTGTGTACATTGTCTTCATTTCACTAGTATGCTTTCACTATTATACTTTCAGTTCTTCTTTTGGTGGTATTTCAATTGGTTCTGTCCATGACCGGCCAATTTCGGTCACAAATCTCTCTATGATTTTCTGTCCTCGTGAACCTTACGTCTTGTTTTGACAATGTTGAGCTGATAGGTTCATGGTTGCTATATTGTCTCATTATGTAGCAAATGAAGAGGCCACAATCCACACTGCATACAAATTATAGGTATAGTTAGTTTTAAGAAATATTCAAATTAGATTATCTTATTTATAGAGTTTCTGTTTCTTACTTGGTGTTTATGGTGTTTTGCTGCTTTTATGTTTCGTCATTTTTAGACAATGAAAACATAAAGATGTCAACATTAAATCCCAGAGAAATTTACAGACAACAAGAGAAAATGGAACATGACAAACACACACAAAGGAGAAAAGTGATGTGCCCGAGAAAATTCAAGAATGGAACAAACTAAACATATACCAGACAAAATTACACATGGCAAGCCAGGAGAAATTACATATATGCCAGAGAAAATTAACAAGGCAAGCCAGAGAAAATATGCATTCCATAATATAAAAATCCCAGAGAAATTTACAGACAACCAAAGAAAATAGAACATGACAGACACACACAAAGGAGAAAAATGATGTGGCCATAGAAAATTCAAGTATGGAACAAAATAAACATATCAGAGAAAATTACACATGGTAAGCCAGAAAATATTACATATATGCCAAAGAAAATTAAACAAGGCAAACTAGAGAAATGTTCATTCCATAATATGAAAATGCCAGAGAAATTTATAGACAACCAGAGAAAATTGAACATAACAGACTGTAACAAGCCCGCGGGGGACCTCGCTACAGCTCGGACTCAATTTGTGTCACGGTTCTTAATCTTGAACCAAAGAGTCCAAATCCGGCAAATCGTTTTGGAAAACAGATTTTGAAAGAAGTGCCAAACATGGACTGCTTTGCCAGATACAGAGTCGCCACCTAAATATTTTTTAAAATGGGAAATTTAGGAAACCCTGACTCGGTGGCAAAGGCCACGTGTCCGTCATCACCAAAGTTGCCTCAGCTCGGGAACTTGGATACGATTGGGGAAGGTCACTTCGTGAGCACCCCCGCTCGCCCGGTCAAAGACCGGCCTCTACTAACCATGATATCTATTTTTGAAAACATTGTGAGTTCTTGTTCCGGTTATTAGCCTAGGTTACTATGTGATGCTCGCAGCAAATAAGTATAGACTGGGCCGCCTGAATTGGAACAAAACATTTCATGTTTGTTTGTTTGTTTGAAAATGGTTTGATGGTGCTACCCGCAGGTAGGCTAAGACGCGGATTTGCTACCCTCAGGCGGGCTTAGAAAACATGATTTTGCCACTGTCTAGTGGGCTTAAAACAAATAGTCAACGCATTGTCCCAATTCAGATAACCCAACCTCCACCCACAGGCATTCAAGGCAGTTATATCACATAAGCACATAGCCTCATGGTAAGCATGCTATTCATGGCAGCACTCACACGCATGCAAGGATGCTAAAGCATAAAACTTACCGAGTACTCCAAGCCAAAAACAGAAACTTATTAGAAATCATGCATAATCCTAATTATACAGAATTGCCTAATGCAACACATGCAATAATGCAACTATAGCAGGCTCGGCTATTCTAAACATGGGATATGAAATGCTACAGCTATCATGTATTCAATTTGGAATTGAAATACAAATGCAGTTTGTATGATGCGTCGAGCCCGGTGCATGCAAAACAGATGAATGAATGCAAACATGCTATCATACTGTATGCTAATTGAAATATGCCCTATATCTAACCATCATAAGCGGGTAAATAAAAGGGAAGAAAGACGTGGGGTTGAAAGACATACATCACACTCACCCACACTTATTACAATTATGCCCTCGCACAGAGGGTCCGAATAAATAATACAGTCCGAAATAAAAGAATGATACAGTCCGAATAATACAGATTCCTAATTAATTAACAAATTAAACTAAGAAAGCTGTAAACTGGCATGTAAGCCAGGGGCTGTCTCGCTTCTGATGAATAGTGTATGCTGGCTTGCCTTTGCGCAGAAATCCACTGGGATGTCCAATTTAGCCTCTGTTTGCAATGTTTCTCGAAATGCGCGCCAAACTCCAAAAAGTTGTTGATTCCTCAATTTGCTGCAACAGAGAGTAGGAAAAGGGCATAGCAATGTATTTCACAGATATATGCATGCCTCGATCCTCGTGCCATCAATCACGCAAATCGATGCATGATGGCCGAGGAGTCGGATTGCACAACTCAATATAGGATGAATGCAGATGAATGCTACAACAAAACCTAACTCCATCATGGGTAATCCGGAGCGTCGGTGACTTGGGAATTGAGACCCGTTCCGTCACTCGGAGTACGAAACGCGCCTCGTTTCCCGTGTCCGGGCTAACTCCTATCCCGAACATGATGCAATATGCATGATATGCATGAAATGCAGCTAATATACAACCCTAACATGCACAATGCTATGAAAATGAGATGCCTCGAAATGCGTGCACACGGGCACGCAAACCGAGGGGATGATCCTAAGGCATGAAATGTCATAAGCAATGCAATTGGACTTACACCAACATGAGGGAGCCTCAGCCACACTCACATAAGAGGCCGTCGGATGAAAATGAAATGCCTCGAGATGCGTGCACACGGGCGCGCAAACCGAGGCGATGGCCCTAAGGCATGAAATGACATGAAATATGACATACAATGAGACTAAAATGAGATGTCTCAAAATGCGTGCCCACGGGCACGCAAACCGAGAAAATGGCATACGCAATGCGATGAGAAAATCGAGGTAAAACGAATGCTCGGGGCCAAAACACGCAGTTCGAGGTCCCGAAAACCGGCCGTTAAGCACCGAAAGTGGTGTTTGGCCACGAAGTGGGTATCTAAGACCCCAGTGTCCCTCGTTATGATAAAACAGAGGTACCTGCCAAAAATGAACGAAAACCGATGCAAAACGAATGCTCGGGGACCAAAACACGTAGTTCGGGGTCCCGAAAATCGGCCGTTAAGCACCGAAAGTGGTGTTTGGCCACGAAGTGGGTATCTAAGACCCCAGTGTCCCTCGTTAGGGAGTAAATGAGATGCATGCCAAGAACCGGAGGAATCGGAGATGGTTGGGTGGTCCCGAACCGAGGCACACGGCCTGACGGCTTCGAAAACCGGGGACCGGGCTCCGAAATGGGCAAAATGGCCTACGGCCACGAAATGTAGCCCACGGCCACTGAGAGACGGTCTACGGGACCTCTCCCTCCCCTCAGGAAAGAAAACAGAGAAAAGCGAGTCTGGTTCGCAAACCGAGGCAAGGCACAGAAGAGGGTTCGGAAGTCCGAAGGCAGGGCGCACGGCCGCGACTCTGAGACTTCTGAACGAGCACAATACGCAACATCACCGAGCGCTCAATCGGTGACGTCTGAGTCTTAAGGTCGGTCAAAAATGGGGTGTCTACAGTTGCCCCTCTTTGATAGAACTCGGAAGTCACAAGTGACGGGAGTGAATGTCAAAGCCCAGAGACGACCCATTTTTGACAAGGCCGAAGACTTAGACAATCCTACAAGATAAACAGAGATATGTGTGCCCGCAGACATGCCCGCAGGCAGGGGCAAAATGCAAAATGATGTGCAGGGAGATTTTGATAATTGGACTTATACGCTACGCGAAGCCGGTTTGAAGATTGGACTTACACGCTAAGCGAAGCCGGTTTGAAAATTGGACTTATACGCTAAGCGAAGCCGGTTTTGAAGATTGGACTTACACGCTACGCGAAGCCGGTTTGAAGACTGGACTTACACGCTACGCGAAACCGGTTTGACGATTGGACTTACACGCTAAGCGAAACCGGTTTGAAGATTGGACTTACACGCTAAGCGAAGCCGGTTTGAAGATTGGACTTACACGCTAAGCGAAGCCGGTTTGAAGATTGGACTTACACGCTACGTGAAGCCGGTTTGAAGATTGGACTTATACGCTACGCGAAGCCGGTTTGAAGATTGGACTTATACGCCACGCGAAGCCGGTTTGAAGATTGGACTTATACGCCACGCGAAGCCGGTTTGAAGATTGGACTTATACGCTACGCGAAGCCGGTTTGAAGATTGGACTTACACGCTACGCGAAGCCGGTTTGAAAATTGGACTTATACGCTAAGCGAAGCCGGTTTTGAAGATTGGACTTACACGCTAAGCGAAGCCGGTTTGAAGATTGGACTTACACGCTAAGCGAAGCCGGTTTGAAGATTGGACTTATACGCCACGCGAAGTCGGTTTGAAGATTGGACTTATACGCTACGCGAAGCCGGTTTGAAGATTGGACTTACACGCTAAGCGAAGCCGGTTTGAAGATTGGACTTACACGCTAAGCGAAGCCGGTTTGAAGATTGGACTTATACGCCAAGCGAAGCCGGTTTGAAGATTGGACTTACACGCTACGCGAAGCCGGTTATCACTCATAACCATGCAAAGAGAGCTGTAATTAAGCAATTATGCAAAATAAATGCAACATTATAAGTGAATGCTAGGCAAGCAAGTAAACTCGAACCAAACTATACCTCATGTAGAAAGGATGTAAGAAAATTATGTAATGCTCATTGCGTCTCACGCGGAGAAGGCTAAAAGCGACTATCGAGAATACCCGTAGTCTCACACAAGACATCTCTCTGCGTATCACACACAAGAGAGGAAGAAGGTAAACCTCTCAGCGTATCACACGCAAGAGAGGAAAGGTAAGTTTCTCAGCGTATCACACGCAAGAGAAGAAAGGTGAACCTCTCAGCGTATCACACGCAAGAGAGGAAAAGATCGTCTCTCAGCGTATCACATGCAAGAGAGGAAGAAGGTAAATCTCTCAGCGTATCACATGCAAGAGAGGAAAGGTAGAAACCGGGTAAACAATGGTGTAACCAACAGGCGTATCTCAACGTATTTCATACGAAGAGAGGGAAGGTTTTAACCGGGGGAACAATGGTGTAACCAACAGGCGTATCTCAACGTATTTCATACGGAGAGAGGGAATCATACGGAGAGAGGGAAGGTTTTAACCGGGGGAACAATGGTGTAACCAACAGGCGTATCTCAACGTATTTCATACGGAGAGAGGGAAGGTTTTAACCGGGGGAACAATGGTGTAACCAACAGGCGTATCTCAACGTATTTCATACGGAGAGAGGGAAGGTTTTAACCGGGGGAACAAAGGTGTGAGTGTGTGTGATTGATACACAAAGTAGGCAAAGCGAGTGTGTGATAGATACACTATTTAACAAAGTGTAATTGATATACAAAGGGTGAAGTGTGATGGATACACAAAAGACAAGCACAAAGTGTGATAGATGCACTAAAGTGAATGTGATGGATACACAAGTGAATGATCTCAAACGGAACTTCTTTGAATGAACCGTACATACAATATCGTGCATGACTGAGAAAGAAACTTGACAGGTACAATGCATTACAATGCATGATGCTTAAGGAAAGCATAAATGGACAAAGCGGTGCTTTAGAAAGCACCTCATGAGGTGAGTGGCGGTGAACCGCTCTACTCTGATGGGGATCTCCCTCGTGCTCTTCGAACACTTTACCTTCAACTCACAGTACAAAGGTTCTGAAATGCTAACAAGTAATAACATCTGTATGTAGGAGCTACGGCTGCTGCTTGTCTTCCTGATCCTATTCACAACTTTCCCTATTCTCCAACGGGGTGACAGACTAGGTTGGTTTAGTATCCAGAATTGAGGTGCATACACGCTATCTCAACCTATGGGGCTTCCATACAGATTTCAAGCCGAGGGCACGCCTCTGGGTATTTAAACCAGACTTTAGTCTCGGAAATCCCGAACCTTTGCGTTCTAGGCAACAGCCATTCGAACTCTAGTTTCCACCGTCGCAGTTGGTCTCCTAGGAACTCATTGCAAACACGGCCAAGATGTCCCTGGCACGAAACGGTACTCGAGGAGAGCACTTCTGATCGCCATTTTGGCTTGGGGCAGACTTGATCTTGAGCTTGAGGTAGAGGCACACTCATACTTCGGAGCATTGGCAAGGCCTGAAGAGGTACACACGGGATGCAATCTCGGAACTTACTGAAGTTGGAACAAAACTCAGATGCCCGACATTTTCCTCTTTTGCTTTTGCTTTGCAGTCCGGAACCATTATAGCTTCAGATAGGTCCTGGTTTCACTGTTCTCATATGACCTGGGTTGAACCCTGCGGTTTTCTGAAAGAACAAATTCTGTTTTGCACAAATGTGGAGAACGGCACGGCACTCATAGCACAAAACGATTTTATTTTTTGAAAATGAGAAAAGGATTCTCAACCGGGTATTAAGCCTACAACTGACCACAGCCAAAACAACTCAACACAGAAAAACAAAAGGTAAACGACCTAAACACAACGAGACACGCTCGGGATGAAATGAGACAAACGAAAAGACACGACACTCAGACGTGCACAGGGAGCCTGTTTCACCGGGTAGTGTTTTCCACCCTTTCTCACTTGTGATTCTCACATCACTTGGCACTCAATCTCTAGTTTTCTGAAAAAGCCCTTTTCTCACTTTTTTTCTCATCGCACATCTCTCTATTCTTCAATCTCTCATTTTTCAATCCCTCCCCTGGGTGGTTGATGGATAAGCAGAAAGTTGTGGGCTTTTGCCCCTGGTATTCTACCAGATTCTTCTTCTTCTGCATGCAGCTAGTGAATTCCTCCCACAGAGGGGTTGTGCTACAAATGAGTGTGTAGCGAATCTGCAGCTGACACCGGTTGATGATGCTCTGCCGGGGAGCTTGGACGTGATCAGATCTGTCAAGATGAGGGAGTGGAATATCTTGATCCATTCCCGTTCGTGCTTCGCACTTGGCTTGATACCTCGCTGCTTGGAGGGTGAGAGAGCCTTCAGCACTTTGTTGTTAGCTTCAATTGTGCCCTTTTCTTGGCATGTAGAGTGCCCTTCTTGGCAAATGCATTGATAACGGGGAAAAGACAGAACACCTGACTCCATGTGCCCCTAGTTCATCGTTTTGACCATTTTTTGTTTTTGGCTTTCTACTAAAACAATTTTGACCAGAAATGAGAGTTAGATTAACATGCTTGTTCAATTTTTGTTTGAAATCATGCAAGTCAGGCTATGAGCACTGAAAATTTTCCTTTTTTTTTTTTGGGTCCAAGAAATGGTCCAGTTTTCGAAAAAGATGGAACAATTTTCGAGAAAATAGTCAACCTCAGTAAAAATTCTCAAAAACTATTTTTGCACACGGCCACTTGCTCAACGAGCATGAAACTTACTCCTGAGATGCACAACCTCGGATCCAAGGAAAACTGCCCCTGCTTGAAGAGAGCTGCATGGCAACGGAAAGTTGCCCCTTGTTTGAACGGCACTGCAGCGCATTGAATGGCAACGGAAAGTTGCCCCTTGTTTGAATGGCACCGCGCGCATTGAATGGCAACGGAAAGTTGCCCCTTGTTTGAAAGGCACCGCAGTATTGTTCAGTCCTCAGAGCGATGATCACAACCAAACTCTCGGATACAGAGAAGGCAAGGATCAAACCATCATGGACACAATTGAATTTGAAGTGTTTATGGCTGGACTTCAGAATGAAGTTGCCTACGTATCCCAAAGATGGGAATCAAGCCTTACGTAGTTCGGGGTTAAGGTACACTCGGGTATTTAACCTCTCCTTTTTATGCTCTAACTTTTGCCAAGGCGCCTGTTGCAGGTTTTCAACCTTGCGAGCTTTGTTTTTCTTTTCTTTTCATTTCTTTCTTTCTTCTTTTTTCATTTTTCTTTTCTTTTCTTTTCTTCTTTTTTTTTTTTTTTTTTTTCATTTTTTCTTTTTTTCTTTTTCTTTTTTTCATTCTTCTCTTTTCTCTTTTTTTCTTTTTTGCTTTTTTTCTTTTCTTGCTCTAACTTTTGCCTGGGTCGCCCTTCCGGGTTTTCGGCCCAGCGAGCCTCTCAAAGGGTAAAAGTGTAACAGGTCCATGCCAAATGGTTGTAGGGTTTTGAAGCCATCCATATCCAGGAGAGTGGCTGTTGATTTGCAAGAGGACTCATCTTCGGCTCTTCGAGCACATCTGACATCTTTGCCCCTAGTTCAAAGGGTACTTCTGTTTAGCTTTGCAAGCTTCTTCTGATCTTCTGATCTTCTTGATCCGACTTTCCTGGCCCTTGTTCGAGGGCTGCTTCAAATCTGGCCACACAGGCCTCACATCGTAGTTGACTGTTGAACATTCTGAATTCAAGTTCAAGGTTTGGAAGCAAAGGGGTTGAGTCTCGAGGCCAGAGCGATCCTAAGCTGCACAATCTCAAGAACGATTCCACACATGTCTTCGCAGGACCGCGCAAAACATTTTTTTTGAAAGTTTTTAAGAAAGCGACAAATCGCTCGCGCTGAAGACAGTGTAGGACCAATCTGGATCAAAGCTAGGGTCCTTCTCAGTACTCACACTAACAAGCATGATTTCATTCATTAAGGGCTTAGCACGCCTCTCTTTCTCTCAATTTGATCAAAGTTTTACAAATCCCGAGGAATTCCTTCCTCTTCGTTTTCACCGCGGTGTTCAAAAAGTTTGAAAAACTCAGGTCATTACAATGACTTCAGGCATAAAGAGCAGGTGGAATGCACTACCATTTCATTCAAATCCCGGCACAACTAGCACACGGCAGAAGCAAATGCAGAGCGTAAAAACTGCTGTTTCATTCAAAATCTGTTGGCATAACTGGCTCCCTGGCAGAAACAGACTCAAAAGAAAGCAAAAAGACAAACAGAAAACAAAACAGTGATGTCCGAGGTAACACCCCCGGAATCACCTGACTCTAACAAACGGACTGACTCGATACAACAAGACAGACCCAACTGACTCAATAAGAAAAGACTGACTCTGTACAACAAACGAGACTGACCCAATACCCAAGTCAGAAAGTACAAATTAACAACATTCGCAAATGTGCTCAAAACAGTGCATGCTATCCACCATATCTGGAGTTAATCGAGCGCCGCCCGCAGGTGGTTCATCCCCCGATCACATAATTACATTATTCCCCAAGTTCACCGATCCAGTGCCGATAGACTTTGCAGGGCTTGGCGGGAGGACAACCCCGTTGTCAAACAGATCCTGTACTTCATGGCGAAGACGGAAGCAGTCGTCGGTAGTATGGCCAGTTTGCTGATGGTACGCGCAGTATGGGTAGCATCATGTGTAGCCGGAAGAGGGTTCGGGAGAGGTCGAGGCTCAAGGGGTTCGAGATGGCCTTGTCCCACAAGGATTTGAAAAGCTTTGGACAAAGGCATATAGAGGGCATGGAAGACCCTCCGACCTCGGGGTTGGTACTTCAAGGCTTGTGAATTTTTACTGGGCGCACCAGCGAAGAGATTGGCAGGTGTTGGCCTGGTTTGCTGATCTCTTCCGAGCGGAGGGTTAGAGCTAACAGGATCATTTCTGGTACAACAGCCCTTTTCCCGGCTTACCTCTTGATTCAAACTGCCCCCAACTTGAGTGGCGAAAGTGTCATCCACAGCTTTTGCAACAACTGCGAGGACTTGCTCTTTGTTCAGTCCCTCGGCTTTCAAAGCCTCAACAGCGAATAGAAGATGTTCATGGGATCCATGCCCGCCCCTACCTTGTTCTTACCACCTGCCTCCACTTTGCTAAGAGATTCGCCTTCTTCCAATGCAGCCCGTCCCAAGATTAGGGAGCGTTTTGACATGAACTCCCTGGTAGGCGATGTGGTTGATGATGGAGCCAAAACTTCAAAGGTTAAATCTGCCACTGTTCTCTGAAGATCTTCAATCATGCTCCCCAGCTCAGAAGTAGTGGGTTGACGGGTTTGAGATGATTGGGGTTCAAGTGCATCTATCGTGCTTAAGGCCATGCTTTCTGGGATAAACATCTCGGGCTTGGGTATATGGGTCGGGGGGTATATGCTGGGGTTGTAGGTGGGTGGCAGTGTATGGCTGAGGTTGAGATGTGGATGAGGTACTTGGTCCTTGGGGTTTTGAGGTGGAACTATTGTCCGGTTGTCAATGAGATTCTGGATCTCATGACGAAGGCGGTAGCAACCATCGGTGCCATGGCCGCGCTGTTGATGATATACACAGTATTTGCTTGGGTTATGTTTGGTAGGGAGTGGATTTGGCAAAGGTTGAGGATTAAGGGGTTTGAGATGCCCTCTTTCCCTCAGGACTTTGAATGCGCTGGTTAGGCTCATATGGAGGGGGGTGAAAAATCTACCCTGAGCTCGGGCTGGGCTGGCTATTTGTAGGCTGGCCTTGGCAAAAGGGTCGGCTATGGCAACTGTGTTGACTTTAGTGGGTTTGGAAACAGAGCTACCGCCAGCATTGGTACTCTCGACTGGGAGTCTTACGGCAACCTCGGTGGACCCATCCTCGATGTCGTGAATAGGGCTAAGGCCCTGTGCCCTTTTGAATTGCTTCTCAAGGTTTGCAATTTTCACTGCAGTCGAACTGAATTCATTGACATCAAAGGGACGAAGCCTCTCAGTAGGCTGCACCAAGGGTGTGGAAACTCGAGCTTGAGTCAACCTTTCTTGGGGATCTGGACCCTGCAAATCTTCAGCTGGCAGAAGTGGGTCAAAGTTCGGCTGGGGTCCTGAAGCTGGATGTAAGGCAGATGCCCCAGATGGGCATGCATTTCAATACTGGTCTCAGCCTGCATGGCAGTTCCTGATTCAACGCTGCTACACGGCCACAAATTCTTCCGAACCCTGTGCCATCACGGGCTGCTGATTCTGAGCAAGGGTGATGTGACTGGTGACTGACGGATCAGATGAACCGGTAAGCCCTGACTGGCCTTTCTTTGCTTTGCCTCAGGGAAAGAACACTGGTTTCCCTTGAATCAAATTTCTGACCGAACAAAGTCTATCAGCACTAGTCCAATGTACCCGGGGGATATCAGAGCCTCCTGAAGCTATGGTTCCGAGACTACCTAGCAAAAGAGAAAACCGACAGCATCTCAGCCTGATTTCACCCGAACAGATATGAGCATACTAGAATGACTGTGCCCTCTACTGAATTCTGCCCCAAAATTCTGCCTGTAAACTGACACCCTCAGGTAGAACTGATTCCTAGAATACTGAATTGGTGCCCGCAGGCCTGATGCCCAAACTCATGAAACTGATACATGCATTCCTGTAGAGACGCACTCTAAAAGCACATAACAGATAAGTGAGAGCCAAAACACCCCTATGTTGGGGTAGGGTTTCCCTGTCCTATTTTGTCAGGAGCTAGGGTTTCACTACGCACGCAGCGGTTTCAAACAACCTATAAACGGGTAAGCAACCTGTCCTAGTTTGGAATGGTCACTATGGATCCGAATATGCACTAGGTCGAATGGTCAAAAAGGGTGCCCCGGTAAAACCGGGGTTTGTGTTCCCATGCTGTCAGAGCCCAGAGCCGATCAGCCTTATGGACATGCCTTGACAAGACAAGCCTCCGGCAAATCGTTCGGGAATGGCATATGGCAAACACGGTGTCCTAGGCGCACCAATGCAAATGCAATGCAAAGAAACACACAAGTGTAGTCAAAACAGATATCATGAGTTCGAGTCAAGTTCTCTAAATCCCCAGCAGAGTCGCCAGAAACTGTAACAAGCCCGCGGGGGACCTCGCTACAGCTCGGACTCATTTGTGTCACGGTTCTTAATCTTGAACCAAAGAGTCCAAATCCGGCAAATCGTTTTGGAAAACAGATTTTTGAAAGAAGTGCCAAACATGGACTGCTTTGCCAGATACAGAGTCGCCACCTAAATATTTTATGGGAAATTTAGGAAACCCTGACTCGGTGCCAAAGGCCACGTGTCCGTCATCACCAAAGTTGCCTCGGCTCGGGAACTTGGGTACGATTGGGGAAGGTCACTTCGTGAGCACCCCCTCGCCCGGTCAAAGACCGGCCTCTACTAACCATGATATCTATTTTGAAAACATTGTGAGTTCTTATTCCGGTTATTAGCCTAGGTTACTATGTGATGCTCGCAGCAAAAAGTATAGACTGGTCGCCTGAATTGGAACAAAACATTTCATGTTTGTTTGTTTGAAAATGGTTTGATGGTGCTACCCGCAGGTAGGCTAAGACGCGGATTTGCCACCCTCAGGTGGGCTTAGAAAACATGATTTTGCCACTATCTAGTGGGCTTAAAACAAAATGAATTGTCCCAATCAAGTAACCAACCTCCACCCACAGGCATTCAAGGCAGTTATATCACATAAGCACATAGCCTCATGGTAAGCATGCTATTCATGGCAACACTCACACGCATGCAAGGATGCTAAAGCATAAAACTCACCGAGTACTCCAAGCCAAAACAGAAACTATTAGAAATCATGCATGATCCTAATTATACAGAATGCCTAATGCAACACATGCAAAATGCAACTATAGCAGGCTCGGCTATTCTAAACATGGCATATGAATGCTACAGCTAACATGTATTCAATTTGGAATTGAAATACAAATGCAGTTTGTATGATGCGCCGAGCCCGGTGCGTGCAAAACAGATGAATGATGCAAACATGCTGTCATACTGTATGCTAATTGAAATATGCCCTATATCTAACCATCATAAGCGGGTAAATAAAAGGGAAGAAAGACGTGGGGTTGGAAGACATACATCACACTCACCCACACTTATTACAATTATGCCCTCGCGCAGAGGGTCCGAATAAATAATACAGTCCGAATAAAAGAATATACAGTCCGAAATATACAGTCCGAATAATACAATTCCTAATTAATTAACAAATTAAACTAAGAAAGCTGTAAACTGGCATGCAAGCCAGGGGCTGCCTCGCTTCTGATGAATGATGTATGCTGGGCTGCCTTGCGCGAAATCCACTGGGATGCCCAATTAGCCTCTGTTTGCAATGTTTCTCGAAATGCGTGCCAACTCCGAAAAGTTGCTGATTCTCATTTTGCTGCAACAGAGAGCAGGAAAGGGGCATAGCAATGTATTTCACAATATATGCATGCCTCGATCCTCGTGCCACCAATCACGCATCGATGCATGATGGCCGAGGAGTCGGATTGCACAACTCAATATAGGATGAATGCAGATGAATGCTACAACAAAACCTAACTCCATCATGGGTAATCCGGAGTGTCGGTGACTTGGGAATTGAGACCCGTTCCGTCACTCGGAGTACGAAACGCGCCTCGTTTCCCGTGCCCGGGCTAACTCCTATCCCGAACACGATGCAATATGCATGATATGCATGAAATGCAACTAATATACAATCCTAGCATGCACAATGCTATGAAAATGAGATGCCTCGAAATGCGTGCACGGGCACGCAAACCGAGGCGATGATCCTAAGGCATGAAATGGCATACGCAATGCAATTGGACTTACACTAACATGAGGGAGCCTCAGCCACACTCACATAAGAGGCCGTCGGATGAAAATGAATGCCTCGAAATGCGTGCACACGGGCGGCAAACCGAGGCGATGGCCCTAAGGCATGAAATGACATGAAATATGATACAATGAGACTAAAATGAGACGTCTCGAAATGCGTGCCACGGGCACGCAAACCGAGAAAATGGCATACGCAATGCGATGAGACTAAAATGACATACAGAATGTGAAATGGACTTACACCAACACGAGTGAGCCTCAGCTACACTCACAAGGGAGGCCGTGAGATGAAAATGAAGTGCCTCGAAATGCATGCGCACGGGCGCGCAAACCGAGGCAATGTCTGTAAGGCATGAAATGACATGGAAATGATATGCAAACATGCGAATGGAATTTCAGCACTCACAAATGATGCAAAACAGTCCCGAAAGGTGGGAAAATGACACCAAATGCACGGAAAGGTTCCGAAATGCGATATTAAGCACCCGAAATGACCTACAACCATACTAAACATGCGTAATTGGTGCATGACATGCAAAAAAGTAGCAAGACAGCCCCCAAAATAGCATTTTTCAATCACAAAAAGGGCTAAATAGCAAGCATAGATAGGGCAACAATAGTATGCAAAAATACGAGCCAAAAGAGGGGTATTGAAGCAAGTGATGTATGCAGTGCTCAAACTGAAAAGTACCCTTCTACAATACTGATGAGGGACTAAAAATATGCATATTTACAGTAGATGACATTCCCCAACTCAGTAAGAAAACATGCTAAAAATGCTATGCAAGATTGAGGATACACAAGGCTATAACATGACGTACCCTAAAATTCATCAAACCAGAAAAGATCCTTAATTAAATATGTCAAGAAGATCAAAATATGACTCTTTCTAGTTCTGATGATGGCCTAAAACAGAAGCTAGATAAGCTTAAAAAAGCATGCAAAATGGGGGTCAAAGAGGGATATAAAGACAAGTATAACATGGAGACTCCAAACAAGATTTATCCCTTCTACAATGTTGTAGAGGGACACAAAATAAGCTCACTAACAGTTCATGACATCCTCCAAAACAGACTACATGTAGGTCAAACAAATCATGCAAGTTTACGGTAAATATGAGAAATTGTGAAGCAAGTGCATGATAGAGAGGCCAAACAGGGTTGATCCCTTCTTCAATGTTGAAGAGGGGCTCAAAATAGGCCCACTTAAAGTTTACATTATGCTCGAAAACAGATCACTCCTAGGCCAAAGAAATCATGCAAGATTAAGACATACCAAGGGGTATTGAAGCAAGTACCAAATGGAAGGCTCAAACAGGGTTGAGCCCTTAATGAAAGGTGAAGAAGAGCTCAAAAAAACACTACTTTTAGTTTTGGTCGGAGCTCAAAAAAGCAAGAAAAGAGGGCTAAGAAATGTTGCAAAAATGAGACCAAAAAGAGGGGAAATGGACTTACCCTTGTAGACCAATACTTGGCTGCCTTCTTGGACCAAATTTGCTGCCTCTTAGCTTCTGGAAATCAGCTCCAAGTGTTGGAATGGAGTGTGGGGGTCTTGTGCTAGGGGTTGATGTAGAAATGGTGCAAGAAAATGGCTTTGGAGCTTGGAAATGGAGAGAAAATGGAAGGTGGAAGGTATGAAACTCTCCCAAAATGTGTCTAACAATGTCCAACCTCCATCCAAGAAGCCAAGCCTCTCCTTTATAGAGGAGAGGCATCAAAAATATCTCCAAGACCTCTCTAATCCTCCATACACGTGTATGGAGGATGGTCCAATTGGAAATCAGCTGGCACAGCTGGAATACACTGAGGGAGAGGAAAATGGCCGGCCAGCTCACAGGGGCAAAAAGGTCATTTCACAAAAGGGTGGCCGGCCAGCTAGTTTCTAGAAACTACCGGGAAGAAGGCTGGCCGGTGGGTGCTAGGGAAGTCCAAATGTGGCCATTCAAGTGTCCAAATTGAAGCCCCGGAAGTTAGCTTTCCAATGGCGCAAACCTTGCATCAAAATTCCTCCTGTGGAAAAAGTTATGCCCGTTTCCGTGAAGCCGCGCAGATTTCGGTTCAACCGGAGTGATGCCTTACTTCAATCATCCATATCTCCTCCGTCCGGAATTGAATTTAGGAGATTCTTGAGTTCAAAATGAAGCCCCGGGAGTAAGATTTCCAACGATGGTAGCCTCATAATTTAATTCCTCTTGTGCAAAGAGTTACGCCCGTTTCGGTGAAGCCGGGCAGACTTTTCTCCTTCCCGGATCCACTTTCAAAGAGGTTCAAAAATGAAAAGAAGAATTAATGGCCGGCCATGTGTTTTTAGGGTCCTCCCATGTGTGTACAACACAAATATGTGGTTTTGGCTCGAAGAAAATGGCCCTAGGGTGTTCAACATTAGCCCGGAAGTGAGAAAAACGGGCGCCGGGGGGCGCCGGAAGAGCATAACAGGTTGCTGAGACAATTGCTAGCCTCCCACCCTCCAGTGATCTTCCTGGGGATAAAACAGAGGTACCTGCCAAAAATGAACAAAAACCGATGCAAAACGAATGCTCGGGGGCCAAAACACGCAGTTCGAGGTCCCGAAAACCGGCCGTTAAGCACCGAAAGTGGTGTTTGGCCGCGAAGTGGGTATCTAAGACCCCAGTGTCCCTCGTTATGATAAAACAGAGGTACCTGCCAAAAATGAACGAAAACCGATGCAAAACGAATGCTCGGGGACCAAAACACGCAGTTCGGGGTCCCGAAAACCGGCCGTTAAGCACCGAAAGTGGTGTTTGGCCACGAAGTGGGTATCTAAGACCCCAGTGTCCCTCGTTAGGGAGTAATGAGATGCATGCCAAGAACCGGAGGAATCGGAGATGGTTGGGTGGTCCCGAACCAAGGCACACGGCCTGACGGCTCCGAAAACCGGGGACCGGGCTCCGAAATGGGCAAAATGGCCTACGGCCACGAAATGTAGCCCACGGCCACTGAGAGACGGTCTACGGGACCTCTCCCTCCCTTCAGGAAAGAAAACAGAGAAAAGCTAGTCTGGTTCGCAAACCGAGGCAAGGCACAGAAGAGGGTTCGGAAGTCCGGAGGCAGGGCGCACGGCCGCGACTCTGAGACTTCTGAACGAGCACAATATGCAACATCACCGAGCGCTCAATCGGTGACGTCTGAGTCTTAAGGTCGGTCAAAAATGGGGTGTCTACACAGACATACACAAATGAGAAAAGTGATGTGGCCAGAGAAAATTCAAGAATGAAACAAAATAAACATACCAGAGAAAATTACACATGGTAAGCTAGAGAAAATTAAACACGTGTGTATTCCATAATATGAAAATGCCAGAGAAATTTACAAACAACTAGAGAAAATGGAACATGACAGAACCACACAAAAGAGAAAAGTGATGTGGCCATAGAAAATTTAAGAATGGAACAAAATAAACATATCAGAGAAAATTACACATGGCAAGCCAGAGAAAATTACATATATGACAGAGAAAATTAAACATGGCAAGCCAGAAAAAATATGAATTTCATAATATGAAAATGCCAGAGAAATTTACAGAAAACCAGAGAAAAATAGGGAATAACCAAAAATAAATGGGGGAATAAACATGCCAGAGAAAATTCAAAGAAAACACATAGATCAAGCAAATACCAGAGAAATTCAAATGACAGAGAAATTTACAAACAAAATCACACAAACATCTTCAAGAATAAGTTCGAAACTTAGAGAAATAACATTTTTCAAATTCATGTAGGTTTTTATTACGAAATTGAAATCCTAATTAATGGAAAGCTAGTCAACTATATTTCGGAGAAAAACTAGTTGGATTGGAGAAAACTTACCAGAGTGATGATGAAAACCCTAATTTCGAACTGAAATGGCCTGAGATGAAGATGCAATGAGATGAAGATGAACTGAGATGACGATGAACAATGAAAACAGGTCAGAGAAATTTGTGAGGAACGAATTGAAAAGAGTTTGGCAGAAGATAATGAACCGTAATGGCGACAGTGAAGATGATAGTGAAACCCTAATTCTCATGTTCTCTTGCTCATGAAAATGGTTGGATGTTTGGAATGAATTGAGTCGTCGGAATGCAATCGAGTTGAGCATTCTATGTTGATCTGTGAAGGGTATTTTGGTCCAAAAAAAAATTAAAAACGCGCCTGTCGTTAGTGAGGGACCTGAGGCATCATTCCTATTTTTGGTGTCCTTTATGCTGTAAATTACTCTTATTAGGGACCTGAAAAAAAATTGCCCTAATATTTGTTTATGATGTTACATCACAATGAAATCACTAAAATACTCCACCCAACTTAGGAAATTTACTTTTTAACCCATGTGGCTCATTTGTCTACTTGTTGGAATTGGAAGGGTAGTTATGTAAATTCACATTTTACAGTTTGCAAATTTCCCAAATGTGTTCCAGCTTTTGTAGCTTTTATTTGGGTGTTTTTTTTGTTGCAAAAACGTAGGGTGTGTTTAGTTTAGTTTTGAGAGATAAATTTTTTAAAAAAAAATTTGGAAAAAGAGTTTAGAAATTTTTTTGATTTGTTTGGTTGTTTATTTTGGGGATAGTTTTGGAATATGGGAGTTTAGGATAATTTAATATTTTGTTGTAGTTGAGTAGATATGTGTGAGAAAAAAAGTGATTAAAAATGAGAGAGGAGAGAGAAAAATTAATTGATTAATATGTAGGAGATAGAAAGTGATTTTGAAATTCTTTTTTTTTTTCCAAAATCATTCAACCAAACAAAATTTTAAAAAAATTTCTTCAAAATTTATTTCTCAAAAATAAAACAAATAAGGCCGCAACTTTTTTGTGAGTTGTCAAAAGACCACAAAATATCAAATAATTTTTTCACCAAAAATACGTCACTCTCTCTCTCTCTCCTAACACACACTCTCACACATACACACGGTACCACTTTTTCTCTCTCACAAACGCACCTCACTTTTATAATAATAATAAAAATATTAAAAAGATTAAATAATTTGTTTTTATCTATTCTATTATAATATGTAAAGACTTAAGTTGATATTAAAATTATTCACTGTATTTTATTTCAATTTTTTAAAAATTAAGTCTTTTATTTTTCATGTTTTTTTTATTTTTAATGAATATTTTAAAATTGTAAGTATTTTTTACTTTTTTTTAAATGCACCTTATTTAGATCTATCTAAAAAGTAAAATATTTGTAAAAAAATATTTTAAAAAATTAATAAATACACAAGAATATGAAAATGTACTAAATTCTCATATTTTTGGTATTTAGTGAATTTTTAAAAGATTTTTTCACAAATATTATACTTTTTAAGCATATTTATGTTAAGTGTATCTAAAACTTAAAAAAAAATAGTTAAACTATTAAAAAATTCAGTGAAAACAAAAATAAAAAAATGAAAAACAAAAAATTTAAATTTTTTGAAAAATGAATCTTAAATTCTAAAACCAAACAAGCTGAATCTGTGTCTCATAATTTTATTTACAAAATAAATTTAAATAATTGTATAATTTTGGCACATATAATATTTTTAATTTTTTATTTAATTGTTGCACACACAAATTGTGTCGGCCGTTAGTTATTATAAAATGAGGTATGTAAAGTGAGAGAGAAAAACGAAGAGAGTGTCATGTGTGTATCTGTGAGTGTGTGATGAGAGTGTGTGTGTGAAGTTATTGATGGGTTTAGTAATAGTGCCACATGATATTTTATATATATTGTAATTGGTGGAGAATATATGACTTATGATTTTGTATTAGATAATTAAAAAATATGAGAAAATATGAAGGTTTGTGATTGGCTTAAGACATGATCATGTGATGTCTCGTGACCAACTAATAATTTTTCATGTGAGAGAGTACGTGTAAGTGTATGTGTTTGTGTCAACAATTAGTTATTATAAAATAGTAAGAGAGGAAAACGGAGAGTGTCGTGTGTATATGTGAGAGTGTTTGTGTAGATAAATTTTTGTATGTAATAGGATATCATGTGGCATTATTTTCTATCAATTGTAAATGTATATATATTTTTATTTTTTTCTAAACATCCAACATAATATAGTGAATCTTATTGTCAAAATCAATTATAATAATAAAAAATATCACATAATATATATCTATTAACATATAAAAATTACTCACAAGTGTGTGAGAATGATATATGTGTATGTGTACGTAAATGTGAATGTGAATGTGTACGTGCGTGTGATGTGCTGTTTCAAAAAGTGTGAGTGATGTGATAAGGAAAATTATATAAAAATATATTTTTTAAATTAACTTTTTAAATTTAATAATGTTTAAAAAATATGATTAATTGATTGTTGTTAGAGAGAGAGAGAGAGAAAGAGAGAGTTAGATGGTGTTTAGGATGATTAAAATAAAAATATTTTTTAATTTTTACGAAAAGATGTATAAAAAAAAATAGGGAGATACTGTGATTTAAAAAAAAAAAAATTTAAATGTATTAAAATTGGTGATGCCAAATTGTGTCTTACTTTAAATATTTTTAGAAACTATCACATAATTGAGAGAGTGTTTGGAATGATCTAAATAAGTATATTTTTAACTTTTTATGAAAAATGTGTAAAAAAATAAAAAAATAATATAATTCAAAAAAGATAAAAAAAATAAAATATATATATTTTTTTTATATGCACTCCAAACGTTCTCAAAAATAGATTTAATTTTTTTGACATGTTTAAGAAATTTAAAAGTCACATCAAAGTCCCATTCAAATCAATATTGATGAAAAGCTATCACGTTCTAGGGGTAGTTTTTTTTTTTCCTAAAAATATAAAAAATATTTTTTAAAAAAAAAAAAAAAACCTTAAAGGAGTGGAGAAAAAATATTAAAAAAATTATATTTCAATAGTACAATGAAAAGTTATTTTTTATAGCTGTCTAAATTTTCTTGTGTATAAATTGTTTATTAACAATGTTAGGTAACTCGAAAAATTATAGTTTAAATGACTCTAAACATTTAAAACGATGTCGTTTTGAGTGCAAAACGACATCATTTTAAAACATTCGAGCTATTCGAGCCACAAAATTTTGAGTCACCAAACATTTTTCATTGTTTACAAATTTATTAGGATAAATTACACTTACACTCTTGAGATTTAAGTATAATACATATTATTTCTTGACGTTTGGAACATTACACTGATCCCTTGTCATTGTAATTATTTAGACGAAATTAACATTGATATAAAAAAGATATTAAATTCATACATTCTTTTCTTGTTTTGCTTAACTTCTTCTTTTTTTCTTTTTCTGTTTTTCTTTACTTTTTTTTCAATATAATTTCCTATATTTTTTATCAAGAGTTGTTGCCTTTTATATAAATAGGGAGTTTGTGAAATGAAACTATTTACCACAGAGGTGGAAATGCAATTTCTGTAACGTCAGGGGGCAGGATGTAATCGGACCAAGTCTCAAGGGGTGTTAGAGTAATTTACCCAATTCATTATATGTGTCAAAGCTGCACAACAAAAAATTTCAACCATATAATACAATACTTTTTACAATTTCACCAATTTGTTATTTTTTTGTGATTAACTTGTGATGATTTTTTGATTTTTTAATTAAATGTTTGATTCTCAAACATGACTTAGATGATGGAATAATTCTACAATAATTCTTTCAATTATACAGCCGTTATACAAATTGAAAAATTATTTGGTCTCAACCGAATGTAAGTTTGTGTCTCAATTTGATATTTATATTTATTAATTTAAATAGTAAAATTTATTATTATTTGTTAATTTTTTTCTAAAAAAAATTTGATAAATATCAAGTAATAAATGATGTTGACCAATATTTCAAAATCACTAAATAATCACTCATGAAAAACTAGGAACTACTCACATGACATTGCAGGCTATTCACATGTATCTAGATCAAAAATGATTGAGAGTTCTAAAAAAGGAACTCTAACGAGTTCTAATTGAGATGGATCCTACTGTGATGTGATGTTTTGCACTAATCTTTCTTTAATTTTTTTTTTATTTTTAACCTTGTCACATAAATAGAACTTTCTTTAGAGTTCTACTATTAGAGCTATATCTCATCACTCAAGTTTAATATTTTTATGATAGTAGTATGTATTGGATTTTTCAAAAAAAAACATTTTGTATTTGTTCTTAATGTTTTAAAGTTTTATTAGGAGGGAGTTTTGACCAAATCTCCCTTCTTTATAATTAAAATAGATTTAAAAACAATAACTAACTACTTCTTTTGAGTCATTATTCATTAATCACTTAATTTTTTATTTTAAAATTATTTGTATTTTTTTCTCTCTCTTATCATTACAGGTAATTTTAGATTGAGAGTTTCAATTTCAAAAGTCTTATAACCTTTTTATTTATATAGTAATACGGATGACTTAAAAATAATAAAAAAAGAAGTTTAGATGTAATTTCATTATATTATATATTGAAAAACCCAAACTCAAGTGTTTGGGGTTTTTTTTTTTTTTTTGGTGACTTTGTTGTTGGCTTATTTTCGTTTTTAATAATATTTTTTGAAAAAAAATTAAAAAATTTTAGGCTTCCAAATTTTAATCAATGAGACGAATCAAAAAAATTAAAATATAAAAAAAGAAGTTTAAAAAAAGACAAAAATAAGCCAAAAAAATTACTTTTTTAGATTCAACACGAACCGAAAAAATAAAAAATAAAAAATTGACAAAATTTTTAAAAAATCACTATTTTTTTTTAAAAAAAAAATTTAAAAAGAGATGAGTTTTTAAAATTATCTATTTTGCTAAACGGATCGAATATCTGTGCAACTTTGAATATAACCCGATTAGAAAATTTGTGAATCTCACATATTAGTTGTAATATCTGATATTTCTTGGATATTAATTTGATATGTTTCGGATATCCCAATATCTATCCCGACCAAATTTAGTTTTTATTAAAAAAAATTAAAATTTTAAAATTACTCTAAAAATTATTTCAGTCAAGGAACAGAAAATATTCAAAACAATAAATTGAATCGGATTCGATATTGTTCAATTAGAACAATTATATACAAGATTTATCATATTTATGTCTGTCAGATTATTAGACCAAATTTCACCTTATTAATTTTGAATTTTATAGAACAGAGTTACCTTAAAGTACGCATGGATTAGTGTAATTTAAGGTAAGATTAACTCATGTTTCATGTGACTTCAACAATGACGGGTTGGTGTGTGGCTGTAGGTCGGGTTTTATTTTGTGCTACAGATACATTGCATCTAAATCAAAACACTTTTTTTAATACTTATTTTAAAATATTTAAGTTAATAATAAAGCCTATCATTTTATTTTATTTATTTTTTGTTGCAAGCTCTGTTTTGAAGTACTGGAAAATAATAATATTTTATTGATTTTTATAAGGAATAATAATATGACACTCTCTTTCAAAAAATGTTGACAACAATTTTCATTTTCTGATTATAAACTAAAATACGAATCTTTCATTTTAAAATCATGAAATATTATTTTGTAAAATTATCTTCTTTCCATCAAATTATGATTATAATCATCTCTAAAAATATATAAAATTAATAATTTAAGAATGAAATACAAAAATTAGTGATAATTGGGGAGATAAAATTGTAATTAACAATTTCGAATATATCAGAAACAACATAACTTCAATCAATCCATCTAAACTAGAGTGAGAGTTGTAAGCAAGCCCGGTGCACTCACTCAGGAGTAGCCGAACTGGACCGCTAACTGGGCCAAGACTTTGATCTGTGTGAAGCCCAACATTGGAAGCCAAGACATATGGTGGGCTGATCCACATGGAAAAGCTGGCTTTCAATTACTGATCATTCTTCACGAATGATCCTAACAGCATCCTTATACTTCCAAGGGTGAGGTGGCAGCTTATCAAGGCTCTACCTAAGTTAGAATGGATGATGTATAACACCTACATAGGATCTGTGTATATAAGTAAGATAATTAAAAAAAAAATAAACTCTTCTGCCTTGTTCGGTAACATCGTTTTTTAATTTAAAAGTTAAAAAATTATTTAAAAAAATTAAAAAACTAACAATTTATATTAAAAAATTAAAAATTTCATTTTCAATTTACTTTTTGCATATTTTTT